>CM069860.1:220117796-220717796 GCA_036172795.1 Pelodytes ibericus
GTAAGTGCTGTTTTATATCATATATATTTTTTGCACACGTCTATTATGGCCTATCTTTCTGACTTCCCGTACCATTAAGTGCTGTTTTATATAATATATATTTCTTGGCGCACGTCTATTATGGCCTATCTTTCTGACTTCCCGTACCATTATGTGATGTTTTATATCATATATATTTTTTGGCACACGTCTATTATGGCCTATCTTTCTGACGTCCCGTACCATTAAGTGCTGTTTTATATCATATATATTTTTTGGCACACGTCTATTATGGCGTATCTTTCTGACGTCCCGTACCATTAAGTGCTGTTTTATATCATATATATTTTTGGGCACACGTCTATTATGGCCTATCTTTCTGACTTCCCGTACCATTAAGTGATGTTTTATATAATATATATTTCTTGGCACACGTCTATTATGGCCTATCTTTCTGACTTCCCGTACCATTAAGTGATGTTTTATATAATATATATTTGTTGGCACACGTCTATTATGGCCTATCTTTCTGACTTCCCGTACCAGTAAGTGCTGTTTTATATCATATATATTTGTTGGCACACGTCTATTATGGCCTATCTTTCTGACTTCCCGTACCATTAAGTGATGTTTTATATAATATATATTTGTTGGCACACGTCTATTATGGCCTATCTTTCTGACTTCCCATACCAGTAAGTGCTGTTTTATATAATATATATTTGTTGGCACACGTCTATTATGGCCTATCTTTCTGACTTCCCGTACCAGTAAGTGCTGTTTTATATAATATATATTTGTTGGCACACGTCTATTATGGCCTATCTTTCTGACTTCCCGTACCAGTAAGTGCTGTTTTATATCATATATATTTTTTGCACACGTCTATTATGGCCTATCTTTCTGACTTCCCGTACCATTAAGTGCTGTTTTATATAATATATATTTCTTGGCGCACGTCTATTATGGCCTATCTTTCTGACTTCCCGTACCATTATGTGATGTTTTATATCATATATATTTTTTTGCACACGTCTATTATGGCCTATCTTTCTGACTTCCCGTACCATTAAGTGATGTTTTATATAATATATATTTCTTGGCACACGTCTATTATGGCCTATCTTTCTGACGTCCCGTACCATTAAGTGCTGTTTTATATCATATATATTTTTGGGCACACGTCTATTATGGCCTATCTTTCTGACTTCTTGTACCATTAAGTGCTGTTTTATATAATATATATTTTTTGGCGCACGTCTATTATGGCCTATCTTTCTGACTTCCCGTACCAGTAAGTGATGATTTATATAATATATATTTTTTGGCGCACGTCTATTATGGCCTATCTTTCTGACTTCCCGTACCAGTAAGTGATGTTTTATATAATATATATTTTTTGGCGCACGTCTATTATGGCCTATCTTTCTGACTTTCCGTACCAGTAAGTGCTGTTTTATATCATATATATTTTTTGGCGCACGTCTATTATGGCCTATCTTTCTGACTTCCCGTACCAGTAAGTGATGTTTTATATAATATATATTTTTTGGCGCACGTCTATTATGGCCTATCTTTCTGACTTTCCGTACCATTAAGTGCTGTTTTATATAATATATATTTTTTGGATCTAACTTTTCCTTCCATCCTCTGTGTTGCTCCAGGTTTGTTTTCTGCCTTTATCCCTTTCCTCTTCTTGTCATTCCTGAGAGGTTCCCAGTGATAACACGGATGCCATGCTTTGTGATGTTATTATATTCTTCATGTTTTATTATAGACGATTCATTCATTTCTTAGTGTTCTGTTTTTATTTAGTTATTGATACATTTAATTTGTGTTCAGTTAATCTGATCTTTATTTTTCATTTATTTATTGTCTGATTCATTTGATTGATTTTTCTAGGTATTTAGAAAATATAAATGTTTTTTTCTTGCTACAATATTTTTTATTTGTATTAGCTGGTGTGATAAGTTCTATGTATTTCTGTTGTGTTGTTTTCTCTGTTACTATGTAATTAAGGGGTGTTCTACTCTACCTAAGACTCAGCGCCAAGTGACTGTCCTCTCCTGTGTGTGTTATTATTTTACTTCACACTGTGGGATGAAGTCTCTTTGGTGTTTTTTTATTTCTTTGTTTGAGTTGCCTGACCTGCGTTTGTTGCTGCCTTCCATTGAAAGGATTAGTGGCCAGATTGAGGGTCTTTTTAAATAGAGAAGAGATGTACTTATTGTACCAGCTTCAAACTTTGTCTCCTAGGGGGCTTAATGAGGAGAGGGACCTTATGGTATATTCCTTAAATTTACATCGATGGTCTATCTCTCTTTTTATTAACACTCCTTCTTCTTAATTTCTGGAGTTTATGGGGTCTCTCTGATCTGGAGTTCATATTAAAGGGTCAGTATCACCTGCACATTGTTTTTACGATGAATGTAGGTAATAAAAAAAAAAATATTGAAAATGATCTATACATTGTATAAGCAAATCTGACCGCAAATGCCTAAATTAGGAGAGAAATGTGTTTAAATGTGTCTGTGGAGTCCCCTGCTTATGACATCACCTGTGGTGATGAACTGCTTATCAATGGGGAATGTGTAATTTGCATATCAGGCCACAGGTGATGTCATAAGCTGGAGACTCTACAGACACATGTAAAACCAATTTTTCTCCAAATTGAGGCATTTGCTGGCAGTTTTGCTAATACAATGTATGGATCATGTTCAACCATTTTCTATGCTCTAATTGGACAGTAACCACAATATTTAGGTGATACAGTCCCTTTAAGGTACAGGTCGGAAACTCTATAGACTGATTTGTTTTTATATTCTTTTTTCAGTGTGGTTTAAATGTTTTTGATGCCACTCGTTTTGTTTTCTCGTACAATATACCCGCGGATGGCCCTGTTTAATTTCACAAGGCACATCTTGTTTCTACTGCGCTACAGCGTGTGCATCTCATCGGTATAGCATGCTTCATACAACTGCTTGTTGTCTGTTAGCACGCAGGATTTTGTCCATGGTTTGATTATTGTTTCACGTTTATTATGTATAGTAATTTGTTGTGTTGTTGCATCAGATGGATCACTCTTGACAAGAAGTATAAATACATTATTCTGTCTTCTTGTGCCTGCATATTTCTTTATAAAAAGTATGGGCACATGTCTGAACATACAGCAGGTGTGTGCATGCATTGTCTACCAATATGTTCTATGTGCTGGTAGACCTAGGATGTTCTGTTCCTTGTCATATCTGCTGCGAGGCTGTGCATGGGACATACGTGACATGCAGCTTTTCCCATGTAGACATAATCGTGCTGCTATAAGTCCTGTACACATATGGGGCCCAGTGATGTAAAACATCCCTAATTATGGGCTTCAATGACATGAGATCCATTATTGTAATAGTCATTGAATAGACTCCATGAAGCCCACAGTATAATTCTGCATTATTTAAATTCCGACAGTGCAAGTGATTGTACAGAGAATCAGTGCACCATATAGCAGGATGCCTATGTATCGATCAGTAATAAAAACATGACAATACAAATGCTTTTAGTGTAGGAATTTCTCCTGTACCGGTAACCATTCCTACATATGTCTATTCTTTAAACTCTCACACACCATCTGTCCTCTGAATAACCGAATCGCTTTACAAAGATTGCACATCCAAAATAATTCTCAGAAGCCGCGTTCCTTGTTTAATATCCAGCCAAAAAAAAAAACAGATGTCGTCTGGGCCCATTTCCCTTAATCAATAGGCCAATCTCCTGTGTGGCACTAAATACAATGTCCTTCCCAAATGTCCTCTTCATTCAGGCCCAGGAGGGTTATTGGGTAAGATCCCTTCTCCACGAAACCCTGCTGGCAGATACACATTATAATCCAGCAGGACATCCTGTATTATCCCTCTCATCATTCGCAGTGGGCACCAGTTTTATTTTTAATTTAATAAAATAATTAAACCATGTTTCCCATGTTTTGTTACGAAATAGCTCTCAGGTGAACTCCACCCACTCACTGCATCTAAAATATTCCAAGCATACAGCTGTACACTTGGCTGAAAAGGCCTGTAGATGAGAGCTCTGTGTACAGGCTCCCGTGGAATGTGCACACTGCTAGGACTATTAACATTCGAGACTTTTTCATAGATTTATTTCCTCCCAAGCTCCAGCATTACACCGGCGAGCCAACTGGAAGCAGCATTAGAAGCAGCAAACATGATCTGTTTAAGTAAATGTAACAGATCTTCAAATTTTAGTAATACATTCTTAAAAATATTGAGCCCTAACCCCGTAATTACTTTTTAGCCATGTCTTACCCTTGGCGACATGGGCTGTCCTCACATTTCTTCGTTAGTTTGCGTTTAGATGTAATTTCCCTTCTTTTCCATTTAATGTACCCATCCAAATGATAGACTTTTTTTATCGCCATAAAAAGTTCTCCCAATACCAGCATCTCCATGGCGAGCAGGCTCCGGATATCTGTGCAATAGCACAGACATTCACATGTTGCCTCTCGCACTCCTTGCTCCGAGGTCAGAGCAACTGATTCATATGACCTTCCAGTGCTCTGACTTCCACGTGATTAAATCTGCATGTTAAAGATCAATTCGGCATGTTAATGAGTAATACAGCATGTTAATGAGTAATACAGCATGTTAATGAGTAATACAGCATGTTAATGAATAATACAGCATGTTAATGATTAATGCAGCGTGTTAATAATTAATGATGCATGTTAATGATTAATGTTGCATGTTAATGATTAATACAGCATGTTAAAAATTAATGCTGCATGTTTATGATTAATACAGCATGTTAATGATTAATGCTGCATGTTAATGGTTAAAGCTGTCTATTTTTGATTAATGCAGCATGTTAATGATTAATGCGGCATGTTAATGGTTAAAGCTGTCTGTCTTTGATTAATGTGGCATGTTAATGAGTAATGCAGCATCTTAATGGTTAATGCTGCATGATAATTATTAATATAGCATGTTAATGATGAATGCTGCATGTGAATAATTAATGCTGCATGTAAATGGCTAATACTGCATGTTAATTATTAATACAGCATGTTAATACGCATGTTAATGATTAATGCTGCATGTTAATGATTGATGTTGCATGTTAATGATTAAAACAGCAAGTTAATGATTAATGCTGCATGTTAGTGATCAATTCAACATGTTAATGATTAATACAGTATGTTAATAATTAATGCTTACTGTTTTTGATTAATGAGGCATTTTGATGAGTAATGCAGCATGTTAATGTTACATGTAAATGAGTAATGCAGCATTTTAATGATTAATTCAGCGTGTTAATAATTAATGATGCATGTTAATGATTAATGCTGCATGTTAATGATTAATACAGCATGTTAATAATTAATGCTGCCTGTTTTTGATTCTTGCAGCATGTTAATGGTTAAAGCTGCATGGTAATGAGTAATACAGTATGTTAATAATTAATGCTGCATGTTTATGATTAATACAGCATGTTAATGATTAATGCTGCATGTTAATGGTTAAAGCTATCTGTTTTTGATTAATGCAGCATGTTAATGATTAATGCGGCATGTTAATTGTCAAAGCTGTCTGTTTTTGATTAATGCAGCATGTTAATGATTAATGCGGCATGTTAATGAGTAATGCAGCATCTTAATGGTTAATGCTGCATGATAATTATTAATATAGCATGTTAATGATTAATGCTGTATGTGAATATTTAATGCTGCATGTAAATGGCTAATACTGCATGTTAATTATTAATACAACATGTTAATACAGCATGTTAATGATTAATGCAGCATGTTAATGATTGATGTTGCATGTTAATGATTAATGCAGCATGTTAATAATGCTGCATTTTAATTATTAATACAGCATGTTAATGATTAATGCTGCATGTTAATGATTGATGTTGCATGTTAATGATTAAAACAGCATGTTAATGATTAATGCTGCATGTTAGTGATCAATTCAACATGTTAATGATTAATACAGTATGTTAATAATTAATACTTACTGTTTTTGATTAATGAGGCATTTTGATGAGTAATGCAGCATGTTAATGTCACATGTAAATGAGTAATGCAGCATTTTAATGATTAATTCAGCGTGTTAATAATTAATGATGCATGTTTATGATTAATGCTGCATGTTAATGTTTAATACAGCATGTTAATAATTAATGCTGCCTGTTTTTGATTCTTGCAGCATGTTAATGGTTAAAGCTGCATGTTAATGAGTAATAAAGTATGTTAATGGTTAAAACTGCCTGTTTTTGATTAATGCAGCATGTTAATGATTAATGCTTCATGTTAATAGTTAAAGCTGCATGTTAATGAGTAATGCAGCATGTTAATGGTTAATGTTGCATGGTAATTATTAACACAGCATGTTAATACAGCATGTTAATGCTGCATGTTAATAATTAATGCAGCATGTTAATGATTAATGCTACATGTTAATGATTAAAACAGCATGTTAATGATTAATACAGCATGTTAATGATTGATACTGCATGTTAATGATTGATACTGCATGTTAATGATTTATGCTGCATGTTAATGATTAATGTCACATGTTAATGATTAATACAGCATGTTAATGATTAATGATGAATGTTAATGGTTAATACAGAATGTTAATGATTAATGTTATATACAAACTTGGATATCTTTGGAAATTAAAAACCTCCCAAACAGACATGGAGATGGAGGTGGGAGTATTAGAGATTCACTAATCAGTCCACTCTATCAGCATCTTAGGGGGGGATTCAGGAAACGTAAGCGGCCCCCTGTGTCCAGGGAGCTTGATTTCTTTTTTCACTTACTCTGTTATCACCATGTAAGGACAATTGAATGCAAAAACCGACAAAGTAAAAAATAAACATGAAATGCATTTCATATTGTTGTATCCTCAATGAATACCTAACCATCTCACTATCCATCTCACTACCCATCTCACTACCCATCTCACTGCCCATCTCACTGCCCATCTCACTGTCCCTCTCACTACCCATCTCACTGTCCCTCTCACTACCCATTTCACTGTCCATCTCACTACCCATCTCACTATCCATCTCACTGTCCCTCTCACTGTCCATCTCACTGTCCATCTCACTATCCATCTCACTACCCATCTCACTACCCATCTCACTGCCCATCTCACTGCCCATCTCACTACCCATCTCACTATCCATCTCACTGCCCATCTCACTGTCCATCTCACTGTCCATCTCACTGTCCATCTCACTGTCCATCTCACTGTCCATCTCACTGCCCATCTCACTGCCCATCTCACTGCCCATCTCAATATCCATCTCACTGTCCATCTCACTGTCCCTCTCACTGTCCCTCTCACTGTCCCTCTCACTGCCCCTCTCACTGTCCCTCTCACTGTCCCTCTCACTGTCCCTATCACTGTCCCTATCACTGCACATCTCACTGTCCCTCTCACTGTCCCTATCACTGTCCCTATCACTGTCCCTATCACTGTCCCTATCACTGTCCCTATCACTGCACATCTCACTGTCCCTCTCACTGTCCCTCTATCTGTCCCTCTCACTGGATTTTGTTCTCTCCCTTGGACAGTTGACCCACTAGTCTGATCTGGTCCTTGTTGATCTTGCTGTCTGAGAGCATTCCTCCTGATTACATTAATCTGGAGCACATGTTTGAGTCGGTTACCGCTCTCTAGCATGTTTTATCATGCTGCATGTTTTATTTGCTGATGAGTAAGAAATGATCATATCACACACGTGTTTTCATTGGAAGATTAGGTCTTTACGAGCGGAAATTGTGCTTTATTTATAGTAATTTCATACCAAAGCTGATTAATACAGCTCTGCTGGCATAATCAAATAATATCCCCTATTAAACATCAAGTCTGTTAGTTTTGGCCGTATTACTTTATCCTGAGAGGCTTTTACTTCCAAGTGATCCATGTATATTCTTGGCGTCAGCAGACTGTGTTTCTGGCACAGTTGTAGTCAGGGCATTTGTTACTGAAATATCCATCTTATTCCAGCTTCCCCTGTGTGATTGAGATGCCTGTGTTTGATATTCTAATACTGGCTATGATGCAAAATCCAAACCATCTTACAACTTGCTAAGTTTATTTTATTACTAATTAAATTAATCATAAACATGTTCCAGGCGGACATGTTGTTTGGAATCTTGCTCTGTATAGCTCTATCAGGGAGCGGACATGTTGTTTATAATCTTTGCTCTGTATAGCTCTATCAGGGGGCGGACATGTTGTTTATAATCTTTGCTCTGTATAGCTCTATCAGTGGGCGGACATGTTGTATAGACTCTTTGCTCTGTATAGCTCTATCAGGGGTGGACACGTTGTTTAGAATCTTTGCTCTGTATAGCTCTATCAGGGGAAGGACATGCTGTTTAGAATCTTTGCTCTGTATAGCTCTATCAGGGGGCGGACATGTTGTTTTGAATCTTTGCTCTGTGCAGCTCTATCAGAGGTGGACATGATGTTTAGAATCTTTGCTCTGTATAGCTCTATCAGGGGTGGACACGTTGTTTAGAATCTTTGCTCTGTATAGCTCTATTAGAGGTGGACATGTTGTTTAGAATCTTTGCTCTGTATATCTCTATCAGGGGGCGGACATGTTGTTTAGAATCTTTGCTCTGTATAGCTCTATCAGGGGGTGGACATGCTGTTTAGAATCTTTGCTCTGTATAGCTCTTTCAGTGGGCAGACATGTTGTTTGGAATCTTTGCTCTGTGTAGCTCTATCAGGGGTCGGATATGTTGTTTGGAATCTTTGTTCTGTATATCTCTATCAGGGGATGGTCATGTTGTTTAGAATCTTTGCTCTGTATAGCTCTATCAGGGGATGGTCATGTTGTTTAGAATCTTTGCTCTGTATAGCTCTATCAGGGGATGGTCATGTTGTTTAGAATCTTTGCTCTGTATAGCTCTATCAGGGGGTGGACATGTTGTTTAGAATCTTGGGTCAGAACAGTCTGATCTTCCTGCATCCGCAAATTCTAAATAACATGTCCGCCCTCTAATAGAGCTATATGGACAGGGAAGGGCTAACCATGGGAGAAGACAGACAGTTGACTCTGTAGCCTGACTCATTGGGTCCATTTATCTTGTAGGTCTCTCAGTCTATCAGCATTTTGTATTTAAAAAGATATATAGTGCAATAAATCATAACAAACGATGCGTCGAGTGATGTTTTAAGTAAAATACACTCACAAACGTCTGTAATAACAGCCTCAAACACAACAAATAATCTTTTACTCGGTAACAGTGAGATAAAACAGAACATAGAGCAGAACGAACAAACAAATAAACATACAGGATCCACACATGTGTTCAGCTCACAACATAAATAAGTCATTTAATAAATTCCCAAAGTGGTGCTAAAACACAGATGGTGATACACCACATCTCCTACTCCACACGTTTCTCTGGGTCTCTCTCTCCTCATATATAGGGGCAGAGTTATCAGCAGAGAGGACCTGGGTAACAGTGAGAGACAGTCGCCGACCAGGCCCGGCCAGGGAAGCATGGCAGCTGGGGTCTAGGACACTTGTTCGCCGCATCTTCATTGCTGACAGTTCAGCGCGGCAGTTAGAACGCTGAACTGTCAGCAATGAAGAATAACGCCGCCGTTTCATCGCGATGAAACGGCCGACAGTTCAGCACTGAACTGTCAGCTCTTACAAATGTAAAAGTAAAACGAAAATACCCCAGCCAATAAATGATTCCCAAACCCCAATACTAAAAATAACCCTAATACTAAAAATAACCCCAATACTAATATTAACCCCAATACTAAAAATAACCCCAATACTAAAATGAACCCCCGAACCCTAATACTAAGCCCCTAAACCCTAATACTAACCCCCGACCCCTAATACTAACCCCCTAAACCCTATTACTAACCCCCGACCCCTAATACTAACCCCCTAAACCCTAATACTAACCCGCGACCCCTAATACTAACCCCCTAAACCCAAATACTAAAATTAACCCCGAACCCTAATACTAAAATTAACCCCCTACTAATACTAAAATTAACCCCCTAAACCCTAATTCTAAACCCCTAAATCCTAATTCTAACCACCCTTAAACTAAAATAGGTAAAATACTTACCTTTAGCGAAGAAATGTCCCGCGATGAAATCTCCAGCGACGATCTGTCTTGTGCTGCAGAGTCGGCGGAGAAGAGGCTGCGCGGAAGCAGCCGCGATGAAGAGTCCCATCCCCTGGCAGCTGCCGGTCATTGGATAAACTGACTGATTTAGCATGAAATACACCTACCAGTTCATCATCACACTAAGAACAACTACTTTTCACTTGTTTGTCTATGAAGCACGTCTGAAGCACAGGTGAAAATTAAAATGCAGTTGTCCTTTAATTTATAAAGTTGCTGCAATTCTGCAAACTCTATGTTGAGGTCACATTTCATATTTTCTTTATTCTCTACATTCACAGTATAAGCCATGTGTGGAGACAAAGTGACCTTCACGTTCTAGCAAACAAATGAAGCTAGAATGTTATATTAATTTCATATCTAGATTTCTTTCTTGCAGTTCAATTCCAAATCAGGAAATGACTGATAAGGACAAATTTCGAATTATTTAGGAATCAGGACGCCTCTGTGGCTTTCTCTAGAATTGCTGAGCACCTAATTATAGTACAAGTAATGCGAGTAGTTCATTGATCTTGGTACTTATTACAGTGTATAACTAGGATTTAAAATCTCATTGTTAATTCAAGTCCTGCTATTCATCATGATATATAACACATAATACATTCTCACTAACACAATGTTAGATTAGAAGGATGGATCTCACTTTATACATTTACTGGCATCGCTTGGAGATTCACAAAGATTCATCAAACGTTTATAATAAATCCTTAAAGAGCAAATAGTTACTTATTCAAGTGACCGAACAAATCAATAAATATTAACAGTTAAACACAATGTAAAGGTTAAAAGGGAAGTCGCTGTTACGATACAAATGTTACAAACACACGTGGAGAATGAAAGTGATTGTTGATAAAGTAATGGAAAGAGTCTGCTGACCTCCATAATTCTGATACACAGCAACATTTAGGCTGTGACTGGTTAACCAGCCAAACGGTTCAAATAACAGCTGAAGTGTGAAAATGAACCTCAAACTGGGATTAATTCTATGGTAAATGGAATTTCTTTCACGTGCGTCTGACATCATGAATTCTGATACTATGGCCAGTAACTGGAGTTTCTGATTTGTGCAGACACAGCTTGAGCATATACGGCTGCCCTACTGCCATCCCATTCGGTCCATCTAGTCTGCCCAATTTTTCTGAATACTTTTATTAGTCCCCCGTTCCCGGTCTTATAGCTAGGATAGCCTTGTGCCTATCCCACGCATGCTTAAAATCCTTGACTGTGTTTACCTCTACCACTTCTGTTGGAAGGCTATTCCATACATCCACTACCCTCTCAGTAAAGTAATACTTCCTGATATTACTTTTAAATCGTTGCCCCTCTAATTTAAGACTATGTCCTCTAGTTGTGGTAGTTTTTCTTCTTTTAAATATCCTCTCTTCCTTTACTGTGTTGATTCCCTTTATGTATTTAAATGTTTCTATCATATCCCCCCTGTTACGTCTTTCCTCCAAGCTATACATGTTAAGATGCTTTAACCTTTCCTGGTACGTTTTATACTTCAACCCATGAACCAGTTTAGTAGCCCTTCTCTGAACTCTCTCCAAAGTATCAATATCCTTCTGGAGATACGGTCTCCAGTACTGCGTACAATACTCCAAGTGAGGTCTCACCAGCGCTATGTACAATACTCCAAGTGAGGTCTCACCAGTGCTCTGTACAATACTCCAAGTGAGGTCTCACCAGTGCTCTGTACAATACTCCAAATGAGGTCTCACCAGTGCTCTGTACAATACTCCAAGTGAGGTCTCACCGGCGCTCTGTACAATACTCCAAGTGAGGTCTCACCAGTGCTCTGTACAATGGCATGAGCACTTCCCTCTTCCTACTGCTAATACCTCTCCCTATGCAACCAAGCATTCTGCTAGCATTTCCTGCTGCTCTATTGCATTGCCTACCTACCATTAAGTCCTCTGAAATTATTACTCCTAAATCCCTTTCCTCAGATGTTGAGGTTAGGACTGTACCAAATAGTCTATATTCTGCTTTTGGGTGTATATATATAGAGTTATGATTATAGTGTGTATATATATATATATATAATTAGTGTATATGTATAGAGTTATTATTTTCATTTTATTGTTGCATTAAGTATATATTTGTCTAATATAAAGGATTATTTGCCTTAAACAGATGATGCTCCTGTAGCCTTCATTTCACCATAATAAAAGAAATACGATTGACATAACATAATACTGTAACTATGAAGAGATGAGGTTTGTGGTTCAGTCATTGGACTTACAATCCTAAGGAGTAAATCCTCACACTCTCAGTGTGTCTCATGAAATTGGCTCATGGATAAATAGATATGAGAGATATCAGATTATAAATAAAACAAAACAGCTAACATTAACAATATCACAGAAATAAGAGTGCACACTAGGAGTTACGCCCACTAAGGTCTTCTACCTGGGGTCATCAAAATAACACACCCCAATATATACCTGTGTGAAACAAATCCAAAAAACTCAAACCAACACCAATGTATCTCACCGGTAATGTAAGACAGGAAATACGAAACAAGAAAATGGCATTCAAACATTATAAGCATTATCATTTATAGAGTACAAAGAGGCCAACAAAGCCTGCAAAAAGGCAAATAAAATGGCTAAATTGGAAAACCAGAAAAGGATTGCTAAGGGGAGTAATATTAACCCCAACATTTTTTTTCAAGTATATAAATGGAAAAAAGCTAAAGAGGGAAAATGTTGGGCCCTTGTTATCCCAAATGGGAAATTTGGTAAGTGAGGACAGAGAGAAAGCAGACGGTTTAAATACTTTTTTTCCCTTCTGTTTATACTAAGGAAGAACAGATGGATGAGCCTCTGCTACCTGAAGTTACGAACAGTCACCGCAAACATGGGATTGGCTGACACAGGAAAAAGTGTTTAAGCAATTAAACTCTGTTAAGATGGGGATGGGACACTTCATCGCGGCTGCATCCGCGCAGCCTCTTCACCGCTGTCACTTCACCACACGACAGCTCGTCACGGGATATTTCATCGTGGGACAGGTGAGTTTTAATGTGTTACAGTTAGAAGATAGAGTGTTGGAATTAGAATTTTAGTATTGGTGTTAAGAGTGGTTAGAATTAGGGTTTAGGGGGTTATAATTAGTTTTTAGGGTTCGGGGTTAATTTTAGTATTAGTGTTTAGGGTGTTCATTTTAGTATTAGGGTTCGAGGGTTAGTATTAGGGTTTAGGGGGTTAGTATTAGGGTTCTGGGGTTAGTATTAGACATGTGCAAAACTAAAATTTTCGTTTAGTTTTCGTCCATTCGAACGAAAATTTTATTTATTTAGTCTAAAATGAATTTCGTTCATTACTACATTTGTTTTGGACGAAATGCGTTCATTATTTTCATTTCGTTTCGTTTTATTTGTTTCGTTTTATAGAATATGTGTAATACTATTGGCTTTCTATAAACCGAACGAGAGCCCCATTCATAAGAAATTCTTATGAATGGGGCTCTCGTTTGGTTCATAGAAAGGCAATAGTACTACATGTTTTCTATAAGCCGAAAGTCTATAAACCGAGGGTCGTTCGGTTTATAGATTTTCGGTTTATAGAATACATAGAATTACATGTAATTCTATGTATTCTATAAACCGAAAGTCTATAAACCGAACGACCTTCGGTTTATAGACTTTCGGCTTATAGAAAACGAACAGTAGTAGTGCCTTTCTATGAACCCATTCATAAGAATTCTGAATGGGTTCATAGAAAGGCACTACTACTGTTCGTTTTCTATAAGCCGAAAGTCTATAAACCGAACGTTCGGTTTATAGACTTTCGGCTTATGGAATACATGTAATCCTATTGCTATTCTATAAACCGAACGTTCGGTTTATAGAATAGCAATAGGATTACATGTATTCCATAAACCGAAAGCCTATAAACCGAACGTTCGGTTTATAGACTTTCGACATTTGTAATGCATGTAATAGTACTATTGGCTTTCACTACACAGAGACAGAGTCTCCATTCATAAAATTATGAATGGAGACTCTGTCTCTGTGTAGTGAAAGCCAATAGTACTATTACATGCATTACAAATGCCGCAAGTCTATAAACCAAACGTTCGGTTTATAGAATAGCAATAGTATTACATGTATTCCATAAGCCGAAAGTCTATAAACCGAACGTTCGGTTTATAGACTTTCGGCTTATGGATTACATGTAATACTATGGGCTTTCTATAAACCGAACTAGAGTTCCCATTCATAAAAATTTATGAATGGGGAGTGGGGACTCTGTTTCGGTTTATAGAATGCTAAGAAGTTGAACGAATGAACGAATGGTTTAAAATAAACGAAAATCATTCGTCCATTCGTCCTATAGTATTGGCATTACTATAAACCGAAATAGAGTCGGTTTATAGAATGCCAATAGACTTACATGCATTCCATAAACCGAAAGTCGTTCATGTCGGTTTATGGAATGTAGTGTACTATGCTATTGTATTCTATAAACCGACTCTATTTCGGCTTATAGAATGCCAATAGTACTACGAATGAACGAATGAACAAATGATTTTCGTTTATTAACCATTCGTTCATTTGGCTTTCGTTAGCATAGCATTTTCGTTATTCGTTTTTCGGACGAAAATGCTATTTTCGGATGAAATTGCATTAGTCCGAAAACGAATGCATGTCTAGTTAGTATTAGGGTTTACTGGGTTAGTATTAGGGTTCAGGGGTTAGTATTCAGGTTTAGGTGGTTAGTATTAGGGTTCAGGGGTTAGTATTAGGGTTCGGGGGTCAATTTTAGTATTGGGGTTTGGGGGCCACTTTGGGGGGGAATCATTTATTAGAGGGGTTATTTTCTTTTTACTTGTACATTTGTAAGAGCTGACAGTTCATCGCTGACTGTCGCGCTGAACTGTCAGCGATGAAGCTGCGGCGATGAAGTGTCCTAGACCCTGTTAAGATAGCCAAGGCCCCAGGGCCAGATGATATACACCCAAGTGTCCTTAGAGAGTGGTTCTGACCAGACCACTATTTATGATCTATAGGGATTCTTTCAGAACAGATTGGTGAAAGACGGATTTCATTCCAATATTTAAAAAGGGATCAAATTATCTGCCGATTCTCTGTAATTATAGGCCAGCAAGCTTGACATCTGTAATGGGGAAATGATTTGAAGGATTGCTAAAGGTATACACTCAAGAATATGCCAGGATTTTGTCACTCAATATTCCAGCATTTAACCCCTCAATATGCCAGGATTTAGCCATTCAATATGACAGTATGTAGCCATTTAATATGCCAGGATTTAACCCCTCAATATACCAGTATTAGTTTTCCATTCAATATTCCTCGGGACGAAACTGGTAGAAACTGTCACATCCCCAGACTTACATCTGATCTGGAAAAAAAAAAAAAAAAAACAGGTATTAGATTATCAGGTAATTAGCACTGCAAATCAAATCAGTAATGCTCATTTTATATAAGAAACATTCGGAATAAACTTCCATTTACCTGATTTAGGAGCCCATGTCTCGGCGTTTGCTGATGATGACACAAAATTAGGTAAGGTAATCCAGAGTAACCTTGAAGTTTGTTCTTTAGAGGGAGATTTGGACAGTGTGGGGGGCTGGGCAATTAAGTGGCAAATGAGGTTTAATATAGACAAATGAAAAAATAATAACAATGCAATATATACTTTAACCCCTTAAGTACAGACCCTTTGAAACGTGTTTGGCCATTCTGGACAATGGCTATTCTAACATGTCTGAGGTATTTATGAAGAGAGTAAAAAAATTGCATTTATATACGTTCGAAAAAAGAGGGGATATGATAACATTATATAAACATGTGCAGGGCCAATATAAACAGCTCTCCAGGGACCTGTTCATTAGTAGAAATGTACAAAGAATAAGAGGTCACCCCCTGAGACTGGAAGAGCAAAGACAGCAAAGGAAGGGATTCTTTACGTTAAGGCTCTATCAGGGGGCTTAGAATTAACGTGTCAGATAAAGGGAGCTCTGACCCATCTGACCCAAGATATCTGCCCCCTGGTAAAGCTACACAATCAGAGAGAGGGCTCAATAAGATCATTTATTTGTATGCATTCATTAGAGGATTTCTATGTAAAATGAATACACCTAATGAAGTCTTCCAATTAAACACAGCTTAATGTTTGCGCCCAGTGGTCCTATAAGGAGGAATTAGAAACAAAGAAACATAGAAACATAGAATGTGTCGGCAGATAAGAACCATTCGGTCCATCTAGTCTGCCCAATTTTTCTGAATACTTTTATTAGTCCCCCGTTCCCGGTCTTATATCTAGGATAGCCTTATACCTATCCCATGCATGCTTAAACTCCTTCACTGTATTAACCTCTACCACTTCTACTGGAAGACTATTCCATGCATCCACTACCCTCTCAGTAATGTAATACTTTCATTAGTCCCTGGCCTTATCTTATATCTAGGATAGCCTTATACCTATCCCGTGCATGCTTAAACTCCTTCACTGTATTAACCTCTACCACTTCTACTGGAACACTATTCCATGCATCCACTACCCTCTCAGTAAAGTAATACTTCCATTAGTCCCTGACCTTATCTTATATCTAGGATAGCCTTATACCTATCCCACGCATGCTTAAACTTCATCACTTTATTAACCTCTACCACTTCTACTGGAAGAGTATTCCATGCATCCACTACCCTCTCAGTAATGTAATACTTTCATTAGTCCCTGACCTTATTTTATATCTAGGATAGCCTTATACCTATCCCACGCATGCTTAAACTCCTTCACTGTATTAACCTCTACCACTTCTACTGGAAGGCTATTCCATGCATCCACTACCCTCTCAGTAATGTAATGCATTCATTAGTCCCTGGCCTTACCTTATATCTAGGATAGCCTTATACCTATCCCACGCATGCTTACACTCCTTCACTGTATTAACCTCTACCACTTCTACTGGAAGGCTATTCCATGCATCCACTACCCTCTCAGTAATGTAATACATTCATTAGTCCCTGGCCTTATCTTATATCTAGGATAGCCTTATACCTATCCCACGCATGTTTAAAATCCTTGATTGTGTTTACCTCTACCACTTCTGCTGGAAGGCTATTCCATACTCCCACTACCCTCTCAGTACAGTAATACTTCCTGATATTACTTTTAAATCGTGTCCCCTCTAATTTTAGATCCTCTAGTTGTGGTACTTTTTCTTCCTATAAATATACTCTCTTCCTTTACTGTGTTGATTCCCTTTATGTATATAAATATTTCTATCATATCCCCCCTGTTACGGGTTCTTTCCTCCAATCTATACATGTTGCCTCCAAGCTATACATGTTAATTTAATCACACACAGTTTATTCTAACGTGAGATTTGTAATGAGTGAGAGGAGAGTATTATTTAGTAAATACAGAAACACAGTTAAGTAAAGTGATATTAGCTGCTCAGCTTTGTTGATAGACACTTTGTAACTAATGGGCCGCTAGGAAAACAGCTTAGTTTATATTGACAGAAAAAAACAAACAAAGATTAAACTCATCGATCTCTCCAGTCAAAAGGTTCAGTCATGTTTCTAACTGTATAAAACGCTTACTATCCCATCATCTAATAATAACAATGTATTTAACGTGGTATGAAAGGATATTTCTAATTTTGGCCATACCAAGGGAAGCAAAAGTAAAAACCCTTTGCCGCTGTAACAAATTAAGCATGACGAGTGTGGACCCAAACAGTTATTTAATCGTAAGCTTGACGGGTGTCAATGCGGCAATACTCTGTGCTCCGACTCTCAGCTGATCAGGGTCTGTCGGTGCCGCATACAGAGGGGATCTAGTTAAGGTTCCTTCTGTTGGTGGCATGTTAAAATAGAGGTCACTAGTGACAGCTGAATCCTTGTGGCTTTCTTGGGAAGAGTCATGCCTGCCGGTCAGAGGGTGTACCTGCCGGTCAGAGGGTGTACCTGCCGGTCAGATGGTGCACCTGCCGGTCAGAGGTTGTACCTGCCGGTCAGAGGGTGTACCTGCCGGTCAGAGGATGTACCTGCCGGTCAGAGGGTGTACCTGCCGGTCAGAGGATGTACCTGCCGGTCAGAGGGTGTACCTGCCGGTCAGAGGGTGTGCCTGCCGGTCAGAGGGTGTACCTGCCGGTCAGAGGGTGTACCTGCCGGTCAGAGGGTGTGCCTGCCGGTCAGAGGGTGCACCTTAACATGTTTATACTCATACTGGGCCTCTATATTAGGGCCACCAGTAAAATATGTTTTTAGTGGCTCTTTAACCAGGAAAGATAAAGTGAGATGCTCTCCAGTTTTTAAGAACATCTGAGGATGTTACTGTTACTCTGTCTTATGGCACTCATTTTATCGAGGTTAGAAGGATGAAAGGCTGATGCAACACAAGTAGAAATCACATCTTCAACCTGTAGGGTTGAACAGAATGCACAGACGGTTCATATGCCACTGACCTACCTCACCATCTGTAATAGTTAATCTGAAGTGAACATGAGTTACAAAATTATCTTCACTTTTGTACAGTAACAAATCTGCTTGCTGGGTTCATCCCTGCACAATGTATAGCTAAACTGCTGAGATTAAATGTTCATCGCAACTCACCTGTTAGTGAAAAGCTTCCTTGTTTGCAGCGAGTTTCTGGACATTGCTGGGGTCGGTTTAGATATACATTGTGCATGGACAAACCTGTTGAGTTTGCTAAGCAAATAAAAAGTATACTGATTTAGATATCAGTCTTCGCCAATGAATTCACCTACTGGCTGTATTAGAGAGATTTCTTGTAGCAAAATCTGTAAAAGATCAAGAGCAGTAGCAATTCTTAACAGATATATCTTGGACAAAAGTCTTTAAAAAACAAAACATTGGCTTACATGGTCCCTACCAGAGGTGGCTCTAGACTTTGTGAGGCCTTAGGCGAAAGTCGAACATGAGGCCCTCACTGACACACATTATTAAATAAAATATATGCAAGTGATAATAAAACTGAACTGTAGAAATAGCATATTTCAAGATCAGACTCAAATCCCGGCTTCTAGAAATGAACAGCTCCTAGAATTTTATTTGTCTCATAATTATTCTACAAACATCTATAAACATTTGGTATAGATAAAATTGTGTGCGGCTGACTAACTGTTATTGCTGTGTCCTAAATGTGAACACTAACACATATCACACAGTCATTCATAGACACACTCAGTGAGCACACACTGACTCACAGACACACTCAGTCAGCACACAATCACACTCAGCCAGCACACACTCACAGATACACTCAGCCAGCACACACTGACTCACAGACACACTCAGAAAGCACACAATCACACACTAACAGAAACACTCAGCCAGAAGGAAAGGTGCTCAATGTTGAAAGTGGTCTCACAGACCACGTTGTGCTAGAAGATTGGCACTTTGTTCTTCCTCACAGCACCGGATGCACTGTGATTTAGCCATTTAAAATGCCAGAATTTTGCCACTCAATATGCCAGGATTTAGCCATTTAATATGCCAGGATTTAGCCCCTTAATATGTCAGGATTTACCCCCTCAATATGCCAGGATTTAGCCCCTCAATATGCCAGGATTTAGCCATTTAATATGCCAGGATTTAGCCCCTTAATATGTCAGGATTTACCCCCTCAATATGCCAGGATTTAGCCCCTCAATATGCCAGGATTAGGCCATTCAATATGCCAGAATTTTGCCCCTCAATATGCCAGGATTTTTCCACTCTATGCCAGGATTGTGCCACTCAATCTGCCAGGATTTTGCCCCTCAATATGCCAGGATTTTTCCACTCTATGCCAGGATTGTGCCCCACAATATGCCATGATCTTGCCCCTCAATTTGCCAGGATTTTTCCACTCTATACCAGGATTTTGCCCCTCAATATGCAAGAATTTTGCCCCTCAATATGCAAGAATTTTGCCACTCTATGCCAGGATTTTGCCCCTTAATATGCCAGGATTTTGCCACTCTGTGACAGGATTTTGCCCCTCATTATGCCAGAATTTTGCCCCTCACAATGCCAGAATTTTGCCTCTCAATATGCCAGGATTTTGCCACTGTATGCCAGGATATTGCCCCTCATAATGCCACTATTTGCCCTTCACAATGCCAGGATTTAGCCTCTCACTATGCCAGGATTTTGCCCCTCACCTCATTATGCCAGTATTTTGCCCCTCACCTCATTATGCCAGGATTTTGCCCCTCACCTCATTATGCCAGTATTTTGCCCCTCACCTCATTATGCCAGGATTTTGCCCCTCACCTCATTATGCCAGGATTTTGCCCCACACTGTGCCAATATTTAGCCACTCATTATGCCAGTCTTTTCTCGTTTGTGCCACCCTCCTCCCCCCTTCCCTAGTACTTACCTCCATGCTGCTCTCCGTTGTTTCCTCCGTGCATCTTCTCTCCTGCACGGAGGAAGGAAGTTCCGGTCGCTTTTTTTTTTTTTTTAAACTTTATTGAAGCTGCGCGGGTTCAATAAAGTTTAAAAAAAAAAACCCGCGACCGGAGCTTCCTTCCTCCGTGCAGGAGAGAAGATGCACGGAGGAAACGTCCCAGGTTAGTGTAACAGGGAGCTTAACGGCAGCGTTAATCTCCCTGTTACATCAAAGGTAATAAGGTGAGTTAGGCAGCCGCGAGGCCCCCGTGAGTGCGAGGCCTTAGGCGGCTGCCTAACTCGCCTAATTAGAGAGCCGCCTCTGGTCCCTACATTATGAATTCTGCCCTGCTCACAATAAAATATCTATCTAGGTAATATGGTACCTGAACAATCCCAAAATATAAAATCATCTTCCCAAATGTATTTCCCAGGGAATATTTACATTAAAAATCCCTCCCAATCCCTCCTTCTAAAACAATTAGGTTTTCAGATGATAGTCGAGAGCAAATGTGGGGAAGAATTGATGCAGCACAAGGTAGCGGTGATCTCATCTGCTGCTACATGTGGTTGATATATTGGTCACATAACACAAGTTCTCATTTGACATACTGTTAAAGGACTTACCTTGATTATATGAGCTCATAAAAGGATACCTCTAACAGCACTATATACATCAGATCTACTGTAAGATAACAAACAAACAAACATATTTATGTTTTGAGACTAGGACAACCCTAGTCTCACTAGAAAGCAGTTGAACCAGTCAGAAAAGGTTAAAAATAATGATTGCAAGCCGGATCTCTTGAGGCCGGGACTCCCCCCATTACCACAAAGATAACTAGAAAGGTTTGAAAAAGTACCCAATGTATGTGTCCAAGTAAAGGGGAAAGTCACCATGATTGTCCCTGCAAATGTACAACTAAACTGGTGAGATGAAATGAACATCTCAACTAAACTCACCTCATCTCATCTAATCTCACCTCATGTCACCTGAACTCTCCTCATTCCATCTCACCTCACCTCACCTCACCTCCCCTCATCTAATCTCATCTCATCTCACCTCATCTCACTTCATCTCACCTCATCTCAACTCATCTCACCTCATCTCACTTCATCTCAACTCACCTCATCTCACTTAATCTCATCTCATCTCACTTCATCTCACCTCAACTCACCTCATCTCACTTCATCTCACCTCATCTCACTTCATCTCACCTCAGCTAACCTCATCTCACCTCATCTCACCTCATCTCACCTCATCTCACTTCATCTCACCTCATCTCAACTCATCTCACCTCATCTCACTTCATCTCAACTCACCTCATCTCACTTAATCTCATCTCATCTCACTTCATCTCATCTCACTTCATCTCACCTCAACTCACCTCATCTCACTTCATCTCACCTCATCTCACTTCATCTCACCTCAGCTAACCTCATCTCACCTCATCTCACCTCATCTCACCTCATCTCACCTCATCTCACCTCATCTCACCTCATCTCACCAGCAACTCACCCCATCTCAACTCATCTCACATGCAACTCAACCCATCTCACCTTATCTCACTTCATCTCACCTCATCTCACTTCATCTCAACTCACCTCATCTCACCTCATCTCACCTTAGCTCACCTCATCTCACCTCATCTCACCTCATCTCACCTCATCTCACCTCATCTCACCTCATCTCACCTCATCTCACCTCATCTCACCTCATCTTACCCCATCTCACCTCATCTTACTTCATCTCACCGCATCTCACCTCATCTCACCTCATCTCATCTCAGCTCACCTCATCTCACCTCATCTCACCTCATCTCACCTCATCTCACCCCATCTCACCTCATCTCACCTCAGCGCTAATGGCAGTCACCCCAGCAGCTGATTGCACTCACTGGACTCCCCCCAGCAGCTGATTGCACTCTCAGAGAGTTCCCCCAGCAGCTGATTGCACTCTCAGAGAGTTCCCCCCAGCAGCTGATTGCACTCACTGGACTCCCCCCAGCAGCTGATTTCACTCTCAGAGAGTGCTCCCCTGCAGATCTGTGCCTTAGGTCAGCATCTACCTTGTCTGTAGGTAGAGCCAGCCCTGTGTATATGTTTTATTCGACTGAACACACAGCTTCACTTCTCAATTTAAGGTTAATAACAAAACCATTCTCATTAGTATCGGCTCCTTGAGGTTTGGAGTGGATGGGGGGAGAGATGAACTCAAACACAGGAGTGACTTTGAAGATTAGAGTCGAACAAATGGAGGCTTACGGGAAAAAGCAAGTATCAGAAGGAAACTCTTAAATCTGTGGTTAAAAGTAAATACCTAATTGTAAACACCACACAAAAAGGCTCTTTAAAAAGCAGACATTGCAGCTGAGGTAAATAACGTGTGAATTAAAACTGTGAGATTTCCGTGGCCTTGTTGGAATTGCTGGCTGCCCAAGTGTTGGACTATGTGTCCTCTTCATAACAGCCAAATCTAGCTCTTTGGGAAGAGATCCAGGCAATACCTGCACAAGGTACTTTCCAGTCTAGTGAACCTGCTGATGGATATTGAGGAAGAAAGGTTTGCTTGTTTGTTTAACATACATTTGGGTATATGTTGTAGGATCGGACAGGACATGTTTGACAGCACTGAATCGAGCCAGATCTGGCACAAGTTTTTACATATTGTTCATCCTTTGCTTGGACAGCTAAGTTTGAGTTCTTGTATTTCTTGTAAAGAAAACACATGGGTAGCCATGTAAATCATAAAGTTAGACAAATCTAGTCTAGTTTAGCAGAGGGCAGGTTTGTTTGTTGCAAGATAGAGGACAGGTAGTAAGACCAGGGTTAGTTTATTCATTGGGAGAAGTTCTGTTCTTTAAAAAGAATAAAAAGTGACACTTTCATGGCTTGAGTAAGATTTTAAAAAGTAACTAGAGAGATGGGAGGGAACATGTCTGAGAAGCTGTTACATAGTGTTATTTTAACTTGATAAGGAGATAGCAGGGAACAGATCTGAGAAGCTGTTACATAGTGTTATTTTAACTTGCTAAGTAGATGGGAGGGACCAGGTCTGAGAAGCTGTTACATAGTGTTAAGTTAACTTGCTAGGGAGATCGGAGGGAACAGGTCTGAGAAGCTGTTACATAGTGTTATTTTAACTTGCTAAGGAGATGGGAGGGACCAGGTCTGAGAAGCTGTTACATAGTGTTAAGTTAACTTGCTAGGGAGATGGGAGGGAACAGGTCTGAGAAAGCTGTTACACAGTGTTAAGTTAACTTGCTAGGGAGATGGGAGGGAACGGGTCTGACAAGGCTGTTACATAGTGTTAAGTTAACTTGCTAGGGAGATGGGAGGGAACGGGTCTGACAAGGCTGTTACATAGTGTTAAGTTATCTTGCTAGGGAGGTGGGAAGCAACAGGTCTGAGAAGCTGTTACACAATATTAAGTTAACTTGCTAGGGAGATGGGAGGGAACAGGTCTGAGAAGCTGTTACACATTGTTAAGTTAAATTGCTAAGGAGATGGGAGGGAACAGGTCTGAGAAGGCTGTTACATAGTGTTAAGTTAACTTTCTAGGGAGATGGGAGGGAGCAGGTCTGAGAAGGCTGTTACATAGTGTTAAGTGAACTTGCTAGGGAGATGGAAAGGAACAGGTCTGAGAAGGCTGTTACAGAGTGTTAAGTTAACTTTCTAGGGAGATGGGAGGGAACAGGTCTGAGAAGGCTGTTACATAGTGTTAAGTGAACTTGCTAGGGAGATGGGAGAGAACAGGTCTGAGAAGGCTGTTACATAGTGTTAAGTGAACTTGCTAGGGAGATGGGAGGGACCAGGTCTGAGAAGCTGTTACACAGTGTTACGTTAACTTGCTAGGGAGATGGGAAGGAACAGGTCTGAGAAGGCTGATACATAGTGTTAAGTTAACTTTCTAGGGAGATGGGAGGGAACAGGTCTGAGAAGGCTGTTACATAGTGTTAAGTGAACTTGCTAGGGAGATGGGAGGGACCAGGTCTGAGAAGCTGTTACACAGTGTTATGTTAACTTGCTAGGGAGATGGGAAGGAACAGGTCTGAGAAGGCTGATACATAGTGTTAAGTTAACTTGCTAGGGAGATGGAAAGGAACAGGTCTGAGAAGCTGTTACATAGTGTTAAGTTAACTTGCTAGGGAGATGGGAGGGAACAGGTCTGAGAAGGCTGTTACACAGTGTTAAGTTATCTTACTAGGGAGATGGGAAGGAACAGGTCTGAGAAGCTGTTACAGAGTGTTAAGTTAACTTGCTAGGGAGATGGGAGGGAACAGGTCTGAGAAGCTGTTACATAGTGTTATGATAACTTGCTAGGGAGATGGGAGGGAACAAGTCTGAGAAGGCTGTTACATAGTGTTAAGTTAACTTGCTAGGGAGATGGGAGGGAACAGGTCTGAGAAGCTGTTACACATTGTTAAGTTAACTTGCTAGGGAGATGGGAGGGAACAGGTCTGAGAAGCTGTTACATAGTGTTACATTAACTTGCTAGGGAGATGGGAGGGAACAGGTCTGAGAAGGCTGTTACATAGTGTTACATTAACTTGCTAGGGAGATGGGAGGGAACAGGTCTGAGAAGGCTGTTACACAGTGTTAAGTGAACTTGCTAGGGAGATGGAAAGGAACAGGTCTGAGAAGCTGTTACATAGTGTTAAGTTAACTTGCTAGGGAGATGGGAGGGAACAGGTCTGAGAAGGCTGTTACATAGTGTTAAGTTAACTTGCTAGGGAGATGGGAGGGAACAGGTCTGAGAAGACTGTTACACAGTTTTAAGTTATCTTACTAGGGAGATGGGAAACACTGACGTGACAGTACCAGGTGAATCAGATGGAGGAGTATCCTCTTCCTCTGCAGTTTGCATTGTTCCAGGGGTCAGACAGGCACAGGGAGCCTGTGTCTCAGCCAATCCAGCTGCAGATAGAGTCAGGAGACTGGTTTTTGGCAGAGATCCAAGGGAACCAGAACCAGAAGTCCAAATAGGTCAATTCAATAAGACCCCCAAACATTTTAGTCAGTTGAAGAACACTGCAATAGATTGTAATCATCGTTTTTAGCCCTATTAACTTCGTTTTATTTAGTTATTGTTTCGTTTTATTCACTGAACTTAAAACATGCAGCTGCCAAAAGTTTTGACAAAAATGTTTAGTTGATGAAATGAAAACTACCACCAGGAACGGCCCCATGTGACCACCAGGAACGATGCCATGTGACCACCAGGAACGGTCACATGTGACCACCAGGAACGGTCCCATGTGACCACAAGGAAAGGTCCCATGTGACCACCAGAAACGGTCCCATGTGACCACCAGGAACAGCCCCATGTGACGGATCCTAACATGTCTGAGCCTAAATATCTCAAAGCACAATACATCATATCAGCGCACAACAAAAAACTGCTAATTAATTTGGAATCTGTTTTAAAAGAGCTTATAATTTTTTTTTTTTAAATTGAAAAGATATAGATTTAAGGGTTTACTCAATAAAGAAAGAATTTGTAGATCATTGATAGAGGAGTTTAAAGGTTTAGGTCAAGGTGGAAACATTCTCCAGCGCAGCTTTGTAATACTTTATTCTTATTTACAATTGTTTATTTGGGAGCTATACATTCCTTTAGGTAGGAAAGAAAGTAGCGAAGCAACCGCTTACTTATACTGGACCAATTAAGCTTGTTCAGCAATGATCAGCCTCATCAAAGGCCTTTGCAAAGTCCATTAATACTGCTCCAGTGAGGTCGCCTCTCTCCATCTCACTGGATATCATTGCTCACTTGTAAGAGGGCAGTAACCATGGAGTGATTAGTAGAGTTGAGCGGACTCCTGGATGTTCGGGTTCGGCAGGTTCGGCCAAACTTTGAAAAAATGTCCGAGTCCGTGCTCGAACTTGACCCCGAACTTGACCCCGAACCCGAACCCCTTTGAAGTCAATGGGGACACAAACTTTTGGCCACTAAAATGCCTCTAAAAAAGTCATGGAAAGGGCTAGAGGGCTGCAAAATGAATAAAATGTGAGTAAGAGTAGGACAAGTGCCCTGCAAGCAAATGTGGATAGGGAAATAACTTCAAATAACATAAAATACATACACATTACAAATACAGCTGAGCCATAAAATAGCACTAGATGGAATCTTTGATTTTAGCTTTGGAAGAACATAAATCTAAATCTAAAGCCTGGCTGCCAGGAGGATCAACAGAATTATCCATCACCTGACATCTGGCGAGCAGCTGTCACACCGCGATGGGGGAGGAGCTTACACCAGTCGCGCTGTGGTCTCTATGGCCGGGAGGTGCGGTTACCGCAGGCACATGCCTGTGGGCTGCACCTCGAGGAGGAGAGGCTAGGGAGAGAGCTCCCTATAGCAGCCTCTCCTCCCGATCAGCCCTCACCCCCGCGTGAGGTCCCAGACGGAGAAAAGCTCACCATGGGATTTTTTTTTTTTAAACAATTAAAGCCCTGGCGTCTCAGGGTGAAGAGTCTCCATTCGGGGCTATGAAGGGGGGACTCGGGGCTATAGCCCCAGTAGCCCACCCATAGCGACGCCTCTGCGGAGGAGGTAGCCAGAATTTTTCAGTGCGCTGTAAGCACAGTATTGGACTGTTCTATTTGACTCTCAGATATGAAGTGCACCGCAAGACGCAAATGTACTATTTAGCACCCAAAACAATTAGAATTTTTCAAACTGCACTGTAAGCACAGAATTTTACGGTTCTATTTGACTCTCAGATATGAAGTGCAGGAATGCATGTAATGCTATTGGTATTCTGTAAACCGACTCTATTTCAGTTTATAGAAAGCCAATAGCACAAATGGAAGAATGATTTTCGTCTATTAACCATTTGTTCATTCGTTCATATCATTACATGCATTCCATAAACCGAAAGTCTATAAACCGAATGAGAGTCAGTTTATAGACTTTTGGTTTATGTAATACATGTAATGCTATTGCTATTCTATAAACCGAAATAGAGTCCCCATTCATACTTCAATTGACCTATTCTTATGAATGGGGACTCTATTTCGGTTTATAGAATAGCAATAGCATTACATGTATTACATCTGAGAGTCAAATAGAACCGTCAAATACTGTGCTTACAGCGCACTTTGAAAAATTCTAATTGTTTTGAAAAATTCTGGCTACCTCCTCCTCCTCCTCCTTCAGCGCTGCTTCCACCTACACCGCCATGGTCACCCGCCTTCTCAACCTATGTGGTATTTAGTATAAACTGAAGGAGAATACCCTGCACTCTAACTCTCTCTCAAATGGATAATTCTGTTGATCCTCCTGGCAGCCATGCTTTAGATTTAGATTTATGTTCTTCCGAAGTTAAAATCAAAGATTCCATCTAGTGCTATTTTATGGCTCAGCTGTATTTTTAATTTGTATGTATTTTATGTTTTTTTAAGTTATTTCCCTATCCATATTTGTTTGCAGGGCACTTGTCCTACGCTTACCCACATTTTAATTCCTTTTGCAGTCCTCCAGCCCTTTCCAGGACATTTTTAGAGGCATTTTAGTGGCCAAAAGTTTGTGTCCCCATTGACTTCAATGTGGTTCGGGTTCGGGGTCAAGTTCGAACCCGAACCCGGACTTTTTTCCGAAGTTCGGCCGAACCCGAACATCCAGGTGTCTGCTCAACTCTAATAATAATACCAGGTGAATGATAACTATACTTGCAATGTGTGTATACATATATTACACAGGACCATGTACAGAGCAGACATATAATAATACCAGGTGAATGATAACTATACTTGCAGTGTGTGCATACATATATTACACAGGAGTCTGTACAGAGCAGAAATATAATAATACCAGGTGAATGATAACTATACTTGCAATGTGTTATACATATATTACACAGGAGTCTGTACAGAGCAGACATATAATAATACCAGGTGAATGATAACTATACTTGCAGTGTGTGCATACATATATTACACAGGAGTCTGTACAGAGCAGACATATAATAATACCAGCTGAATGATAACTATACTTGCAGTGTGTGCATACATATATTACACAGGAGTCTGTACAGTGCAGACATATAATAATACCAGGTGAATGATAACTATACTTGTAATGTGTGCATACATATATTACACAGGAGCCTGTACAGAGCAGACATATAATAATATCAGGTGCATGATCACTATACATATATCACACAGGAGTCTGTACAGAGCAGAAATATAATAATACCAGGTGAATGATAACTATACTTGCAATGTGTGCATACATATATTACACAGGAGTCTGTACAGAGCAGACATATAATATTACCAGGTGAATGATAACTATACTTGTAATGTGTGCATACATATATTACACAGGAGTCTGTACAGAGCAGACATATAATAACCAGTGCTGTATTTACCGCGAGGCATCCTAGGCGGATGCCTAGGGCAGCAAAATTTTGGGGGGCGGCAGCGCACCCCAGCACTGAAAAAAATAAAAATAAAAACCCTGCCCTTTAAAAAAAAAAAAAGACTGCGCTTGCATGCAGAGACGGAGGTGAGAGGGGATCGGAAGATCATCGCTCTGCCTGCCAGGCTGCACGGGGAGCTGAACAGGCAGCACAGAGAAACCTCCGTGCTGCCTGTTCGGTTTCCTGTGCAGTGTGACCCGGAAGTGCCGACAGTCACGTGATGGGCGCGCTGACGTCATACGCGAGCCTGGTCACGTGACCTGTCGGCACAATCGCCGGGAAGCCGAACAGGCAGCATGGAGAGACCATGCTGCCTGCCACTAGCCACCAGGGAAAGGTAAGTGCTGATGGGAGTCAGAGTGTGTGTGATGATAGACAGTGTGTGTGACTGAGTGTGATGGGAGTCAGAGTGTGTGTGATGGGAGACAGTGTGTGATGGGAGTCAGAGTGTGTGATGGGAGACAGTGTGTGTGATGGGAGTCAGTGTGTGTGACTGAGTGTGATGGGAGTAGGAGTGTGTGACTGAGTGTGATGGGAGTAGGAGTGTGTGTGTGTGATGGGAGTATGAGCATGATGTGAGTCTGAATGTTATGTGTGATGTGGGGTCATGAAATGGAGGTGATGGGGCATGTCTTAGGTGTGTAACGTGGGTGTGCAGCTTGGGTAGGGGGGTGCCCAGATTTTGTCTGCCTAGGGCAGCACAAAATCAAGATACACCACTGATAATAACACCAGGTGAATGATAACTATACTTGCAGTGTGTGCAAACATATATTATACAGGAGTCTGTACAGAGCAGAAATATAATAATACCAGGTGAATTATAACTATACTTGCAATGTGTGCATACATATATTACACAGGAGTCTGTACAGAGCAGAAATATAATAATACCAGGTGAATGATAACTATACTTGCAATGTGTACATACATATATTACACAGGAGTCTGTACAGAGCAGAAATATAATAATACCAGGTGAATGATAACTATACTTGCAATGTGTACATACATATATTACACAGGAGTCTGTACAGAGCAGAAATATAATAATACCAGGTGAATGATAACTATACATGCAGTGTGTGCATACATATATTACACAGGAGCCTGGACAAAGCACACATATGATACTAGAGGTAGTCAGCAACATTACATTGAGAAAAAAAAAAGACATAACTAATCTTAGATCTATTAACCCCAGATCTAGTGTTAGTGTCAGGCTTATAGTTAGAGTTACAGGTGAGGAGAAAATAGTTAGACTTTTCATCATATTTATGATTTTTTTTTAATAGTAAATTATATAATATGATGAAAAAAATGGTATGTTAATATAACCCATATAATGCTGATACAAAACAAAATGTAATATGTCTGAGAACATTAAATGAGAAAGAGGAAAATTACAGCTAAACAGAAACACTGCAGAAGTGTTAAAATAGCTACTGTTGCTTTCAGTTTGGCTTATACATCTTTTTAACATAACTCTGAAGAGGAAACACAGGCTTAATAAGGACACACTGGATCACACAATAATGTTTCAGAGATTCAAGTGTTTTATTTGCCAAACCCTACTATGAACTGAACACACCTAGCCGATATTCTGTGTGTTGTAAATGCTTCTAACGAACGTCAGATTGAGATCTGATATGGGAAAGGGACTTCTCCTTCTTCCAGGTGCAAGAGATAAAGATATTGAGAGATGTTGACATTCCTTCACAGAGCGAGGGACTTTCTGGCCAAATCTTATCACTCATAATGTGACAACAGAGTCGTTCAACCTCCAAATCAAATGAAGGGAACAAAAGGCCACCGGAGGAAAGATAAATATGCTAACATTATTACATGATTAGACACAACTCTGAGCAGAATTTCTAGTTATAAGGCCATTTTGAAAATTAAACTCAACTCTCGCACTTTGCTCCCATTACATCCAATAGGAGAAGAAATGACAGTAGATGTTTTTGAGATCAATTCGACTCCAAACTCAACCTTATCAGCACACCTCGCTCAATCTCCGTCTCGCCAGCCTTCACCCCATCTCAAGTTTGAAAATATACTTTGAGACCAGCATTTTTACAGGGTCAAGCTGGGGTTATGTAGGAGAGGCCAACTCAGTCCGAGTTTGGTTGTAAGATGAGAAAGTTGCATCCTTTCATTGGTTCATCCCTTGTTCTATTCCTTGTTTAGGTCTGTTGAACAAAAAAAAGCAAATTAAAAAAAATATTTTTCCAGCAATTTTAAATTCTTACCCTTTTTAATTGGGGAAAACTTTCATTTTGACTCCTAATGGCAATCAGATTTCTCCTGGATCAACAAGCACTAAATAAATATGCTCTGGGGCATTAAAAAACTATCCAGGACAGTTTTAAAGGCATCTAAGGTATTTGGTGGAACCACTTCTTCAGGCAGCGAATTCCATATCTTTCTGGTCCTTACTGTAAAGATTCCCTTCCGCTGTCGTCGACTAAATCACCTTTGTTCAAGTCTTAGCAGGTGACCTCTTGTCCTTTGTAAGTAGCTTTCACTCCTTATGCAAATATAATGGATCGTGAGCTGTGTCTGTCTATACACTGACTGGTTTGAAGAACCGTATGGCTGGATTGTTAATTTTCAAAGACTGAATTAAAAACAAATATATATAAATCAGTGAAATGTGTCTCATAAAAACACAAATTTGTAAGAACAGAAAAATTACATTTTTTTTTCTTTTTTTATTAACACTCAGACTCTGCCACACATTTCAATTATAAATTGTATGCTCGGTTTACGTGTGTTGCGGATCATCCTTGTGTCCTTATCCAAAATCTACAATCATTTGTTATATATTATATAAATCAAAACAAAAGAAACAACATTAGTACCAGATCCGGAACGGAGAGTATAAATTATCGCGTATGTATTCGGATTTAAAGAGAGGTGCAACAATTACACATTGTTACAAAACTGTTATTTACCCTGGAATTGTTTGATTTTTAGTTATGCTGATTCTGAAAATGTATGTTTTATGTGAATGTGATGCATATTTTTAAAGTTATTAATATTGTATAAACCCTGTATATTTTAGCTTGGAGATAATTGAGCTGACAAAGGTTAACTCAATTATCTCCCAAGCAGAGGAATGTACTGTAATTACTAGGATCCAAGTCTTTGTCCCAAGTTAAGATTGGATCATCTCCTTTAATCCCTTTAATTATTGTCACCTTTCCCATTGTCTTATGTAAGTCATTTAGTTTCCTGTGTGTATCTGAACTTGACACCTTTGTATCCTGAAAGGTGTGAGGCAGGATTTCCCTTTGTATGTCCTTAGGTTAAATATAGTTCCCTTGTCTAATCTGGTTTGTCAAGATGTTCAACATGTATAGATTCTGTGTTTCTAAATCATTAAACAGTTCTGGTCAGTTCTTGTTTGACCTTCAAATCACAGCCTTGACTCGTTTTGTGGATAAAGAGTATCCTAGCTGTAAAATAGCTAGTGGGATTGATCTACACTGACAAGATCCATCTGGATATCGAAACAAAGTGGCTTCTCTCTCTCTCTAAACTGGGATCCAGACTTTCTAGCGGTCCAGCTTCCAGCTAGCCTGGGAGTAACCGTAACACACATATTTAGCTCATTCATATATACCAAACAAGAAAGAAAAGGAAAGAGAAAAAGAAACAAAAAAAAAAAAAAGGAGGGAGAAGAAAACAGACATATCGCCCAGGGAGGGTGCCGGTCCGGAACCAGGACCGGGGTGAACAACTGGTCTAAAGTCCACAGCGAGAGGAGAGGATAGTGACATTCACAGTTATTAACTCTCAGGGTTAGCTTTAAGGTACTGAATCCAGGGGGCCCATATATCAAGAAACTTGGGGAAGAAAAATGACATTTATTAATTTAGAAAAATCATTTAAATCTGTTCTATTTGAAATTCAAGTGTCTATGATTCAAAGTAAATCCCCTCTGTGATGTTCAGTATTTATTGAGGATGTTATTTAGGTTGTGTCTCTCAGTTACACCATGTACTTTCTTCCATCAATGAGCCCACACTAAAAATGACAAGTCGCATGAGAATAACTTGGGGATTTTAAAAATCACATTCAGATGTACAATACTATATTGAGTGGGGTAAGACGGACAAATTAATAATTCTAATTGCTCTATTCAAAGAGCTCCAATGTTCCTTAAGAAAATCTGAATTTTGGCCAAATTCTGATAATTTTGGTGGTCCAAAACACCGTTTTAATTGGGTCATTCTGGCATCACCAAAATGAATCTTGTGACATCCTGTGAGAATTTGCGACACCCCGTGAGACTTTGTAACATCCCACGAGAATTTGTGACCTCATGTGAGACTTTGTGACCTCATGTGAGACTTTGTGACCTCATGTGAGACTTTGTGATGTCTTGTGAGACTTTGTGATGTCTTGTGAGACTTTGTGATGTCTTGTGAGACTTTGTAACATCCCACGAGACTTTGTGACCTCATGTGAGACTTTGTGACCTCATGTGAGACTTTGTAACATCCCACGAGACTTTGTGACCTCATGTGAGACTTTGTAACATCCCACGAGACTTTTTGACCTCATGTGAGACTTTGTGACCTCATGTGAGACTTTGTGACCTCATGTGAGACTTTGTGATGTCTTGTGAGACTTTGTGATGTCTCGTGAGACTTTGTAACACTGTGTGAGACTTGTGATGTCACGTTTTGGACATTTTTATTGAAGCATTATAACTAAGAATTTGCTCACCTATTTGCTGTGCAGATAATATCCATGGACTCAAACTCATGATAACATTGGTATCTGGATGGCAAGCAGTCTCCATGTAACACACAAAGTGTGAACAAACCAAAATCCACCCATTACACACAATGGTAATGATAATGCATTAGTTATATGATCTGGGCCTGTCTTTGTGATTAAAGGGACACTAAACATTTTTTAATAATTTGGAGAAACAAGTAAAAAAATGAGTGTCCCTTTCCCTTCATAAAAAGTACATGAACGTGTATACCAGTGCCAGTAAATTGTCCACGTGTGCTTCTGTATAAGATCTCACTAACCATTGGAAGATGAATGAATAATCTCTGGATCCTAAACCAATCGTATCAGAATAGGATCTCTCCCTGTGATGCCACCACAGCAGGTCTGCCTGTGAGGGCATAATAACATTTCCCCTTTCCCTGTGGAATAAAATGAACTACACGTCTGTTTGCTTTCTCTTATATTTACTGTGGCCCCATCCTTCCTCTCATCACCTGTTGTACATCAGATCTATTTGGTCACATTTGTTATACACGTTAAGTGCATTATATTTTTAGTATTATATTTGTTCCCTTTATTGTATGTTTGTTCCTGGAGTTTATCACATGCTCTGGTGTTGCTGCTGGGCCATTCTCCCTCTTACATTTGTGAATGAAGGACAACTAAGGTCTGGAGATGGGAGAGGTAGATATGAATCAGGTAATACAATCACTTGTATATACTGTACAGATTGAAAGCTGCAATGTACTAGGTATTGTCCTGATTAATTATAGGGATTATAACTGTATCCTCTTTCTGTTTCTACATCAGCACAGTTGACCATGTGTTACCCAGAAAACATCTGTTGCTCTTGAATGTTGGATGATAAGCCATGGATTGTGAGTGATTGGCCAGCTTCCCTGTTTAATTTCTTCTTCTTACAAATAATTTATCAATCTTGTTGTGAAACATTTCTCTGCTTAATAAACAACTTTATTTTTCTATTTAGAAGAGGATCATTTGGTCGGTGGACACGCTGACCTCGCTACTCAGAGTCAGGGTTGAGGTTAGGATTGAAAAGAAGGGTCTCAAGACCAACATCTTATGGACCCAACTAAAATGGGACAACAATGTCTCATCGTATAGAATAAAGCAATTACTTCATTTGGATAAAAAAAGCTGTACAGTACCAACACACTAGGGTAGGTACCCCTCCACCGTGGTCCCCTGGTGGTTTATAAGGGTTTCTCAGTCTACTGAAACATTACTTTCCTTCTGAGGAAATATACAGGAATACAGGAATATAAGAATATTTTTGATTCTCCACCAATGCTAAGGAAGTGTTGCAGTACATACCTTATATCTCAGCTAGGGAGTGTAGCTGACCTCTCTAGTGGAAGTACAGCCGCGACTGTAAGTGTGTGAAGGTTGAGGAAAGTCCTGTGGAGTAATGTAGTCAGGCAAATGAATATCTAACAGGACCCCAAGATAATAAGGACAGTTAATGGGATATTAATGGCAGCATAACACTGGAATATTAATGGAAACATAACACTGGAATATTAATGGAAACATAACAGTGGAATATCAATGGCAACATAACACTGGAATATTAATGGCAAAATAACACAGGAATATCAATGGCAGCATAATACTGGCATATTAATGGAAACATAACAGTGGAATATTAATTGAAACATAATACTGCCATATTAATGTTAAAATAACACTGGCATATTAATGTAAACATAACAGTGGAATATTAATAACAAAATAACACTGGAATATTAATGCCAAAAAAATGCTGGCATATTAATGGCAACATAACACTGGCATATTAATAGAAACATAATACTGGCATATTAATGGAAAAATAACACCAGAATATGAATGGCAAAATAACACTGGCATATTAATGGAAACATAACAGTGGAATATTAATGGCAACACAATACTGCCATATTAATGGAAAAATAACACTGGCATATTAATATAAACATAACAGTGGACTATTAATAACAAAATAACACTGGAATATTAATGCCAAAAAAAATGCTGGCATATTAATGGCAACATAACACTGGAATATTAATGGCAACATGATACTGGCATATTAATGGCAAAATAACACTGGAATATTAATATCAACATAACACTGGAATATTAATGGCAACATAATATTGGCATATTAATGGCAAAAGTAATACTGGCATATTAATGGCAAAAGTAATACTGGCATATTAATGGCAAAAGTAATACTGGCATATTTGTGGCAAAATCATACTGGCATAATAATGGGCAAGCTGTGGCATATTTAATGGACAAACGGTGGAATTTGTTAATAAACTGACTATTGCATATGTTAATGACAAAGTGACTGTGGTATGTTAATTGGTACCAGATAGTGGCTTATTTTACCGTATTTGCTCGAATATAAGACAATGTTTTTTTTCAGAGCAAATGCTCTGAAAAAGACCCCTCGTCTTATATTCAAGGTTGTCTTATAATCTGACCTCAAATCGAGGTCAGATTATAAGACTGGAATCCAGGTCCCCCGCAGAGCTTCAGGGGACCTGGATCTCCCTCGCTAACAGCCGGTGGATGTCTGTGCGATGCGGGGGCAGCCGGAGGATGTCTGCACGATACGTGCAGACATCCTCCACTGCAGCCCAGCACGACTGCTGGGACTTCTATGATGCAGCCTTTCATCTTATATTCGAGCAAATACGGTAATTGGCAAAGTGACGCTGTGGCATGTACTGTGGGGCAAAATAACAAGTTCAATGGGGAAAAGTGACACTGTGGCTTGTTCTGCAGGGGCATTTCTGTGGGACACCGTGACACTGTGGCATTTTCTGTGGGGAAAATTGACACTATGGCATGACAAATTATATGAGTGCAAGACAAGTGCTGTGGGTGCAATATAGGTGCAAGGCAAATGCTGTGGGTGCTGTATGGTGTTGTGTTAAGTCCTTTAGGTGCAATGTGGGTGTAGAAAAAGGGAATAAAAACAAGAAATGCAATTTTTCAATAACATTTTAGAAATTTGTTTAGATATTTATTGTTTTAGAATTGTACAATTGTGTGTGGCATACCTATGCTGCTCCGGTGTGTGTCAAAATTAAGGGGCTCCTGTGTGTGACATAGTTAATGGACTCCTGTATGTGACATAATTTGTGGGGCTCCTGTGTGTGGTATAGGTAAACTAGAGCCCCAGCCCTACTGCCTTAATATTATCTTTATACAGCATGTATAATGTCCCATCGTAACCTCGTTTTGGGAAGGGGTGTATCTCTGATCTGCTGATTCGTCTAAATTTGTGCCAAACTAAAGCACACAGATAAAACAATGTACATTATTGGACTCTTTTGTACATTATTCACCTCAGAGGAAGCAACTGTTTAAGCTGCAACGTCCTTGATGTGATCACTCTTGATGCAGACGCAATTTGGAATATAGAGGAAAGTTTGTATAAATAATATTATTGTTATATCAAGTGTACCATGTTTTATGAAATATGTTATATTTATTTGTTTTTTATCCACATTGTATCAGTGAGCTAACAACTTTTATCATATGTGTCAATACAATTAAAATATCTACTGTACAATGAAACATGAATGTGGCCCACCTCAGAAGAAACTTGGACACCCCTGGCCTAGCACATTTCTGAAAGGAATAGACCGTCTTGCTAATGGAGTAGCAAAGCTGCAGAGATTTGGAAGACACTATAAAAGTAACATCTGTCTCTCCTCCTTTGATGAGACTCTTTGCACATTTTGCTGCAAGCGAGCATAGCATTTATCACAGAGGTGCAGACAGAGTAAAGACACACTCCAGGCTTACTGGCTGCTTTGACAATGAGTGTCAGAGACCATTGCTCCTCAATCAAAGGAGTTGTGAGATTGGCTAATAATGCTCACTGAACTACATAACTCATCTACTCTCATATGTAAACAGCTTCATCTTCTTATCTTAAAAGAAGGTCAGCATTAAACTAACATTAATAGACTTTGGTTCTTACTTTGAGCTGTTCACTGCTCATGCAATCCCCTGTATCATGGGTAAAGCCCTACGTTTTCACTGTAACTATCAATATATCTCTATTTAGAGCTTTTTTGGCTTGTACTGTATACTCGTTTTGTGCTTGTACATGTCATATCCCATTTACTGGTCTATATGTGTATCTGGTCACCATTGACTGTTCGGTGGTTAGTATAGATTCATCAGTCACCATTCACATTTTTCAGTCTTTATTGGTCAGTCCATACTTGCCAAAATTGAGGCCATCTTGGTAACAGATAAAAGTGAGCTTGCTCCAGATCTTAATCAGTGGCACTGAGGGGTCTCCTGTTAATTTGGGTGCTGAGATAGGAGCTGGTATCTGCCCCTGTAGTGTCCACACCGGAAAGTCCACAGACCATAAATCAAAAAAGCATGCACAGAGACAGGCGTGAAAAGAAAGAGGCAGGCATCTTGGAAACAGAGCCTGGTCCATCCGTATCAGAAGGTATCATTAGCCCAGTCTTTGCTTCCAAGATGGCCTCAATGTGCACCTCTATACTGACCACCATGTCCTCACTGGTGACCGGCGGCATACATAAACCAATGTGGCTACAAGAGTTTACAATGAGGAATTCATGAACTTCTCATGAAAGGAGAATCGTGAGCTGGACTAACTCTGGTCAGTCTTGGGTTAAACACGTACCTTATTCATAGATGAGTTCCCAGAGGAACTCAATAGCCATTTATTAAAAGGATAAAAGATGTTCTTCAGGGTGATTGGAATGTAGATTCACTCCTCATTCCCATGCACAATACAGTAATTTAATGAAAGTATAATGGATTGGCTCTACTAGCTGTCATTGTAACATTGGACAACTGTTTGTAATCTAGCAAACCAATTACTCCAACTTTAGACTTATCAATCATGCCTTGAAAAGAAACAGATTTATATATATATATACTATTTATATATCACTGATTGCTTAAAACATGAGGGTTTTGGTCTCTTTATAATCCACATGGGGAAAGATAATCACTTAAAATAATGTTAAAGAACATAAATCATTGCTATCAAAAAAATCTAACCCGGGACAGAGGCACCGAGTCAGATAACCTCTCATGCACAGCTGTACTAGACAGTCTGTACACATAGCCCAGGACAGAGGTGCAGAGTCAGATAACCTCTCATGCACAGCTGTACTAGACAGTCTATACACATAGCCCAGGACAGAGGTGCAGAGTCAGATAACCTCTCATGCACAGCTGTACTAGACAGTCTATACACATAGCCCAGGACAGAGGTGCAGAGTCAGATAACCTCTCATGCACGGCTGTACTAGACAGTCTATACACATAGCCCGGGACAGAGGTGCAGAGTCAGATAACCTCTCATGCACAGCTGTACTAGACAGTCTATACACATAGCCCAGGACAGAGGTGCAGAGTCAGATAACCTCTCATGCACGGCTGTACTAGACAGTCTATACACATAGCCCGGGACAGAGGTGCAGAGTCAGATAACCTTTCATGCACAGCTGTACTAGACAGTCTATACACATAGCCCGGGACAGAGGTGCAGAGTCAGATAACCTCTCATGCACAGCTGTACTAGACAGTCTGTACACATAGCATGGGACAGAGGTGCAGAGTCAGATAACCTCTCATGCACAGCTGTACTAGACAGTCTATACACATAGCCCAGGACAGAGGTGCAGAGTCAGATAACCTCTCATGCACGGCTGTACTAGACAGTCTATACACATAGCCCGGGACAGAGGTGCAGAGTCAGATAACCTCTCATGCACAGCTGTACTAGACAGTCTATACACATAGCCCGGGACAGAGGTGCAGAGTCAGATAACCTCTCATGCACAGCTGTACTAGACAGTCTGTACACATAGCATGGGACAGAGGTGCAGAGTCAGATAACCTCTCATGCACAGCTGTACTAGACAGTCTATACACATAGCCCGGGACAGAGGTGCAGAGTCAGATAACCTCTCATGCACGGCTGTACTAGACAGTCTATACACATAGCCCAGGACAGAGGAGCAGAGTCAGATAACCTCTCATGCACGGCTGTACTAGACAGTCTATACACATAGCCCGGGACAGAGGTGCAGAGTCAGATAACCTCTCATGCACAGCTGTACTAGACAGTCTGTACACATAGCCCAGGACAGAGGTGCAGAGTCAGATAACCTCTCATGCACAGCTGTACTAGACAGTCTATACACATAGCCCAGGACAGAGGTGCAGAGTCAGATAACCTCTCATGCACGGCTGTACTAGACAGTCTATATACATAGCCCAGGACAGAGGTGCAGAGTCAGATAACCTCTCATGCACAGCTGTACTAGACAGTCTATACACATAGCCTGGGACAGAGGTGCAGAGTCAGATAACCTCTCATGCACAGCTGTACTAGACAGTCTGTACACATAGCCCAGGACAGAGGTGCAGAGTCAGATAACCTCTCATGCACAGCTGTACTAGACAGTCTGTACACATAGCCCAGGACAGAGGTGCAGAGTCAGATAACCTCTCATGCACAGCTGTACTAGACAGTCTATACACATAGCCCAGGACAGAGGTGCAGAGTCAGATAACCTCTCATGCACGGCTGTACTAGACAGTCTGTACACATAGCCCAGGACAGAGGTGCAGAGTCAGATAACCTCTCATGCACAGCTGTACTAGACAGTCTATACACATAGCCTGGGACAGAGGTGTAGAGTCAGATAACCTCTCATGCACAGCTGTACTAGACAGTCTATACACATAGCCCGGGACAGAGGTGCAGAGTCAGATAACCTCTCATGCACAGCTGTACTAGACAGTCTATACACATAGCCCGGGACAGAGGTGCAGAGTCAGATAACCTCTCATGCACGGCTGTACTAGACAGTCTATACACATAGCCTGGGACAGAGGTGCAGAGTCAGATAACCTCTCATGCACGGCTGTACTAGACAGTCTATACACATAGCCCGGGACAGAGGTGCAGAGTCAGATAACCTCTCATGCACAGCTGTACTAGACAGTCTATACACATAGCCCAGGACAGAGGTGCAGAGTCAGATAACCTCTCATGCACAGCTGTACTAGACAGTCTATACACATAGCCCGGGACAGAGGTGCAGAGTCAGATAACCTCTCATGCACGGCTGTACTAGACAGTCTATACACATAGCCTGGGACAGAGGTGCAGAGTCAGATAACCTCTCATGCACGGCTGTACTAGACAGTCTATACACATAGCCCGGGACAGAGGTGCAGAGTCAGATAACCTCTCATGTACTGCTGTACTAGACAGTATATACACATAGCCCAGGACAGAGGAGCAGAGTCAGATAACCTCTCATGCACAGCTGTACTAGACAATTTATACACATAGCCTGGGACAGAGGAGCAGAGTCAGATAACCTCTCATGCACAGCTGTACTAGACAGTCTATACACATAGCCCGGGACAGAGGTGCAGAGTCAGATAACCTCTCATGCACGGCTGTACTAGACAGTCTGTACACATAGCCCAGGACAGAGGTGCAGAGTCAGATAACCTCTCATGCACAGCTGTACTAGACAGTCTATACACATAGCCCGGGACAGAGGTGCAGAGTCAGATAACCTCTCATGCACAGCTGTACTAGACAGTCTATACACATAGCCTGGGACAGAGGTGCAGAGTCAGATAACCTCTCATGCACAGCTGTACTAGACAGTCTGTACACATAGCCCAGGACAGAGGTGCAGAGTCAGATAACCTCTCATGCACAGCTGTACTAGACAGTCTGTACACATAGCCCAGGACAGAGGTGCAGAGTCAGATAACCTCTCATGCACAGCTGTACTAGACAGTCTATACACATAGCCCAGGACAGAGGTGCAGAGTCAGATAACCTCTCATGCACGGCTGTACTAGACAGTCTGTACACATAGCCCAGGACAGAGGTGCAGAGTCAGATAACCTCTCATGCACAGCTGTACTAGACAGTCTATACACATAGCCTGGGACAGAGGTGTAGAGTCAGATAACCTCTCATGCACAGCTGTACTAGACAGTCTATACACATAGCCCGGGACAGAGGTGCAGAGTCAGATAACCTCTCATGCACAGCTGTACTAGACAGTCTATACACATAGCCCGGGACAGAGGTGCAGAGTCAGATAACCTCTCATGCACGGCTGTACTAGACAGTCTATACACATAGCCTGGGACAGAGGTGCAGAGTCAGATAACCTCTCATGCACGGCTGTACTAGACAGTCTATACACATAGCCCGGGACAGAGGTGCAGAGTCAGATAACCTCTCATGCACAGCTGTACTAGACAGTCTATACACATAGCCCAGGACAGAGGTGCAGAGTCAGATAACCTCTCATGCACAGCTGTACTAGACAGTCTATACACATAGCCCGGGACAGAGGTGCAGAGTCAGATAACCTCTCATGCACGGCTGTACTAGACAGTCTATACACATAGCCTGGGACAGAGGTGCAGAGTCAGATAACCTCTCATGCACGGCTGTACTAGACAGTCTATACACATAGCCCGGGACAGAGGTGCAGAGTCAGATAACCTCTCATGTACTGCTGTACTAGACAGTATATACACATAGCCCAGGACAGAGGAGCAGAGTCAGATAACCTCTCATGCACAGCTGTACTAGACAATTTATACACATAGCCTGGGACAGAGGAGCAGAGTCAGATAACCTCTCATGCACAGCTGTACTAGACAGTCTATACACATAGCCCGGGACAGAGGTGCAGAGTCAGATAACCTCTCATGCACGGCTGTACTAGACAGTCTGTACACATAGCCCAGGACAGAGGTGCAGAGTCAGATAACCTCTCATGCACAGCTGTACTAGACAGTCTATACACATAGCCCGGGACAGAGGTGCAGAGTCAGATAACCTCTCATGCACAGCTGTACTAGACAGTCTATACACATAGCCTGGGACAGAGGTGCAGAGTCAGATAACCTCTCATGCACAGCTGTACTAGACAGTCTATACACATAGCCCGGGACAGAGGTGCAGAGTCAGATAACCTCTCATGCACAGCTGTACTAGACAGTCTATACACATAGCCCGGGACAGAGGTGCAGAGTCAGATAACCTCTCATGCACGGCTGTACTAGACAGTCTGTACACATAGCCCAGGACAGAGGTGCAGAGTCAGATAATCTCTCATGCACAGCTGTACTAGACAGTCTATACACATAGCCCGGGACAGAGGTGCAGAGTCAGATAATCTCTCATGCACAGCTGTACTAGACAGTCTATACACATAGCCCGGGACAGAGGTGCAGAGTCAGATAACCTCTCATGCACAGCTGTACTAGACAGTCTATACACATAGCCTGCGACAGAGGTGCAGAGTCAGATAACCTCTCATGCACAGCTGTACTAGACAGTCTATACACATAGCCCGGGACAGAGGTGCAGAGTCAGATAACCTCTCATGCACAGCTGTACTAGACAGTCTATACACAAAGCCCGGGACAGAGGTGCAGTGTCAGATAACCTCTCATGCACGGCTGTACTAGACAGTCTATACACATAGCCCAGGACAGAGGTGCAGTGTCAGATAACATCTCATGCACGGCTGTACTAGACAGTCTATACACATAGCCCGGGACAGAGGCGCAGAGTCAGATAACCTCTCATGCACGGCTGTACTAGACAGTCTATACACATAGCCCAGGACAGAGGTGCAGTGTCAGATAACATCTCATGCACGGCTGTACTAGACAGTCTATACACATAGCCCAGGACAGAGGTGCAGAGTCAGATAACCTCTCATGCACGGCTGTACTAGACAGTCTGTACACATAGCCCGGGACAGAGGAGCAGAGTCAGATAACCTCTCATGTACGGCTGTACTAGACAGTCTATTCACATAGCCCAGGACAGAGGTGCAGAGTCAGATAACCTCTCATGCACAGCTGTACTAGACAGTTTATACACATAGCCCAGGACAGAGGCGCAGAGTCAGATAACCTCTCATGCACAGCTGTACTAGACAGTCTATACACATAGCCCAGGACAGAGGTGCAGAGTCAGATAACCTCTCATGCACGGCTGTACTAGACAGTCTATACACATAGCCCGGGACATAGGTGCAGAGTCAGATAACCTCTCATGCACAGCTGTACTAGACAGTCTATACACATAGCCCAGGACAGAGGTGCAGAGTCAGATAACCTCTCATGCACAGCTGTATTAGACAGTTTATACACATAGCCCAGGACAGAGGTGCAGAGTTAGATAACCTCTCATGCACAGCTGTACTAGAAAGTCTATACACATAGCCCAGGACAGAGGTGCAGAGTCAGATAACCTCTCATGCACGGCTGTACTAGACAGTCTATACACATAGCCCGGGACAGAGGTGCAGAGTCAGATAACCTCTCATGCACAGCTGTACTAGACAGTCTATACACATAGCCCAGGACAGAGGTGCAGAGTCAGATAACCTCTCATGCACAGCTGTACTAGACAGTCTATACACATAGCCCGGGACAGAGGTGCAGAGTCAGATAACCTCTCATGCACGGCTGTACTAGACAGTCTATACACATAGCCTGGGACAGAGGTGCAGAGTCAGATAACCTCTCATGCACGGCTGTACTAGACAGTCTATACACATAGCCGGGACAGAGGTGCAGAGTCAGATAACCTCTCATGTACAGCTGTACTAGACAGTATATACACATAGCCCAGGACAGAGGAGCAGAGTCAGATAACCTCTCATGCACAGCTGTACTAGACAGTTTATACACATAGCCTGGGACAGAGGAGCAGAGTCAGATAACCTCTCATGCACAGCTGTACTAGACAGTCTATACACATAGCCTGGGACAGAGGTGCAGAGTCAGATAACCTCTCATGCACGGCTGTACTAGACAGTTTATACACATAGCCTGGGACAGAGGAGCAGAGTCAGATAACCTCTCATGCACAGCTGTACTAGACAGTCTATACACATAGCCCGGGACAGAGGTGCAGAGTCAGATAACCTCTCATGCACAGCTGTACTAGACAGTCTATACACATAGCCCAGGACAGAGGTGCAGAGTCAGATAACCTCTCATGCACAGCTGTACTAGACAGTCTATACACATAGCCCGGGACAGAGGTGCAGAGTCAGATAACCTCTCATGCACGGCTGTACTAGACAGTCTGTACACATAGCCCGGACAGAGGTGCAGAGTCAGATAACCTCTCATGCACAGCTGTACTAGACAGTCTATACACCTAGCCCGGGACAGAGGTGCAGAGTCAGATAACCTCTCATGCACGGCTGTACTAGACAGTCTATACACATAGCCCAGGACAGAGGTGCAGAGTCAGATAACCTCTCATGTACAGCTGTACTAGACAGTCTATACACATAGCCCAGGACAGAGGTGCAGAGTCAGATAACCTCTCATACACAGCTATACTAGACAGTCTATACACATAGACTGGGACAGAGGTGCAGAGTCAGATAACCTCTCATGCACGGCTGTACTAGACAGTTTATACACATAGCCCGGGACAGAGGAGCAGAGTCAGATAACCTCTCATGTACAGCTGTACTAGACAGTCTATACACATAGCCCGGGACAGAGGTGCAGAGTCAGATAACCTCTCATGCACGGCTGTACTAGACAGTCTATACACATAGCCTGGGACAGAGGTGCAGAGTCAGATAACCTCTCATGCACGGCTGTACTAGACAGTCTATACACATAGCCTGGGACAGAGGTGCAGAGTCAGATAACCTCTCATGCACAGCTGTACTAGACAGTTTATACACATAGCCAGGGACAGAGGAGCAGAGTCAGATAACCTCTCATGCACAGCTGTACTAGACAGTCTATACACATAGCCTGGGACAGAGGTGCAGAGTCAGATAACCTCTCATGCACGGCTGTACTAGACAGTCTATACACAAAGCCCGGGACAGAGGTGCAGTGTCAGATAACCTCTCATGCACAGCTGTACTAGACAGTCTATACACATAGCCCGGGACAGAGGTGCAGAGTCAGATAACCTCTCATGCACAGCTGTACTAGACAGTCTATACACAAAGCCCGGGACAGAGGTGCAGTGTCAGATAACCTCTCATGCACAGCTGTACTAGACAGTCTATACACATAGCCCGGTACAGAGGTGCAGTGTCAGATAACCTCTCATGCACAGCTGTACTAGACAGTCTATACACAAAGCCCAGGACAGAGGTGCAGAGTCAGATAACCTCTCATGCACAGCTGTACTAGACAGTCTATACACATAGCCCGGGACAGAGGTGCAGAGTCAGATAACCTCTCATGCACGGCTGTACTAGACAGTCTATACACATAGCCCAGGACAGAGGTGCAGAGTCAGATAACCTCTCATGCACGGCTGTACTAGACAGTCTATACACATAGCCCAGGACAGAGGTGCAGTGTCAGATAACATCTCATGCACGGCTGTACTAGACAGTCTATACACATAGCCTGGGACAGAGGAGCAGAGTCAGATAACCTCTCATGCACGGCTGTACTAGACAGTCTATACACATAGCCCAGGACAGAGGTGCAGAGTCAGATAACCTCTCATGCACGGCTGTACTAGACAGTCTATACACATAGCCCAGGACAGAGGTGCAGTGTCAGATAACATCTCATGCACGGCTGTACTAGACAGTCTATACACATAGCCCAGGACAGAGGTGCATAGTCAGATAACCTCTCATGCACGGCTGTACTAGACAGTCTATACACATAGCCCGGGACAGAGGCACCGAGTCAGATAACCTCTCATGCACGGCTGTACTAGACAGTCTGTACACATAGCCCGGGACAGAGGAGCAGAGTCAGATAACCTCTCATGCACGGCTGTACTAGACAGTCTATACACATAGCCCAGGACAGAGGTGCAGAGTCAGATAACCTCTCATGCACGGCTGTACTAGACAGTCTATTCACATAGCCCAGGACAGAGGTGCAGAGTCAGATAACCTCTCATGCACAGCTGTACTAGACAGTTTATACACATAGCCCAGGACAGAGGCGCAGAGTCAGATAACCTCTCATGCACAGCTGTACTAGACAGTCTGTACACATAGCATGGGACAGAGGTGCAGAGTCAGATAACCTCTCATGCACAGCTGTACTAGACAGTCTATACACATAGCGCTGGACAGAGGTGCAGAGTCAGATAACCTCTCATGCACGGCTGTACTAGACAGTCTATACACATAGCCCAGGACAGAGGTGCAGAGTCAGATAACCTCTCATGCACGGCTGTACTAGACAGTCTATACACATAGCCCAGGACAGAGGAGCAGAGTCAGATAACCTCTCATGCACGGCTGTACTAGACAGTCTATACACATAGGCCGGGACAGAGGTGCAGAGTCAGATAACCTCTCATGCACAGCTGTACTAGACAGTCTGTACACATAGCCCAGGACAGAGGTGCAGAGTCAGATAACCTCTCATGCACAGCTGTACTAGACAGTCTATACACATAGCCCAGGACAGAGGTGCAGAGTCAGATAACCTCTCATGCACGGCTGTACTAGACAGTCTATATACATAGCCCAGGACAGAGGTGCAGAGTCAGATAACCTCTCATGCACAGCTGTACTAGACAGTCTATACACATAGCCTGGGACAGAGGTGCAGAGTCAGATAACCTCTCATGCACAGCTGTACTAGACAGTCTATACACATAGCCCAGGACAGAGGTGCAGAGTCAGATAACCTCTCATGCACAGCTGTACTAGACAGTCTATACACATAGCCCGGGACAGAGGTGCAGAGTCAGATAACCTCTCATGCACGGCTGTACTAGACAGTCTATACACATAGCCTGGGACAGAGGTGCAGAGTCAGATAACCTCTCATGCACGGCTGTACTAGACTGTCTATACACATAGCCCGGGACAGAGGTGCAGAGTCAGATAACCTCTCATGTACAGCTGTACTAGACAGTATATACACATAGCCCAGGACAGAGGAGCAGAGTCAGATAACCTCTCATGCACAGCTGTACTAGACAGTTTATACACATAGCCTGGGACAGAGGAGCAGAGTCAGATAACCTCTCATGCACAGCTGTACTAGACAGTCTATACACATAGCCCGGGACAGAGGTGCAGAGTCAGATAACCTCTCATGCACGGCTGTACTAGACAGTCTGTACACATAGCCCAGGACAGAGGTGCAGAGTCAGATAACCTCTCATGCACAGCTGTACTAGACAGTCTATACACATAGCCCGGGAAAGAGGTGCAGAGTCAGATAACCTCTCATGCACAGCTGTACTAGACAGTCTATACACATAGCCCGGGACAGAGGTGCAGAGTCAGATAACCTCTCATGCACGGCTGTACTAGACAGTCTATACACATAGCCTGGGACAGAGGTGCAGAGTCAGATAACCTCTCATGCACGGCTGTACTAGACAGTCTATACACATAGCCCGGGAAAGAGGTGCAGAGTCAGATAACCTCTCATGTACAGCTGTACTAGACAGTATATACACATAGCCCAGGACAGAGGAGCAGAGTCAGATAACCTCTCATGCACAGCTGTACTAGACAGTCTATACACATAGCCTGGGACAGAGGTGCAGAGTCAGATAACCTCTCATGCACGGCTGTACTAGACAGTCTATACACATAGCCCGGGACAGAGGTGCAGAGTCAGATAACCTTTCATGCACGGCTGTACTAGACAGTCTATACACATAGCCTGGGACAGAGGTGCAGAGTCAGATAACCTCTCATGCACAGCTGTACTAGACAGTCTATACACATAGCCCAGGACAGAGGTGCAGAGTCAGATAACCTCTCATGCACGGCTGTACTAGACAGTCTATACACATAGCCCAGGACAGAGGTGCAGTGTCAGATAACATCTCATGCACGGATGTACTAGACAGTCTATACACATAGCCTGGGACAGAGGCGCAGAGTCAGATAACCTCTCATGCACGGCTGTACTAGACAGTCTGTACACATAGCCCGGGACAGAGGTGCAGAGTCAGATAACCTCTCATGCACAGCTGTACTAGACAGTCTGTACACATAGCCCAGGACAGAGGTGCAGTGTCAGATAACATCTCATGCACGGCTGTACTAGACAGTCTATACACATAGCCCAGGACAGAGGTGCAGAGTCAGATAACCTCTCATGCACGGCTGTACTAGACAGTCTATACACATAGCCCAGGACAGAGGTGCAGTGTCAGATAACATCTCATGCACGGCTGTACTAGACAGTCTATACACATAGCCCAGGACAGAGGTGCAGAGTCAGATAACCTCTCATGCACGGCTGTACTAGACAGTCTATACACATAGCCCGGGACAGAGGCACCGAGTCAGATAACCTCTCATGCACGGCTGTACTAGACAGTCTGTACACATAGCCCGGGACAGAGGAGCAGAGTCAGATAACCTCTCATGTACGGCTGTACTAGACAGTCTATACACATAGCCTGGGACAGAGGTGCAGAGTCAGATAACCTCTCATGCACGGCTGTACTAGACAGTCTATACACATAGCCCAGGACAGAGGTGCAGAGTCAGATAACCTCTCATGCACGGCTGTACTAGACAGTCTATACACATAGCCCAGGACAGAGGTGCAGTGTCAGATAACATCTCATGCACGGCTGTACTAGACAGTCTATACACATAGCCCAGGACAGAGGTGCAGAGTCAGATAACCTCTCATGCACGGCTGTACTAGACAGTCAATACACATAGCCCAGGACAGAGGTGCAGAGTCAGATAACCTCTCATGCATGTCTGTACTAGACAGTCTATACACATAGCCCGGGACAGAGGTGCAGAGTCAGATAACCTCTCATGCACAGCTGTACTAGACAGTCTATACACATAGCCCGGGACAGAGGTGCAGAGTCAGATAACCTCTCATGCACAGCTGTACTAGACAGTCTATACACATAGCCCAGGACAGAGGTGCAGAGTCAGATAATCTCTCATGTACAGCTGTACTAGACAGTCTATACACATAGCCCAGGACAGAGGTGCAGAGTCAGATAACCTCTCATGCACGGCTGTACTAGACAGTCTATACACATAGCCCAGGACAGAGGAGCAGAGTCAGATAACCTCTCATGCACGGCTGTACTAGACAGTCTATACACATAGCCCGGGACAGAGGCACCGAGTCAGATAACCTCTCATGCACAGCTGTACTAGACAGTCTGTACACATAGCCCGGGACAGAGGAGCAGAGTCAGATAACCTCTCATGTACGGCTGTACTAGACAGTCTATACACATAGCCTGGGACAGAGGTGCAGAGTCAGATAACCTCTCATGCACAGCTGTACTAGACAGTCTATACACATAGCCCAGGACAGAGGTGCAGAGTCAGATAACCTCTCATGCACAGCTGTACTAGACAGTCTATACACATAGCCTGGGACAGAGGAGCAGAGTCAGATAACCTCTCATGCACGGCTGTACTAGACAGTCTATACACATAGCCCGGGCCAGAGGTGCAGAGTCAGATAACCTCTCATGCATGTCTGTACTAGACAGTCTATACACATAGCCCGGGACAGAGGTGCAGAGTCAGATAACCTCTCATGCACAGCTGTACTAGACAGTCTATACACATAGCCCGGGACAGAGGTGCAGAGTCAGATAACCTCTCATGCACAGCTGTACTAGACAGTCTATACACATAGCCCATGACAGAGGTGCAGAGTCAGATAATCTCTCATGCACAGCTGTACTAGACAGTCTATACACATAGCCCAGGACAGAGGTGCAGAGTCAGATAACCTCTCATGCACAGCTGTACTAGACAGTCTATACACATAGCCCGGGACAGAGGTGCAGAGTCAGATAACCTCTCATGCACGGCTGTACTAGACAGTCTATACACATAGCCTGGGACAGAGGTGCAGAGTCAGATAACCTCTCATGCACGGCTGTACTAGACAGTCTATACACATAGCCCGGGAAAGAGGTGCAGAGTCAGATAACCTCTCATGTACAGCTGTACTAGACAGTATATACACATAGCCCAGGACAGAGGAGCAGAGTCAGATAACCTCTCATGCACAGCTGTACTAGACAGTCTATACACATAGCCCAGGACAGAGGTGCAGAGTCAGATAACCTCTCATGCACGGCTGTACTAGACAGTCTATACACATAGCCCGGGACAGAGGTGCAGAGTCAGATAACCTTTCATGCACGGCTGTACTAGACAGTCTATACACATAGCCCAGGACAGAGGTGCAGAGTCAGATAACCTCTCATGCATGTCTGTACTAGACAGTCTATACACATAGCCCGGGACAGAGGTGCAGAGTCAGATAACCTCTCATGCACAGCTGTACTAGACAGTCTATACACATAGCCCGGGACAGAGGTGCAGAGTCAGATAACCTCTCATGCACAGCTGTACTAGACAGTCTATACACATAGCCCATGACAGAGGTGCAGAGTCAGATAATCTCTCATGCACAGCTGTACTAGACAGTCTATACACATAGCCCAGGACAGAGGTGCAGAGTCAGATAACCTCTCATGCACAGCTGTACTAGACAGTCTATACACATAGCCCGGGACAGAGGTGCAGAGTCAGATAACCTCTCATGCACGGCTGTACTAGACAGTCTATACACATAGCCTGGGACAGAGGTGCAGAGTCAGATAACCTCTCATGCACGGCTGTACTAGACAGTCTATACACATAGCCCGGGAAAGAGGTGCAGAGTCAGATAACCTCTCATGTACAGCTGTACTAGACAGTATATACACATAGCCCAGGACAGAGGAGCAGAGTCAGATAACCTCTCATGCACAGCTGTACTAGACAGTCTATACACATAGCCCAGGACAGAGGTGCAGAGTCAGATAACCTCTCATGCACGGCTGTACTAGACAGTCTATACACATAGCCCGGGACAGAGGTGCAGAGTCAGATAACCTTTCATGCACGGCTGTACTAGACAGTCTATACACATAGCCCAGGACAGAGGTGCAGAGTCAGATAACCTCTCATGCACGGCTGTACTAGACAGTCTATACACATAGCCCAGGACAGAGGTGCAGTGTCAGATAACATCTCATGCACGGCTGTACTAGACAGTCTATACACATAGCCTGGGACAGAGGCGCAGAGTCAGATAACCTCTCATGCACGGCTGTACTAGACAGTCTGTACACATAGCCCGGGACAGAGGTGCAGAGTCAGATAACCTCTCATGCACAGCTGTACTAGACAGTCTGTACACATAGCCCAGGACAGAGGTGCAGTGTCAGATAACATCTCATGCACGGCTGTACTAGACAGTCTATACACATAGCCCAGGACAGAGGTGCAGAGTCAGATAACCTCTCATGCACGGCTGTACTAGACAGTCTATACACATAGCCCGGGACAGAGGTGCAGAGTCAGATAACCTCTCATGCACGGCTGTACTAGACAGTCTATACACATAGCCCGGGACAGAGGCACCGAGTCAGATAACCTCTCATGCACGGCTGTACTAGACAGTCTGTACACATAGCCCGGGACAGAGGAGCAGAGTCAGATAACCTCTCATGTACGGCTGTACTAGACAGTCTATACACATAGCCTGGGACAGTGGTGCAGAGTCAGATAACCTCTCATGCACGGCTGTACTAGACAGTCTATACACATAGCCCAGGACAGAGGTGCAGAGTCAGATAACCTCTCATGTACAGCTGTACTAGACAGTATATACACATAGCCCAGGACAGAGGAGCAGAGTCAGATAACCTCTCATGCACAGCTGTACTAGACAGTTTATACACATAGCCTGGGACAGAGGAGCAGAGTCAGATAACCTCTCATGCACAGCTGTACTAGACAGTCTATACACATAGCCCGGGACAGAGGTGCAGAGTCAGATAACCTCTCATGCACGGCTGTACTAGACAGTCTGTACACATAGCCCAGGACAGAGGTGCAGAGTCAGATAACCTCTCATGCACAGCTGTACTAGACAGTCTATACACATAGCCCGGGAAAGAGGTGCAGAGTCAGATAACCTCTCATGCACAGCTGTACTAGACAGTCTATACACATAGCCCGGGACAGAGGTGCAGAGTCAGATAACCTCTCATGCACGGCTGTACTAGACAGTCTATACACATAGCCTGGGACAGAGGTGCAGAGTCAGATAACCTCTCATGCACGGCTGTACTAGACAGTCTATACACATAGCCCGGGAAAGAGGTGCAGAGTCAGATAACCTCTCATGTACAGCTGTACTAGACAGTATATACACATAGCCCAGGACAGAGGAGCAGAGTCAGATAACCTCTCATGCACAGCTGTACTAGACAGTCTATACACATAGCCTGGGACAGAGGTGCAGAGTCAGATAACCTCTCATGCACGGCTGTACTAGACAGTCTATACACATAGCCCGGGACAGAGGTGCAGAGTCAGATAACCTTTCATGCACGGCTGTACTAGACAGTCTATACACATAGCCTGGGACAGAGGTGCAGAGTCAGATAACCTCTCATGCACAGCTGTACTAGACAGTCTATACACATAGCCCAGGACAGAGGTGCAGAGTCAGATAACCTCTCATGCACGGCTGTACTAGACAGTCTATACACATAGCCCAGGACAGAGGTGCAGTGTCAGATAACATCTCATGCACGGATGTACTAGACAGTCTATACACATAGCCTGGGACAGAGGCGCAGAGTCAGATAACCTCTCATGCACGGCTGTACTAGACAGTCTGTACACATAGCCCGGGACAGAGGTGCAGAGTCAGATAACCTCTCATGCACAGCTGTACTAGACAGTCTGTACACATAGCCCAGGACAGAGGTGCAGTGTCAGATAACATCTCATGCACGGCTGTACTAGACAGTCTATACACATAGCCCAGGACAGAGGTGCAGAGTCAGATAACCTCTCATGCACGGCTGTACTAGACAGTCTATACACATAGCCCAGGACAGAGGTGCAGTGTCAGATAACATCTCATGCACGGCTGTACTAGACAGTCTATACACATAGCCCAGGACAGAGGTGCAGAGTCAGATAACCTCTCATGCACGGCTGTACTAGACAGTCTATACACATAGCCCGGGACAGAGGCACCGAGTCAGATAACCTCTCATGCACGGCTGTACTAGACAGTCTGTACACATAGCCCGGGACAGAGGAGCAGAGTCAGATAACCTCTCATGTACGGCTGTACTAGACAGTCTATACACATAGCCTGGGACAGAGGTGCAGAGTCAGATAACCTCTCATGCACGGCTGTACTAGACAGTCTATACACATAGCCCAGGACAGAGGTGCAGAGTCAGATAACCTCTCATGCACGGCTGTACTAGACAGTCTATACACATAGCCCAGGACAGAGGTGCAGTGTCAGATAACATCTCATGCACGGCTGTACTAGACAGTCTATACACATAGCCCAGGACAGAGGTGCAGAGTCAGATAACCTCTCATGCACGGCTGTACTAGACAGTCAATACACATAGCCCAGGACAGAGGTGCAGAGTCAGATAACCTCTCATGCATGTCTGTACTAGACAGTCTATACACATAGCCCGGGACAGAGGTGCAGAGTCAGATAACCTCTCATGCACAGCTGTACTAGACAGTCTATACACATAGCCCGGGACAGAGGTGCAGAGTCAGATAACCTCTCATGCACAGCTGTACTAGACAGTCTATACACATAGCCCAGGACAGAGGTGCAGAGTCAGATAATCTCTCATGTACAGCTGTACTAGACAGTCTATACACATAGCCCAGGACAGAGGTGCAGAGTCAGATAACCTCTCATGCACGGCTGTACTAGACAGTCTATACACATAGCCCAGGACAGAGGAGCAGAGTCAGATAACCTCTCATGCACGGCTGTACTAGACAGTCTATACACATAGCCCGGGACAGAGGCACCGAGTCAGATAACCTCTCATGCACAGCTGTACTAGACAGTCTGTACACATAGCCCGGGACAGAGGAGCAGAGTCAGATAACCTCTCATGTACGGCTGTACTAGACAGTCTATACACATAGCCTGGGACAGAGGTGCAGAGTCAGATAACCTCTCATGCACAGCTGTACTAGACAGTCTATACACATAGCCCAGGACAGAGGTGCAGAGTCAGATAACCTCTCATGCACAGCTGTACTAGACAGTCTATACACATAGCCTGGGACAGAGGAGCAGAGTCAGATAACCTCTCATGCACGGCTGTACTAGACAGTCTATACACATAGCCCGGGCCAGAGGTGCAGAGTCAGATAACCTCTCATGCATGTCTGTACTAGACAGTCTATACACATAGCCCGGGACAGAGGTGCAGAGTCAGATAACCTCTCATGCACAGCTGTACTAGACAGTCTATACACATAGCCCGGGACAGAGGTGCAGAGTCAGATAACCTCTCATGCACAGCTGTACTAGACAGTCTATACACATAGCCCATGACAGAGGTGCAGAGTCAGATAATCTCTCATGCACAGCTGTACTAGACAGTCTATACACATAGCCCAGGACAGAGGTGCAGAGTCAGATAACCTCTCATGCACAGCTGTACTAGACAGTCTATACACATAGCCCGGGACAGAGGTGCAGAGTCAGATAACCTCTCATGCACGGCTGTACTAGACAGTCTATACACATAGCCTGGGACAGAGGTGCAGAGTCAGATAACCTCTCATGCACGGCTGTACTAGACAGTCTATACACATAGCCCGGGAAAGAGGTGCAGAGTCAGATAACCTCTCATGTACAGCTGTACTAGACAGTATATACACATAGCCCAGGACAGAGGAGCAGAGTCAGATAACCTCTCATGCACAGCTGTACTAGACAGTCTATACACATAGCCCAGGACAGAGGTGCAGAGTCAGATAACCTCTCATGCACGGCTGTACTAGACAGTCTATACACATAGCCCGGGACAGAGGTGCAGAGTCAGATAACCTTTCATGCACGGCTGTACTAGACAGTCTATACACATAGCCCAGGACAGAGGTGCAGAGTCAGATAACCTCTCATGCATGTCTGTACTAGACAGTCTATACACATAGCCCGGGACAGAGGTGCAGAGTCAGATAACCTCTCATGCACAGCTGTACTAGACAGTCTATACACATAGCCCGGGACAGAGGTGCAGAGTCAGATAACCTCTCATGCACAGCTGTACTAGACAGTCTATACACATAGCCCATGACAGAGGTGCAGAGTCAGATAATCTCTCATGCACAGCTGTACTAGACAGTCTATACACATAGCCCAGGACAGAGGTGCAGAGTCAGATAACCTCTCATGCACAGCTGTACTAGACAGTCTATACACATAGCCCGGGACAGAGGTGCAGAGTCAGATAACCTCTCATGCACGGCTGTACTAGACAGTCTATACACATAGCCTGGGACAGAGGTGCAGAGTCAGATAACCTCTCATGCACGGCTGTACTAGACAGTCTATACACATAGCCCGGGAAAGAGGTGCAGAGTCAGATAACCTCTCATGTACAGCTGTACTAGACAGTATATACACATAGCCCAGGACAGAGGAGCAGAGTCAGATAACCTCTCATGCACAGCTGTACTAGACAGTCTATACACATAGCCCAGGACAGAGGTGCAGAGTCAGATAACCTCTCATGCACGGCTGTACTAGACAGTCTATACACATAGCCCGGGACAGAGGTGCAGAGTCAGATAACCTTTCATGCACGGCTGTACTAGACAGTCTATACACATAGCCCAGGACAGAGGTGCAGAGTCAGATAACCTCTCATGCACGGCTGTACTAGACAGTCTATACACATAGCCCAGGACAGAGGTGCAGTGTCAGATAACATCTCATGCACGGCTGTACTAGACAGTCTATACACATAGCCTGGGACAGAGGCGCAGAGTCAGATAACCTCTCATGCACGGCTGTACTAGACAGTCTGTACACATAGCCCGGGACAGAGGTGCAGAGTCAGATAACCTCTCATGCACAGCTGTACTAGACAGTCTGTACACATAGCCCAGGACAGAGGTGCAGTGTCAGATAACATCTCATGCACGGCTGTACTAGACAGTCTATACACATAGCCCAGGACAGAGGTGCAGAGTCAGATAACCTCTCATGCACGGCTGTACTAGACAGTCTATACACATAGCCCGGGACAGAGGTGCAGAGTCAGATAACCTCTCATGCACGGCTGTACTAGACAGTCTATACACATAGCCCGGGACAGAGGCACCGAGTCAGATAACCTCTCATGCACGGCTGTACTAGACAGTCTGTACACATAGCCCGGGACAGAGGAGCAGAGTCAGATAACCTCTCATGTACGGCTGTACTAGACAGTCTATACACATAGCCTGGGACAGTGGTGCAGAGTCAGATAACCTCTCATGCACGGCTGTACTAGACAGTCTATACACATAGCCCAGGACAGAGGTGCAGAGTCAGATAACCTCTCATGCACGGCTGTACTAGACAGTCTATACACATAGCCCGGGACAGAGGCACCGAGTCAGATAACCTCTCATGCACGGCTGTACTAGACAGTCTGTACACATAGCCCGGGACAGAGGAGCAGAGTCAGATAACCTCTCATGTACGGCTGTACTAGACAGTCTATACACATTGCCTGGGACAGAGGTGCAGAGTCAGATAACCTCTCATGCACAGCTGTACTAGACAGTCTATACACATAGCCCAGGACAGAGGTGCAGAGTCAGATAACCTCTCATGCATGTCTGTACTAGACAGTCTATACACATAGCCCGGGACAGAGGTGCAGAGTCAGATAACCTCTCATGCACAGCTGTACTAGACAGTCTATACACATAGCCCGGGACAGAGGTGCAGAGTCAGATAACCTCTCATGCACAGCTGTACTAGACAGTCTATACACATAGCCCAGGACAGAGGTGCAGAGTCAGATAATCTCTCATGCACGGCTGTACTAGACAGTCTATACACATAGCCCAGGACAGAGGAGCAGAGTCAGATAACCTCTCATGCACGGCTGTACTAGACAGTCTATACACATAGCCCGGGACAGAGGCACCGAGTCAGATAACCTCTCATGCACAGCTGTACTAGACAGTCTGTACACATAGCCCGGGACAGAGGAGCAGAGTCAGATAACCTCTCATGTACGGCTGTACTAGACAGTCTATACACATAGCCTGGGACAGAGGTGCAGAGTCAGATAACCTCTCATGCACAGCTGTACTAGACAGTCTATACACATAGCCCAGGACAGAGGTGCAGAGTCAGATAACCTCTCATGCACAGCTGTACTAGACAGTCTATACACATAGCCTGGGACAGAGGAGCAGAGTCAGATAACCTCTCATGCACGGCTGTACTAGACAGTCTATACACATAGCCCGGGACAGAGGTGCAGAGTCAGATAACCTCTCATGCATGTCTGTACTAGACAGTCTATACACATAGCCCGGGACAGAGGTGCAGAGTCAGATAACCTCTCATGCACAGCTGTACTAGACAGTCTATACACATAGCCCGGGACAGAGGTGCAGAGTCAGATAACCTCTCATGCACAGCTGTACTAGACAGTCTATACACATAGCCCAGGACAGAGGTGCAGAGTCAGATAATCTCTCATGCACGGCTGTACTAGACAGTCTATACACATAGTCCGGGACAGAGGTGCAGAGTCAGATAACCTCTCATGCACAGCTGTACTAGACAGTCTATACACATAGCCCGGGACAGAGGTGCAGAGTCAGATAACCTCTCATGCACGGCTGTACTAGACAGTCTATACACATAGCTCAGGACAGAGGAGCAGAGTCAGATAACCTCTCATGCACAGCTGTACTAGACAGTCTATACACATAGCCCAGGACAGAGGTGCAGAGTCAGATAACCTCTCATGCACAGCTGTACTAGACAGTCTATACACATAGCCCGGGACAGAGGTGCAGAGTCAGATAACCTCTCATGCACAGCTGTACTAGACAGTCTATACACATAGCCCAGGACAGAGGTGCAGAGTCAGATAATCTCTCATGCACGGCTGTACTAGACAGTCTATACACATAGCCCAGGACAGAGGAGCAGAGTCAGATAACCTCTCATGCACAGCTGTACTAGACAGTCTATACACATAGCCCAGGACAGAGGTGCAGAGTCAGATAACCTCTCATGCACAGCTGTACTACACAGTCTATACACATAGCCCAGGACAGAGGTGCAGAGTCAGATAACCTCTCAAGCACGGCTGTACTAGACAGTCTATACACATAGCCCAGGACAGAGGTGCAGAGTCAGATAACCTCTCATGCACGGCTCTACTAGACAGTCTGTACACATAGCCCAGGACAGAGGTGCAGAGTCAGATAACCTCTCATGCACGGCTGTACTAGACAGTCTATACACATAGCCCAGGACAGAGGTGCAGAGTCAGATAACCTCTCATGCACGGCTGTACTAGACAGTCTATACACATAGCCCAGGACAGAGGTGCAGAGTCAGATAACCTCTCATGCACGGCTGTACTAGACAGTCTATACACATAGCCTGGGACAGAGGTGCAGAGTCAGATAACCTCTCATGCACGGCTGTACTAGACAGTTTATACACATAGCCCGGGACAGAGGTGCAGAGTCAGATAACCTCTCATGCACAGCTGTACTAGACAGTCTATACACATAGCCCAGGACAGAGGTGCAGAGTCAGATAACCTCTCATGCACGGCTGTACTAGACAGTCTATACACATAGCCCAGGACAGAGGTGCAGAGTCAGATAACCTCTCATGTACAGCTGTACTAGACAGTCTATTCACATAGCCCAGGACAGAGGTGCAGAGTCAGATAACCTCTCATACACAGCTGTACTAGACAGTCTATACACATAGCCCAGGACAGAGGTGCAGAGTCAGATAACCTCTCATGCACGGCTGTACTAGACAGTCTATACACATAGCCCAGGACAGAGGTGCAGAGTCAGATAACCTCTCATGCACGGCTGTACTAGACAGTTTATACACATAGCCCGGGACAGAGGAGCAGAGTCAGATAACCTCTCATGCACAGCTGTACTAGACAGTCTATACACATAGCCCAGGACAGAGGTGCAGAGTCAGATAACCTCTCATGCACAGCTGTACTAGACAGTCTATACACATAGCCCAGGACAGAGGTGCAGAGTCAGATAACCTCTCATGCACGGCTGTACTAGACAGTCTATACACATAGCCCAGGACAGAGGTGCAGAGTCAGATAACCTCTCATGCACGGCTGTACTAGACAGTTTATACACATAGCCTGGGACAGAGGAGCAGAGTCAGATAACCTCTCATGCACAGCTGTACTAGACAGTCTATACACATAGCCCAGGACAGAGGTGCAGAGTCAGATAACCTCTCATGCATGTCTGTACTAGACAGTCTATACACATAGCCCGGGACAGAGGTGCAGAGTCAGATAACCTCTCATGCACAGCTGTACTAGACAGTCTATACACATAGCCCAGGACAGAGGGGCAGAGTCAGATAACCTCTCATGCACGGCTGTACTAGACAGTCTATACACATAGCCCAGGACAGAGGTGCAGAGTCAGATAACCTCTCATGCATGTCTGTACTAGACAGTCTATACACATAGCCCAGGACAGAGGGGCAGAGTCAGATAACCTCTCATGCACGGCTGTACTAGACAGTCTATTCACATAGCCCAGGACAGAGGTGCAGAGTCAGATAACCTCTCATACACAGCTGTACTAGACAGTCTATACACATAGCCCAGGACAGAGGTGCAGAGTCAGATAACCTCTCATGCACGGCTGTACTAGACAGTCTATACACATAGCCCAGGACAGAGGTGCAGAGTCAGATAACCTCTCATGCACGGCTGTACTAGACAGTTTATACACATAGCCCGGGACAGAGGAGCAGAGTCAGATAACCTCTCATGCACAGCTGTACTAGACAGTCTATACACATAGCCCAGGACAGAGGTGCAGAGTCAGATAACCTCTCATGCACAGCTGTACTAGACAGTCTATACACATAGCCCAGGACAGAGGTGCAGAGTCAGATAACCTCTCATGCACGGCTGTACTAGACAGTCTATACACATAGCCCAGGACAGAGGTGCAGAGTCAGATAACCTCTCATGCACGGCTGTACTAGACAGTTTATACACATAGCCTGGGACAGAGGAGCAGAGTCAGATAACCTCTCATGCACAGCTGTACTAGACAGTCTATACACATAGCCCAGGACAGAGGTGCAGAGTCAGATAACCTCTCATGCATGTCTGTACTAGACAGTCTATACACATAGCCCGGGACAGAGGTGCAGAGTCAGATAACCTCTCATGCACAGCTGTACTAGACAGTCTATACACATAGCCCAGGACAGAGGGGCAGAGTCAGATAACCTCTCATGCACGGCTGTACTAGACAGTCTATACACATAGCCCAGGACAGAGGTGCAGAGTCAGATAACCTCTCATGCACGGCTGTACTAGACAGTCCATACACATAGCCCAGGACAGAGGTGCAGAGTCAGATAACCTCTCATGCACGGCTGTACTAGACAGTCTATACACATAGCCCAGGACAGAGGTGCAGAGTCAGATAACCTCTCATGCATGTCTGTACTAGACAGTCTATACACATAGCCCGGGACAGAGGTGCAGAGTCAGATAACCTCTCATGCACAGTTGTACTAGACAGTCTATACACATAGCCCAGGACAGAGGGGCAGAGTCAGATAACCTCTCATGCACGGCTGTACTAGACAGTCTATACACATAGCCCAGGACAGAGGTGCAGAGTCAGATAACCTCTCATGCACGGCTGTACTAGACAGTCCATACACATAGCCCAGGACAGAGGTGCAGAGTCAGATAACCTCTCATGCACGGCTGTACTAGACAGTCTATACACATAGCCCAGGACAGAGGTGCAGAGTCAGATAACCTCTCATGCACAGCTGTACTAGACAGTCTATACACATAGTCCAGGACAGAGGAGCAGAGTCAGATAACCTCTCATGCACAGCTGTACTAGACAGTCTATACACATAGCCCAGGACAGAGGTGCAGATTCAGATAACCTCTCATGCACAGCTGTACTAGACAGTCTGTACACATAGCCCAGGACAGAGGTGCAGAGTCAGATAACCTCTCATGCACAGCTGTGCTAGACAGTCTGTACACGTAGCCTGGGACAGAGGTGCAGAGTCAGATAACCTCTCATGCACAGCTGTACTAGACAGTCTATACACATAGCATGGGACAGAGGTGCAGAGTCAGATAACCTCTCATGCACAGCTGTACTAGACAGTCTATACACATAGCCCAGGACAGAGGTGCAGAGTCAGATAACCTCTCATGCACGGCTGTACTAGACAGTCTATACACATAGCCCAGGACAGAGGTTCAGAGTCAGATAACCTCTCATGCACAGCTGTACTAGACAGTCTATACACATAGCCCAGGACAGAGGTTCAGAGTCAGATAACCTCTCATGCACAGCTGTACTAGACAGTCTATACACATAGCCCCGGACAGAGGTGCAGAGTCAGATAACCTCTCATGCACAGCTGTACTAGACAGTCTATACACATAGCCTGGGACAGAGGTGCAGAGTCAGATAACCTCTCATGCACAGCTGTACTAGACAGTCTATACACATAGCCCGGGACAGAGGTGCAGAGTCAGATAACCTCTCATGCACAGCTGTACTAGACAGTCTATACACATAGCCCAGGACAGAGGAGCAGAGTCAGATAACCTCTCATGCACGGCTGTACTAGACAGTCTATACACATAGCCTGGGACAGAGGTGCAGAGTCAGATAACCTCTCATGCACAGCTGTACTAGACAGTCTATACACATAGCCCGGGACAGAGGTGCAGAGTCAGATAACCTCTCATGCACAGCTGTACTAGACAGTCTATACACATAGCCCAGGACAGAGGTGCAGAGTCAGATAACCTCTCATGCACGGCTGTACTAGACAGTCTATACACATAGCCCAGGACAGAGGTGCAGAGTCAGATAACCTCTCATGCACGGCTGTACTAGACAGTCTATACACATAGCCCAGGACAGAGGTGCAGAGTCAGATAACCTCTCATGCATGTCTGTACTAGACAGTCTATACACATAGCCCGGGACAGAGGTGCAGAGTCAGATAACCTCTCATGCACAGTTGTACTAGACAGTCTATACACATAGCCCAGGACAGAGGGGCAGAGTCAGATAACCTCTCATGCACGGCTGTACTAGACAGTCTATACACATAGCCCAGGACAGAGGTGCAGAGTCAGATAACCTCTCATGCACGGCTGTACTAGACAGTCCATACACATAGCCCAGGACAGAGGTGCAGAGTCAGATAACCTCTCATGCACGGCTGTACTAGACAGTCTATACACATAGCCCAGGACAGAGGTGCAGAGTCAGATAACCTCTCATGCACAGCTGTACTAGACAGTCTATACACATAGTCCAGGACAGAGGAGCAGAGTCAGATAACCTCTCATGCACAGCTGTACTAGACAGTCTATACACATAGCCCAGGACAGAGGTGCAGAGTCAGATAACCTCTCATGCACAGCTGTACTAGACAGTCTGTACACATAGCCCAGGACAGAGGTGCAGAGTCAGATAACCTCTCATGCACAGCTGTGCTAGACAGTCTGTACACGTAGCCTGGGACAGAGGTGCAGAGTCAGATAACCTCTCATGCACAGCTGTACTAGACAGTCTGTACACATAGCCCAGGACAGAGGTGCAGAGTCAGATAACCTCTCATGCACAGCTGTACTAGACAGTCTATACACATAGCCCAGGACAGAGGTGCAGAGTCAGATAACCTCTCATGCACAGCTGTACTAGACAGTCTATACACATAGCCCAGGACAGAGGTGCAGAGTCAGATAACCTCTCATGCACGGCTGTACTAGACAGTCTATACACATAGCCCAGGACAGAGGTTCAGAGTCAGATAACCTCTCATGCACAGCTGTACTAGACAGTCTATACACATAGCCCAGGACAGAGGTTCAGAGTCAGATAACCTCTCATGCACAGCTGTACTAGACAGTCTATACACATAGCCCCGGACAGAGGTGCAGAGTCAGATAACCTCTCATGCACAGCTGTACTAGACAGTCTATACACATAGCCCGGGACAGAGGTGCAGAGTCAGATAACCTCTCATGCACAGCTGTACTAGACAGTCTATACACATAGCCTGGGACAGAGGTGCAGAGTCAGATAACCTCTCATGCACAGCTGTACTAGACAGTCTATACACATAGCCCGGGACAGAGGTGCAGAGTCAGATAACCTCTCATGCACAGCTGTACTAGACAGTCTATACACATAGCCCAGGACAGAGGAGCAGAGTCAGATAACCTCTCATGCACGGCTGTACTAGACAGTCTATACACATAGCCTGGGACAGAGGTGCAGAGTCAGATAACCTCTCATGCACAGCTGTACTAGACAGTCTATACACATAGCCCGGGACAGAGGTGCAGAGTCAGATAACCTCTCATGCACAGCTGTACTAGACAGTCTATACACATAGCCCAGGACAGAGGTGCAGAGTCAGATAACCTCTCATGCACGGCTGTACTAGACAGTCTATACACATAGCCCAGGACAGAGGTGCAGAGTCAGATAACCTCTCATGCACGGCTGTACTAGACAGTCTATACACATAGCCCAGGACAGAGGTGCAGAGTCAGATAACCTCTCATGCACAGCTGTACTAGACAGTCTATACACATAGTCCAGGACAGAGGAGCAGAGTCAGATAACCTCTCATGCACGGCTGTACTAGACAGTCTATACACATAGCCTGGGACAGAGGTGCAGAGTCAGATAACCTCTCATGCACAGCTGTACTAGACAGTCTGTACACATAGCCCAGGACAGAGGTGCAGAGTCAGATAACCTCTCATGCACAGCTGTGCTAGACAGTCTATACACATAGCCCAGGACAGAGGTGCAGAGTCAGATAACCTCTCATGCATGGCTGTACTAGACAGTCTATACACATAGCCCAGGACAGAGGTGCAGAGTCAGATAACCTCTCATGCACGTCTGTACTAGACAGTCTGTACACATAGCCCAGGACAGAGGGGCAGAGTCAGATAACCTCTCATGCACAGCTGTACTAGACAGTCTGTACACATAGCCTGGGACAGAGGTGCAGAGTCAGATAACCTCTCATGCACGGCTGTACTAGACAGTCTATACACATAGCCCAGGACAGAGGTGCAGAGTCAGATAACCTCTCATGCACAGCTGTACTAGACAGTCTATACACATAGCCCAGGACAGAGGTGCAGAGTCAGATAACCTCTCATGCACAGCTGTACTAGACAGTCTATACACATAGCCCAGGACAGAGGTGCAGAGTCAGATAACCTCTCATGCACAGCTGTACTAGACAGTCTGTACACATAGCCTGGGACAGAGGAGCAGAGTCAGAGAACCTCTCATGCACGGCTGTACTAGACAGTCTATACACATAGCCCAGGACAGAGGTGCAGAGTCAGATAACCTCTCATGCACGGCTGTACTAGACAGTCTATACACATAGCCTGGGACAGAGGTGCAGAGTCAGATAACCTCTCATGCACAGCTGTACTAGACAGTCTATACACATAGCCCAGGACAGAGGTGCAGAGTCAGATAACCCCTCATGCACGGCTGTACTAGACAGTCTATACACATAGCCCGGGACAGAGGTGCAGAGTCAGATAACCTCTCATGCACAGCTGTGCTTGACAGTCTATACACATAGCATGGGACAGAGGTGCAGAGTCAGATAACCTCTCATGCACAGCTGTACTAGACAGTCTATACACATAGCCCGGGACAGAGGTGCAGAGTCAGATAACCTCTCATGCACAGCTGTACTAGACAGTCTATACACATAGCCCGGGACAGAGGTGCAGAGTCAGATAACCTCTCATGCACAGCTGTACTAGACAGTCTATACACATAGCCCAGGACAGAGGTGCAGAGTCAGATAACCTCTCATGCACAGCTGTACTAGACAGTCTATACACATAGCCCAGGACAGAGGTGCAGAGTCAGATAACCTCTCATGCACAGCTGTACTAGACAGTCTGTACACATAGCCCAGGACAGAGGTGCAGAGTCAGATAACCTCTCATGCACGTCTGTACTAGACAGTCTGTACACATAGCCCAGGACAGAGGAGCAGAGTCAGATAACCTCTCATGCACAGCTGTACTAGACAGTCTATACACATAGCCTAGGACAGAGGTGCAGAGTCAGATAACCTCTCATGCACAGCTGTACTAGACAGTCTATACACATAGCCCAGGACAGAGGTGCAGAGTCAGATAACCTATCATGCACGGCTGTACTAGACAGTCTATACACATAGCCCGGGACAGAGGTGCAGAGTCAGATAACCTCTCATGCACAGCTGTACTAGACAGTCTATACACATAGCCCAGGACAGAGGTGCAGAGTCAGATAACCTCTCATGCACAGCTGTACTAGACAGTCTGTACACATAGCCCAGGACAGAGGTGCAGAGTCAGATAACCTCTCATGCATGTCTGTGCATGTCACATTACCTGCTCTGTTTTGGAGTATGTGTGTGGCCGTCCTGGGGTGCAGGGGTAAATCCTTAATGTGCAGTGTGGGTGATGGGACATGTCCTGGGGTACAGGAGTATGTTCTGGATGTACAGTGTGGGTGATGGGGCATGAGTCCTGGGGCATGTTCTGGATGTGCAGTGTGGGTGATGGGGCATGTCCTTGGGTACTGGGGTATGTTCTAGATGTGCAGTGTTGGTGATGGGGCATGTCCTGGTGTATGTTCTGGATGTGCAGTGTGGGTGATGGGGCATGCCCTTGGGTACTGGGGTATGTTCTAGATGTGCAGTGTGGGTGATGGGGCATGTCCTGGGGTACCAGGCATTTTATGGATGTGCAGTGTGGGTGATGGGGCATGTCCTTGGGTACTGGGGTATGTTCTAGATGTGCAGTGTGGGTGATGGGGCATGTCCTGGTGTATGTTCTGGATGTGCAGTGTGGGTGATGGGGCATGCCCTTGGGTACTGGGGTATGTTCTGGATGTGCAGTGTGGGTGATGGGGCATGTCCTGGGGTATGTTCTGGATGTGCAGTGTGGGTGATGGGGCATGCCCTGGGGTACTGGGGTATGTTCTAGATGTGCAGTGTGGGTGATGGGGCATGTCCTGGGGTATGTTCTGGATGTGCAGTGTGGGTGATGGGGCATGTCCTGGGGTACAGGAGTATGTTCTGGATGTGCAGTGTGGGTGATGGGGCATGTCCTGGGGTATGTTCTGGATGTGCAGTGTGGGTGATGGGGCATGTCCTGGGGTACCAGGCATTTTATGGATGTGCAGTGTGGGTGATGGGGCATGTCCTGGGGTAGATGGGTATGTTCTGAATGTGCAGTGTGGGTGATGGGGCAAGTGCTGGTATACAGTGGTATGATCTGAATGTGCAGTGTGGGTGATGGGGCATGTCCTGGGGTATGTTCTGGATGTGCAGTGTGGGTGATGGGGCATGTCCTTGGGTACTGGGGTATGTTCTAGATGTGCAGTGTGGGTGATGGGGCATGTCCTGGTGTATGTTCTGGATGTGCAGTGTGGGTGATGGGGCATGTCCTTGGGTACTGGGGTATGTTCTAGATGTGCAGTGTGGGTGATGGGGCCTGTCCTGGGGTATGTTCTGGATGTGCAGTGTGGGTGATGGGGCATGTCCTTGGGTACTGGGGTATATTCTGGATGTGCAGTGTGGGTGATGGGGCATGTCCTGGGGTACCGGGGCATGTTCTGGATGTGCAGTGTGGGTGATGAAGCACATCCTGGGGTACCAGGCATGTTCTGGATGTGCAGTGTGAGTGATGGGGCATGTCCTGGGGTACAGGAGTGTGTTCTGAATGTGCAGTGTGGGTGATGAGGCAACTGCTGGGGTACAAAAAAGGGGGGTGGGTGCTACAATGCCCGAGAACAAACAGTACTGCAATAGTCTGTCCTGTAGGGTAATACCTACTCGGGAGACCAACTCCATTTTTTGCCTGCTTACACCATTGCAGAGGAAACCACTCCATTAGCATATCAGACTGATCCCACCCATAAGGGCAGTCCAGACCCGAAATGCATGGCTAGTACCCTCTACACGAGGAACACAGCAAACCACAGACGTACGTTTCGGCCTACAATGGCCTTGTCAGTGCGGTATGGCTGATGATCCTCTAGGTGTAACCAGGCCAGGGACCCTGCTGGGGTACAGTGGTATGTTCTGAATGTGCAGTGTGGGTGATGGGGCATATCCAGGGGTACAAGGGTAAGATCTGGATTTTATTTTATAACTTTGTATGACCCTTCAATGATGTTAGAAATATCCACATGGCCCTTGGCAGAAAAAAAAGGTTCCCAACCCCTGTAGTACATTATATAATATAATATGGACAGTGGATAGATAGTGTGTAATATGAGGCATGCAGTCTATCTGCAATGAAATGGGTTATACAATGGAGTATTATATTACAGAATCTCATAAGATAATGGCAGTGGATACATAGTGTGTAATATGAGGCATGCAGTCTATCTGCAATGAAATGGGTTATACAATGGAGTATTATATTACAGTATCTCATATAATAATGTTAGTGTATACATAGTGTGTAATATGAGGTATGCAGTCTATCTGCAGTGGAATGGGTTATGTAATGGAGTATTACATCCCAGTATCTCATATAATAATGTTAGTGGATAGATAGTATGTACTATGAGGCATGCAGTCTATCTGCAGTTTAAGGGGTATATAATGGAGTATTATATTACAGTATCTCACATAATAATGTTAGTGGACACATAGTGCGTAATATGAGGCATGTAGTTTATCTGCAGTGGAATGGGTTATATAATGGAGTATTACATTACATTATCTCATATAATAATGTTAGTGGATACATAGTGTGTAATATGAGGCATGCAGTCTATCTGCAGTGGAATCGGTTATATAATGGAGTATTACATTCCAGTATCTCACATAATAATGGCAGTGGATACATAGTGTGTAAAATGCGGCATGTAGTAAATCTGCAGTGGAATGGGTTATATAATGGAGTATTACATTACATTATATCATATAATAATGTTAGTGGATACATAGTGTGTAATATGAGGCATGCAGTCTATCTGCAGTGGAATGGGTTATATAATGGAGTATTACATTACATTATCTCATATAATAATGTTGGTGGATACATAGTGTGTAATATGAGGCATGCAGTCTATCTGCAGTGAAATGGGTTATATAATGGAGTATTATATTACAGTATCTCACATAATAATGTTAGTGGATACATAGTGCGTAATATGAGGCATGTAGTATATCTGCAATGGAATGGCTTATATAATGGAGTATTATATTGCAGTATCTCATATAAAAATGGCAGTGAATCCATAGTGTGTAATTTGAGGCATGCAGTCTATCTGCAGTGGAATGGGTTATATAATGGAGTATTACATTACATTATATCATATAATAATGTTAGTGGATACATAGTGTGTAATATGAGGCATGCAGTCTATCTGCAGTGGAATGGGTTATATAATGGAGTATTTCATTACATTATCTCATATAATAATGTTAGTGGATACATAGTGTGTAATATGAGGCATGCAGTCTATCTGCAGTGGAATGGGTTATATAATGGAGTATTACATTCCAGTATCTCACATAATAATGGCAGTGGATACATAGTGTGTAATATGCGGCATGTAGTATATCTGCAGTGGAATGGGTTATATACTGGAGTATTACATTACAGTATTTCAAATAATAATGGCAGTGGATACATAGTGTGTTATATGAGGCATTTAGTATATCTGAAGTGGAATGGGTTATATAATGGAGTATTACATTACATTATCTCATATAATAATGTTAGTGGATACATAGTGTGTAATATGAGGCATGCAGTCTATCTGCAGTGGAATGGGTTATATAATGGAGTATTATATTACAGTATCTCACATAATAATGTTAGTGGATACATAGTGCGTAATATGAGGCATGTAGTATATCTGCAATGGAATGGCTTATATAATGGAGTATTATATTGCAGTATCTCATATAAAAATGGCAGTGAATCCATAGTGTGTAATTTGAGGCATGCAGTCTATCTGCAGTGGAATGGGTTATATAATGGAGTATTACATTCCAGTATCTCACATAATAATGGAAGTGGATACATAGTGTGTAATATGCGGCATGTAGTATATCTGCAGTGGAATGGGTTATATACTGGAGTATTACATTACAGTATTTCAAATAATAATGGCAGTGGATACATAGTGTGTTATATGAGGCATGCAGTCTATCTGCAGTGGAATGGGTTATATAATGGAGTATTATATTACAGTATCTCATATAATAATGTTAGTGGATCCATAGTGTGTAATATATGCAGTCTATCTGCAGTGGAATGGGTTATATAATGGAGTATTATATTACAGTATCTCACATAATAATGTTAGTGGATACATAGTGCGTAATATGAGGCATGTAGTATATCTGCAATGGAATGGCTTATATAATGGAGTATTATATTGCAGTATCTCATATAAAAATGGCAGTGAATCCATAGTGTGTAATTTGAGGCATGCAGTCTATCTGCAGTGGAATGGGTTATATAATGGAGTATTACATTACATTATCTCATATAATAATGTTAGTGGATACATAGTGTGTAATATGAGGCATGCAGTCTATCTGCAGTGGAATGGGTTATATAATGGAGTATTACATTCCAGTATCTCACATAATAATGGCAGTGGATACATAGTGTGTAATATTCGGCATGTAGTATATCTGCAGTGGAATGGGTTATATACTGGAGTATTACATTACAGTATTTCAAATAATAATGGCAGTGGATACATAGTGTGTTATATGAGGCATTTAGTATATCTGAAGTGGAATGGGTTATATAATGGAGTATTACATTACATTATCTCATATAATAATGTTAGTGGATACATAGTGTGTAATATGAGGCATGCAGTCTATCTGCAGTGGAATGGGTTATATAATGGAGTATTATATTACAGTATCTCACATAATAATGTTAGTGGATACATAGTGCGTAATATGAGGCATGTAGTATATCTGCAATGGAATGGCTTATATAATGGAGTATTATATTGCAGTATCTCATATAAAAATGGCAGTGAATCCATAGTGTGTAATTTGAGGCATGCAGTCTATCTGCAGTGGAATGGGTTATATAATGGAGTATTACATTACATTATCTCATATAATAATGTTAGTGGATACATAGTGTGTAATATGAGGCATGCAGTCTATCTGCAGTGGAATGGGTTATATAATGGAGTATTACATTCCAGTATCTCACATAATAATGGCAGTGGATACATAGTGTGTAATATTCGGCATGTAGTATATCTGCAGTGGAATGGGTTATATACTGGAGTATTACATTACAGTATTTCAAATAATAATGGCAGTGGATACATAGTGTGTTATATGAGGCATTTAGTATATCTGAAGTGGAATGGGTTATATAATGGAGTATTACATTACATTATCTCATATAATAATGTTAGTGGATACATAGTGTGTAATATGAGGCATGCAGTCTATCTGCAGTGGAATGGGTTATATAATGGAGTATTATATTACAGTATCTCACATAATAATGTTAGTGGATACATAGTGCGTAATATGAGGCATGTAGTATATCTGCAATGGAATGGCTTATATAATGGAGTATTATATTGCAGTATCTCATATAAAAATGGCAGTGAATCCATAGTGTGTAATTTGAGGCATGCAGTCTATCTGCAGTGGAATGGGTTATATAATGGAGTATTACATTACATTATATCATATAATAATGTTAGTGGATACATAGTGTGTAATATGAGGCATGCAGTCTATCTGCAGTGGAATGGGTTATATAATGGAGTATTACATTACATTATCTCATATAATAATGTTAGTGGATACATAGTGTGTAATATGAGGCATGCAGTCTATCTGCAGTGGAATGGGTTATATAATGGAGTATTACATTCCAGTATCTCACATAATAATGGCAGTGGATACATAGTGTGTAATATGCGGCATGTAGTATATCTGCAGTGGAATGGGTTATATACTGGAGTATTACATTACAGTATTTCAAATAATAATAGCAGTGGATACATAGTGTGTTATCTGAGGCATTTAGTATATCTGAAGTGGAATGGGTTATATAATGGAGTATTACATTACATTATCTCATATAATAATGTTAGTGGATACATAGTGTGTAATATGAGGCATGCAGTCTATCTGCAGTGGAATGGGTTATATAATGGAGTATTACATTACATTATCTCATATAATAATGTTAGTGGATACATAGTGTGTAATATGAGGCATGCAGTCTATCTGCAATGGAATAGGTTATATAATGGAGTATTACGTTCCAGTATCTCATATAATAATGTTAGTGGATACATAGTGCGTAATATGAGGCATGTAGTATATCTGCAGTGGAATGGGTTATATAATGGAGTATTACATTCCAGTATCTCATATAATAATGTTAGTGGATACATAGTGCGTATTATGAGGCATGTAGTATATCTGAAGTGGAATGGGTTATATAATGGAGTATTATATTGCAGTATCTCATATAATAATGTTATTGGATACATAGTGTGCAATATGAGGCATGTAGTATATCTGAAGTGGAATGGGTTATATAATGGAGTATTATTTTGCAGTATCTCATATAATAATGGCAGTGGATACATAGTGTGTAATATGAGGCATGTAGTATATCTGAAGTGGAATGGGTTATATAATGGAGTATTATTTTGCAGTATCTCATATAATAATGGCAGTGGATACATAGTGCGTTATATGAGGCATGTAGTATATATGCAGTGGAATGGGTTATATAATGGAGTATTACATTCCAGTATCTCATATAATAATGTTAGTGGATACATAGTGCGTATTATGAGGCATGTAGTATATCTGCAGTGGAATGGGTTATATAATGGAGTATTATATTGCAGTATCTCATATAATAATGTTAGTGGATACATAGTGCGTTATATGAGGCATGTACTATATATGCAGTGGAATGGGTTATATAATGGAGTATTATATTGCAGTATCTCATATAATAATGGCAGTGGATACATAGTGTGTAATATGAGGCATGTAGTATATCTGAAGTGGAATGGGTTATATAATATTAGTATTTCTTACTGCTGTGTGATCCACACACATGGAATTACAGAACACTTTTAGGAATTCCTTGTTTTGAGAGTTTCCAGTCATCCCAAGTAATCATTATTCTGATCTAAAGATGTAATACTCCAGGTCAGGCCCTTCCTGAAAGAATAAAGATGTCTTAGCAACACATAGCACATGTCAAGGCTCTATATAGATCTTGAGTGGGGCCTGTGACTGAAAAAGATGCACTGGAATTATTACCATCATTATAAAATATACATTGGACTTCTGAAATGTAGCTTATTAACATCCTGGTGATAATCCTGATAAATCTTAGCTGTACGAGTGGTATGTATACATCACAGCAGATGTCTCACAGCTGCCGAATGGTCTGTATATAATATTCGCCCTATAAATTAAAATGAGATATTGACCCACGCAGGAATTAATACTAGAGCCCTGTCATTTCGCAAAAAAAAAAAAAAAATAGTAGTTTCAGAAATCTATTTTTTTTTATAAGTGTACACCAAGAAAACCATGGTTACCATGTATTATAACCTGATCTGATGACACAAGCAAAAGGAAAAAAAAATAAATGAAATTATTATGGAAGAAACACACACTTGTCCATCACCACCCAAATGGTATAGTAATTAAAATATATAAAAAAAATATGTTTTACAAAAAAAACTTAACATTTTTTTACAAAAAGCTGTACAGGTAAGTATGGATATATATATATCGCCTTATTTAACAGTCTTAATTATAAGATTGAGGCTGCTGCTGTGCATTCCAATGTGGAAGAAAACTATACACAAATATGTCACAAACATACCTACACATTCATAACAGGCCATTATGTAATACAAATGCAATAAATAATGATAAACAAAGGAATGATCTCACCATGTGCACAGTGGTAATGTCCCTTTAATGCTACTTAAAGCAGCTAGTTCTCTCCGTGGTCCTGATTTTAGCTCAGGGATTTGAATGGTCTTTTTTGGCTCTGGTTTAAAGGGACACTGCCACTTACATAAGGTGTAACTAGATTACCTGTGACTTTTAAACAAACACATATATAAGACATATGCCACAGGTTTTTTTTTTTTTTTTCTATGTTTGAATTAATTGCATATAAAAGAACAAATAAAATCAGGTGTTTATCTCCTGGCTCCATTTTGAGAATTTTACCCATGATGCAACAGTCTCCAAAATCTTCCAGCAAGTCTCACTTTACAGTTGTGGCCAATGCCTGCATGATGATTTCATAAGATACCCCCCTGCTATCTTACTGGCTCCTGTGCATCCTAGTGGGCAGGATTAGGTGGCTGTGTACAACACAAAGAGAGGAGATTGGCCTGATCAAACAGGATAATAGTTCCGCCCCCTTGTGATGTAATAGTTACATTACCCTCCCATTCAATGTAAGTCTATGGTCAGAATTCTGACTTATAGACTGCATTCTGTGTCCCCAGCCCCAAAGTGAGATACTAGTGCTGTAAATTCACTGGGGGGATGGCACCCAAAAACACTATATTACACAAAATGGCAGTGCCCGGTCACACTTGTTTAGAAAAATATTTCATAAAATAAACTAACAAAACAAACACAAAAGATATATCTGAAATCAACAAGGCAAAATAAAACAAATGAACCCTTTGGATTTGTTGGTGGGAGTGTCCTCCTAAGGCTGATTATCAGAGAGTGAGTTATTATTATACCAGCCCAGATCATGTTATATTGTATGTTATAGTTTAGTGGAGCAGAGCCAAACAAATTAAACTCATTACTAAATTAAAATCACAAAATCCAGGCACACCCCATGACTGGCTCTATATCAGCCTAATAGTGTGCACGTAGAGAATTAAATAATGATCTATACATTATGGGGTTATTTATACAGTTCTAAGAGTGATGTAATAAGCAGGTTTCCATGGTGACCATGGAGCATTCCATTTGTTTCCATGGTGACTGTGGAGCATTCTATTGGTTTCCATGGTGACTGTGGAGCAATCCATTGGTTTCCATGGTGACTGTGGAGCATTCCATTTGTTTTCATGGTGACTGTGGAGCATTCTATTGGTTTCCATGGTGACTGTGGAGCAATCCATTGGTTTCCATGGTGACTGTGGAGCATTCCATTGGTTTCCATGGTGACTGTGGATCATTCCATTGGTTTCCATGGTGACTGTGGAGCATTCCATTGGTTTCCATGGTGACTGTGGAGCATTCCCTTTGTTTCCATAGTGACTGTGGAGCATTCTATTGGTTCCCATGGGGACTGTGGAGCAATCCATTGGTTTCCATGGTGACTGTGGATCATTCTATTGGTTTCCATGGTGACCATGGAGCATTCCATTGGTTTCCATGGTGACTGTGGAGCATACCATTTGTTTCCATGGTGACTGTGGATCATTCCATTGGTTTCCATGGTGACTGTGGAGCATTCTATTGGTTTCCATGGTGACTGTGGAGCAATCCATTGGTTTCCATGGTGACTGTTGAGCATTCCATTGGTTTCCATGGTGACTGTGGAGCAATCCATTGGTTTCCATGGTGACTGTGGAGCAATCCATTGGTTTCCATGGTGACTGTGGAGCAATCCATTGGTTTCCATGGTGACTGTGGAGCATTCCATTGGTTTCCATGGTGACTGTGGAGCATTCCATTGGTTTCCATGGTGACTGTTCTCTTTTTAACCATTTTCCATCTAAAATGATTGTTAAATTGAGTTAATGAACATGGTAATAAATCAACCGAAATGTTGAATTCCACCAAAACTAATCTCTAAATGGCACAAATATAAATGAAGCTGGACGTAGTGAAATGCGTCGGTAATCTCAAGTAGAAGGAGCATTTCTCACAGGAAGCAATTCAAACCTGCTTTATTGTCTCGGAAACTGAACCTGTTATTATAAAAGGTGCAAATTGGCAAAGTCACCTGAGCGCCCCCTCTACACTGCAACATGGGATGTGCATGCACGTCCAATCGCACAAACAGGTTAAAGAAAGTCATGAACATGATCTGCACGTTTTTTTTTTTTACTGAAGACCAATTTAAAACGTTATATTTCTATAAATTTCAACCCTACACAAACAGGTTTTATCAATTCTGATCACAGACTCCCGGCTCATCATTAGTAAAAGCGAATTATTCATTTAATTTAAACCTCATTTTATATTTTATTTTTTTACCAATAGATTTGTTGCCTTTTTGTTTTGTGCAGCTCCCCCTCACCCCGCCAGTCCTGTGTTTAGCAGCTGGAATGCTAAAGTAAATAACCCCCTTTTTTTCGGATGGGATTCCCCTTTCTTACCGTAAAACTGCTTTTGACTTGGCATGAGCAGGACAGCTGTGGAATGTCAGTAAGCGGACCCCCAGAGCAGAATGTGCAAGCTCGAATTTTATGTAAAACACAATGAATTGAGTTTACAAATGTCATTCCTTTATAACACCTTCACGGTGAATAAAATGCACCAGATACAGCCGCTAAGCTTTCCGAATCAATCAGTAACATCACTTCATTATGTGATTCTGTTATTCCAAAAAAAGCAGGATAGTGATCATCTTGGTGAAATGCGTCAGGCGCGATGTATAGAAGTTTACCTGGAAATATGTATTTTATTGTAATTGAAGTAACATTAGAATATGTATATCATACGGCACGAGCAGATAAAACCCAGCGAAATCATTATGGAAAGTAATCCAGTCCCCTGCTTTCCAGCCATGAACGGGTCAAATAGATGCTTCTCCATCAAAAATCTAACAAGGAAACGCATAATAATTACTGCATAAGAAGTGATTAAATGACCCCAATAATAACGTAATGAGCAAAAAAAATTTACAATTGTGCCTGTTAAGAACAGTGCTCTACCACAGCATGCAAATGGTTATGGTATGAGGGTCCTCTGCACAGATGGGGGAGCTGGCACCGGATATATCCCATGCTGTATAAGGACCAGCTATCCCTCAGTCTTTAGGCATTACTGATATATCCCATGATGTATAAGGACCGGCTATCCCTCAGTCTGTAGGCATTACTGATATATCCCATGCTGTATAAGGACCGGCTATCCCTCAGCCTGTAGGCATTACTGATATATCCCATGCTGTGTAAGGACCGGCTATCCCTCAGCCTGTAGGCCTTACTGATAGATCCCGTGCTGTATAAGGACCGGCTATCCCTCAGTCTGTAGGCGTTACTGATATATCCCTTGCTGTATAAGGACCGGCTATCCCTCAGTAGGCATTACTGATATATCCCATGCTGTATAAGGACCGGCTATCCCTCAGTCTGTAGGCATTACTGATATATCCCATGCTGTATAAGGACCGGCTATCCCTCAGTAGGCATTACTGATATATCCCATGCTTTATAAGGACCGGCTATCCCTCAGTCTGTAGGCATTACTGATATATCCCATGCTGTATAAGGACCGGCTATCCCTCAGTCTGTAGGCATTACTGATATATCCCATGCTGTATAAGGACCGGCTATCCCTCGGTCTGTAGTCATTACTGATATATCCCATGCTGTATAAGGACCGGCTATCCCTCAGTCTGTAGGCATTACTGATATATCCCATGCTGTATAAGGACCGGCTATCCCTCAGTAGGCATTACTGATATATCCCATGCTTTATAAGGACCGGCTATCCCTCAGTCTGTAGGCATTACTGATATATCCCATGCTGTATAATTACCGGCTATCCCTCAGCCTGTAGGCATTACTGATATATCCCATGCTGTATAAGGACCGGCTATCCCTCAGTCTGTAGGCATTACTGATATATCCCATGCTGTATAAGGACCGGCTATCCCTCAGTCTGTAGGCATTACTGATATATCCCATGCTGTATAAGGACCGGCTATCGCTCAGTCTGTAGGCATTACTGATATATCCCATGCTGTATAAGGACCGGCTATCCCTCAGTCTGTAGGCATTACTGATATATCCCATGCTGTAGGCTATCCCTCAGTCTGTAGGCATTACTGATATATCTCATGCTGTATAAGGACCGGCTATCCCTCAGTAGGCATTACTGATATATCCCATGCTGTATAAGGACCGGCTATCCCTCAGTCTGTAGGCATTACTGATATATCCCATGCTTTATAAGGACCGGCTATCCCTCAGTCTGTAGGCATTACTGATATATCCCATGCTGTATAAGGACCGGCTATCCCTCAGCCTGTAGGCATTACTGATATATCCCATGCTGTATAAGGACCGGCTATCCCTCAGTCTGTAGGCATTACTGATATATCCCATGCTGTATAAGGACCGGCTATCCCTCGGTCTGTAGTCATTACTGATATATCCCATGCTGTATAAGGACCGGCTATCCCTCAGTCTGTAGGCATTACTGATATATCCCATGCTGTATAAGGACCGGCTATCCCTCAGTAGGCATTACTGATATATCCCATGCTTTATAAGGACCGGCTATCCCTCAGTCTGTAGGCATTACTGATATATCCCATGCTGTATAAGGACCGGCTATCCCTCAGCCTGTAGGCATTACTGATATATCCCATGCTGTATAAGGACCGGCTATCCCTCAGTCTGTAGGCATTACTGATATATCCCATGCTGTATAAGGACCGGCTATCCCTCAGTCTGTAGGCATTACTGATATATCCCATGCTGTATAAGGACCGGCTATCGCTCAGTCTGTAGGCATTACTGATATATCCCATGCTGTATAAGGACCGGCTATCCCTCAGTCTGTAGGCATTACTGATATATCCCATGCTGTAGGCTATCCCTCAGTCTGTAGGCATTACTGATATATCTCATGCTGTATAAGGACCGGCTATCCCTCAGTAGGCATTACTGATATATCCCATGCTGTATAAGGACCGGCTATCCCTCAGTCTGTAGGCATTACTGATATATCCCATGCTTTATAAGGACCGGCTATCCCTCAGTCTGTAGGCATTACTGATATATCCCACGCTGTATAACGACCAGCTATCTCTCGGTCTGTAGGCATTACTGATATATCCCATGCTGTGTAAGGACCGGCTATACCTCAGTAGGCATTACTGATATATCCCATGCTATAGGCTATCCCTCAGTCTGTAGGCATTACAGATATATCCCATGCTGTGTAAGGACCGGCTATCCCTCAGTCTGTAGGCATTACTGATATATCCCATGCTGTATAAGGCCCGGCTATCCCTCAGTAGGCATTACTGATATATCCCACGCTGTATAAGGACCGGCTATCCCTCAGTCTGTAGGCATTACTGATATATCCCATGCTTTATAAGGACCGGCTATCCCTCAGTCTGTAGGCATTACTGATATATCCCACGCTGTATAACGACCAGCTATCTCTCGGTCTGTAGGCATTACTGATATATCCCATGCTGTGTAAGGACCGGCTATACCTCAGTAGGCATTACTGATATATCCCATGCTATAGGCTATCCCTCAGTCTGTAGGCATTACTGATATATCCCATGCTGTATAAGGACCGGCTATCCCTCAGCCTGTAGGCATTACTGATATATCCCATGCTGTATAAGGACCGGCTATCCCTCAGCCTGTAGGCATTACTGATATATCCCATGCTACGTAAGGACCGGCTATCCCTCAGTAGGCATTACTGATATATCCCATGCTGTGTAAGGACCGGCTATCCCTCGGTCTGTAGTCATTACTGATATATCCCATGCTGTATAAGGACTGGCTATCCCTCAGTCTGTAGGCATTACTGATATATCCCATGCTGTATAAGGACCGGCTATCCCTCAGTCTGTAGGCATTACTGATATATCCCACGCTGTATAAGGACCGGCTATCCCTCAGTCTGTAGGCATTACTGATATATCCCACGCTGTATAAGGACCGGCTATCCCTCAGCCTGTAGGCATTACTGATATATCCCATGCTACGTAAGGACCGGCTATCCCTCAGTCTGTAGGCATTACTGATATATCCCATGCTGTATAAGGACCGGCTATCCCTCAGTAGGCATTACTGATATATCCCATGCTGTATAAGGAGTAAGTATCCTTTAATCTATAAGAATTTCAGATATATCCCAATGCTATAGAACAATCAGTGATCCCTCTCTATATAAATATTGCATTATTTAGAAATTAACATGTAGCAGGCCTGCATTACAATCATACTGTGGAGTATCATTATCTGCATTAATGTCACATTAGATGTAACAAGCTGTTACTGACATGTTACAAGACTCAATATAGTCTGTAATAACACACAGCATGGCAGCCAATGAGATGTAGCAGTGATCGAGCTAGGTGCACAGTGGGAATGAAAAGACAGAGGTATAGACCAAAAATCTAACAATGGGCGTCCAGCCAAGAACACAAATCAGTTAATCACCAGCCACTATAAATACAAGAGCAGGAGTGGGAGTGTATACTCTAACTAGAACTTCTCCAACTACAGCCCAGACCCCACAGCAACATGACAAGCTGGACCCTCATCCTCCTGGTCCTGGCAGGATTCCTGTGTGATACAGGGGACATGCAAGGTAGGCTATTTACTAAACCTTTACTAATACATTACACAGGATAGACACTGCTCTACAAAGTGCTAAACCCTGTGTGCAAACATGTACAATGAGATCCTCCTTGGATGTGCAGGTTGCATTTAGCAATGTGGACTTGTATGTTTCATTATTTCACCTTTTGAATAACTGAATCTAGCACAGAAATGGCAGGAGTTATGTTTAGAAAGCAATGCTGGGGGGGATTCTAAAAGTGCAGTAATCACCATGGTAACCAAGAAAATGGTACTGCTGATTGCTCCACTTTGACACAGAATTGCTCTTTCTATAAATCCCTCTAGTGATTATTCTGCAGGCTGCAGACAGAGACTATGTGTTGATGAAATGCAGATACTTTCAGTTTATTTGATAGTTTCTGTACTTTCTCCAATTGAAAGAATATTTTAATATTTTATCTTCACAATTTCTTGATAAATTCATGATATTTTCCATTTACAATTTGTCAATATCAAGATTTCGCTTCCGTTTAAGTTATACTGATTTTTAACCCTTTGATTAATACCACACACATCTTTGCAACTGTTGATTAACTTTTCCCAATCACGGCTGGTTTAGAAAAACATGGCAAAATCGAAACTCCTTCAAATCTTACACATAATTAACCGGCGATTCTGTAAGAAATTCTAATTAGTATGGAAAATAAATTGAGTATTCGCATTGGCTGTCCCACTTGTTACAATTTAATGTCAGTATTACTCGCTATATAAAACCTTTTATTATGAATTTTTTAATATCATATTTTTTTTTGAATTCATTAATCTGAATCTTTGTGATTTCTAACAATTTAAAAAAGTCATTTAAAAAAAATAAATCATTGGATATTAAATTGTAGTATCTTAAAAACACTTTGATGCCAGTTCTTTCTTTCTAAAAACTGTTTTGTATCAGAAAGTTTTTTACGTCTTACCCCCATCCACTAACCTCAATCGTAAGAGATTTAAAGATCACAGTGGGATTCATTTTACATTTTCAAAATAATAAGACATATTCCTTCTTTGGGTTTTATCTCTAAATGTTTGGATTTTTGTGGTATAAATTATTGCGGTGTTTCCAGGGCCAGAGACAAGTTTTTTTGTGATGAAATTAAGGCCACTGCCAAAAAAGCACGTTTTTGCCCAGCTATATGAAGTCATTACCTTGGCAGGACAGCCGCATACAGAGAGAACTAGACAAGGATTTCTGCAAACAATGATGGAAAAACTTCTTTTTTTTTTTTTAAAGTGTACGTGTTTTTAAAATACTTTTATGGAAGGTAGAATTCTACAACACTCCGCCCTGTGTAAATTAATCCAAACACTGTTATAATAATGCACTAGCCAAATGTTTGATGTTTTTCTATATTATCTTACACTGTCATTGTATTGATTTAAATTGTATGTTACATGTTGATTCTGTTTTATTGTGGATTCTGTTTTATTCTGAATTAGCAGTAATTCTCTGTATGATACTAGTGCACTCAAGTGACTGAATAATTGTGAGGGAAGACAAATAATACATATTTAATTTGAAAATGAATAATCAGTGACCAGGTGTCCGCTCAACTCAAAGCAATGTTAATCTTTAAATCTGAAATACGTATGTAAAGACATGCCAGGTGATTTCCTGATGAAATCTATTACCCTTCTGTATGGGGCAAAAGGTGGATTTCTGGAGATAATTTTCAATGTTCTTGATATCCATCTGTATTTGTTGTGTTTTTAAAGTTCATAGTATATATATAATTTATACAACCTAGAGCATTGGCGATTGTAATATAAGTCTAGTTTAAAGTTTGTGTACTCAAACATTTGACTGGTTTTATATACAGACTGTGCTCTGAATTTATATATTTGATATACAGGTAGGGTAATGCTATGTCTACATGTGTCATCCATGGTTAGGCATGACAATTTAATGATGGTCTGCGGATCTTCACAGAGTTTGCCATATACACTGGGGTCCTGAAGACCCTCTGCTGATCCCTGGTTTTATACTATCTAATAAATACTGCCAAACCCCCACACATTGATCCCTTCAACTGTACATGGGGTCCATCGATGTCTGTATCTACAGTACTAATATGATGTGATCGGACACTGACATTTTCAAGGCAGAGTTTAAATACTTGGACACAGGTTGTGTGCAGTTTCATATATTTAAACTGACAAATACTATTTCTTATATACAAATAATCAAGCTGATTCGATGACTATGGGGACTTGGTGTAACTGATACCAGGCAAGTGGTCCTGCTGTTTGTTCCACATAGTGTATATTTATATATATTTGATATCATAATGATGATGGAATGTGTATCAGAGTGGGCTCTGAGTGGGCTCTGAATGGGCTCTGAGTGGAGGGAGGAGAGTTTATCAGCACAGAGAAATTAAAAAACAAATGTAATAATACAAAGACTCCTAAAAGCAAATCATTAAAAAAATATAAAAATACAGATCAATAATCAAAAATAATCAATCCTGAAAGATAAGAGGAAATTGCATTGAATTATATCTTCTGATGGATGTGGTAGTGTGGAACCAGCATTATACATCTAATGGGGGTCTATGTACGATTACAGGTCTGTTTGGTAAATGAGTTTATTCTTAGAGCGGTTTATTAATTACAAGTCATTTCATATTATTTTGTAATCACACATTTGGACTTGGACTGTTTTTGAAGGATAATTCTCATTCCATTTTTAAAGGTTATGAATGGGTCATGTACTAAACAAGTGCAGGGGGGGGGGAAATCAGGTAAAACATGAGTAAGGAGCAATTTGTGACTATTTGTAACATTCTGCACTTGTTTTCCCTGATTTGCGCCTCTTCCGTTTATTTTTATTTTCCGTGTATTTTTCCGGTTGCGCTAATAAACTGCGATTAGATTTGCGCACGCTAAAGAGCTTTGCGAATATTTTGTGAAAAATAATTCTTATTTGCGTGTGAAAATTACCCCAGCTTTTAGCGAGCGCTATCAAAAGAGGTAGGAAAAATATTCGCAAACCTGCCTGTTTTTATTCGCAGTTTGCTCATATGTACTATTTGAGTGTTAAATGTTTAGTACATTACAATAGGAGCAAAGCGCAAAAATAGTTTTGCACATATAATATATTTGTGTTTTTTTTTAGTACCTGCCCCTCTATATTTCTTTAAATAATTAAAAACCCTTGACATATTTTCTTAACTAGTTTAGCCAAAGTCTTTTGTTATTACTTCATTCATGAATTATTAATTTGCCACAATTCAGTGTTTATTTAACAAACGGCAGACATTGTTTATCTGTGTTACATACATGTGTATACCACATTCACATATCTCCCAACACCTGCCTCTGGAGAACATGCACGGGACGGGGATTTTGAGAGGTCATGTGTCAGCGCTACCACGCATGTACACTATGTACTTTCATCATTAATGTAAATAAAAAATGAACTGAGCATGTGTTTCGGAATATGTGGCCCACTTCAGAAATAACATAAGCACCCCTAACATAGGGAGGATCCATACTGGCCAGTCCTGTTTGTACCTGTGTATAATCATATTAAATCTAATGTTGCAGGAGTGGCCCAGGAACATATAATTATATCTCTAAAAATTAACTATTGAGAAATATAATAGATACAATATGAATAATATCTAAATACTCAGTATTGCATAAAATACATTACACAAAATTAGTCAGAATGATTACAAATGCTGCCAGATGAGAATTTGTGTGGCAGAAAGGACCTGACGCATTTCGCCAGAATGGCTTCATCAGGGGTAAATATAGCAATTTAAACAGTTCATAAAATATGGCTTAATACTAATACATTCCAGGTAATGGCAAGGAAGTGCTTGGTAGTACTGACAAATCTGATGATGGGTGAACACTGCGTGTATTATTAAGGTTAAGATATAGTAGTAATGGATTAGTCTCCGGGTTTTAGAACATATTTAAATAGTCTCTCTTAAATGCTATAAAAGTGACTTCCGACAATTGTGTATTTAATGTCACACTGTGTATTTAGATTTCATTCCTATTTAATTATTTTAGTGTATTTCTTAATAACTACACTTTAAATAAATCATTGAGTTTAATTCTTCTATCCCCAGCACAGAGCTTCCACCATTAGATTTGCCCGGTATCCTTTTCTTGGTGTGTTAGTTTCGCACACTGGAGCAGACCTGTCACCGAGTTACTGTGTCTAATTGTTCCTTATTATGGATTTCTATATAAGTCCAATCTGGCAGTGCTGCAAGTGATAGCATGTTATATTGTGTATCATTATTGCACTTTATGTTTTAGTTCTGAGTAGATTATAAATAGGTGACTATTATTCTGCTTTGTATGTAGCATTATAAAATATATAAGGGGGGCGGAGGGGGGTTATATCTACAGCAATACTAACAGTATTCATGCTGACAGCTAGAACATTACATATATCTTGACAGGTTTTATACAAGTTACTATAAATGACGCCTGTTTTAAGCCGATAGAGGCGAAACGCGTAGCGATTGGACTCACCTGCTTTCTCCTAAAGGATTTTCTTCGTTTTATGTACTTGTGTATTACATTTTAAAAGAACACTGCGGAAGCTTGTTTTCCTATACAGATGGAAGTGTGGCGCCCACCTTGCAGTTCTAAGGAAACCCTTCATGTAAGCAGTTACTTGTTCTTTTTATTAAATTTCTTTTCTGCCACTCATTTGCTGTTCCATCATTTTGTCTTTGGAGCTTTTGAGGAGACCTGCAGTACCTGATCTCTCCCTGGATAATTTCCTTGATGAGCATTTCTTATTCTTAAAGTGTAAAATCCTAAGGGAGACTATATCTCTCCCGGATCATTATCACTTTTAAGTTTTTTCACTTACTTATTTGAAAGGTATTATATTATTCCACAGTATATGTAAAGCGCACTTTTTGTCTTGTTTTTTGTACTATAAATGACCCTTCTTCATTCATTCAGGAGGTCTTAGAAACTTTCTCAAATTTTACCTGCAATTCCCTCTTTCTATTTTTTTTATATGTCTTTTATTTTGTCATATATAAAAAGACAATACAAACAATACAAACACTTATAATACAATACATTTTAAAACGGAAAAACATCAAAAATTATTTTAAAGAGCAAATCGATTTCCATCACAATACAACCTTTCCCTCAATGAAACATTCACAGGAACCTCCAGTATTGTTAGGTTTAGATTTAGCATAGAATTAACTCTTTCATGTATGAAGCCCATGGTAACAGCCATGATTTTCATAAAAGTGAAACATGGTTATTATGGTCATTGCTCCACTTTTAATTCTGTGGTTTAGAGATAAACTTCTCTGTACCCTAAACAGAAGCTCTGGTCATGTAAAATGCTGGAAAAACTGGAAGACAAAGGATCAATAAAAAAATAAAACTAACCATATACATTTGACTCTCAGATGTAATACATGTAATGCTATTGCTATTCTATAAACCAAAATAGAGTGCCCATTCATAAGAATAGGTCAGTTGACATTCGGTTTATAGACTTTCGGTTTATAGAATACATGTAATGCTATTGCTATTCTATAAAAAAAAAAGTCTATAAACAGAACAATTTTCGGCTTATGGAATACATGTAATGCTATGGGCTTTCTATAAACCGAAATAGAGTCTCCATTCATAAGAAATTCGTATGAATGGGGACTCTATTTCGGTTTACAGAAAGCCCATAGCATTACATGTATTCCATAAGCCGAAAGTCTATAAACTGAATGACTTTCGGTTTAAAGACTTTCGGTTTATAGCCGAACCTCGAACTCCAACACGGACATACAGTGAAATGTTCGGGTTCGTGGCACGGACACCGTAATGTCCGGTACGAACCCGAACAGTGCGGTCCGGGTTCGCTCAACACTACTGGTGAGACCTCAGTCCTTTATAAAGTGCTCTGTACTTGATTTCTGTGATCTGTACATGTATGTATCATTATATATGGAATACGTTTAATCACTGTTATAATTAGCTAAGGTTTTACTCATAAAGGAGAGCATTGCAGGGAATTGAAAAGGGAATTTCCAACTAAAGGCAAAAGCAGCCGAGTAGGAAAAAAGTTGAATGGAAAACACGTTCCTACTCGGCTACTTTGGACTTCATTTTGAAGTTCTCTTCTCAATTCCCTCTTTAATGAATGAATCCCACAAACTGGTTTGTGATGGGAATAAAAGAAATAGCGAATGTTATTTGCAAGTTATAAGGCAATAACATAAAGAAGCATTTCTTTCATCAGAGGCATTTGATATGTGTATAAATATAGAGATATATATATTGTTTTATAATTGTACAATAGATGAATGTGGTCCACTGTCACCTCGCAGACTTTGCTTCTGGCCCCCGAGTGGAATAAGGTTGCTGACCTCTTCCCTACTGAATATTATTTGCCCTGTGTAATATCAGAGCTGTATATCATTACTGTAATAAAGCTGTATTTTAATGTTAATTGCTGCCTACCATATGTAGTGCTCTCTAATATCAGTGTAATTTTGTAATATAGGCACTGGGTACTTTTATTAGAACGTATATATATATTTTGCAGCTATATATAATGTGTTATTATATTTACGTATATATATTTTGCAGCTATATATAATGTGTTTTTGTGGGGCGACGGGGTTGTGGGGATTGAGGTGTGATTGCATGCCAGGGAGTGGGTGATGGACGGAGTCCAAGGAAACATAGAAACATAGAAACATAGAATGTGTCGGCAGATAAGAACCATTCGGTCCATCTAGTCTGCCCAATTTTTTTATTTTTTTTTTGAGTACTTTTATTAGTCCCCCGTTCCCGGTCTTATAGCTAGGATAGCCTTGTGTCTATCCCACGCATGCTTAAAATCCTTGACTGTGTTTACCTCTACCACTTCTGCTGGCAGGCTATTCCATACATCCACTACCCTCTCAGTAAAGTAATACTTCCTGATATTACTTTTAAATCGTTGCCCCTCTAATTTAAGACTATGTCCTCTAGTTGTGGTAGTTTTTCTTCTTTTAAATATACTCTCTTCCTTTACTGTGTTGATTCCCTTTATGTATTTAAATGTTTCTATCATATCCCCCCTGTTACGTCTTTCCTCCCCCAAGGAGCCCCAAGCAAATTCTTGTCCAGGGTCCAATCAATATTAAAGATGGCCTACCACTGCCAATGTGCACTGCTGCCAATGTGCACTGCTGCCAATGTGCACTGCTGCCAATGTGAACTGCTGCCAATGTGCACTGCTGCCAATGTGCACTGCTGCCAATGTGCACTGCTGTGGCAAAGTAGAAACTTTTTCTAATAATTATTACAGAGCATGCAGGTGCAAGATTAAAACTCTGACTAAAAAAGTCAGGATTAGACATAAAAGCAGCTCTATTATGTGTACAAAAAACCCGGTGTGTTAGTTTTTATTTCTATAGCATCTACTTGATAAAGAGACTTAGGGAGTTGAGATCAGAATTTAAAACTCCAGGCCACAGTAGCTGAGTTGGAAAAATGGGGGGTGTCTTTCCCCCAACTCTTCTTGACTCCTAAATCCTGCAAACCAAGTGTAATAGATTTATTATGGTTTATAGAGGGAATTTACAGGCTCTGATGATATTATTTTAATTTTAAAACTGTAGGAAAACTTTATATATTTTTGTCTTAAAGTAATGATAAGGGGAACTGGCCCTTTAACACCTAAAGTTTTATATGGAGGGAATTAAAAAATAAAAATGCCCCCTTCACTCCTGTCTGATCATTTCTATCAAAGTTTTTAGATTTAAATGTTACTGATTTTTTTTACGGTAAATTATATAAATATACAATGTTCTTCTGCATTTACTTTGTATTGCAATGTACAGAACGTATGCTATTGGCACATCTCACAGGTCTAGAACAATTCATAATGATCACACACCTGCTATCAGGAACCATACTGTAACTTGAGCACTGTATCTGGGCAGTATGGACACGCTGCTCATGCATATCCTGTGACTTGGCTCATTGAACGAGGAGTTACTCGTTGTGTACAGCAGTTATGACCTGGTTATTTATAGGAATCAATACCAGACAAAGCTTACATGTTATAACCAGAGAATCTGGTGAAAGGGTTAACCTCATGTCCTTTTTTTCATGCATATTAACGTGAAATAAGTAAAAAAAAAAAAAATGTCTGTATTCAGTCAAATCTGAATTTCTTTATTTATGTTTAATTTACTCACAGATATCAGGTTTGCAGCTTCTACTTGTTTTGCTGATGTTTTGTCCATTTGTAGATTAACAGACAAAAAATAGGAAGCATGCCTGTCTACAGCAAACCAATGCTACAAGAAATGTAGGCATTACCTAGAGTGAAATCTGCCTTGTTATACTGAGAATCTGCCAATCAGGGGGCGGACATGTTGTTTAGAATCTTTGCTCTGTATAGCTCTATCAGTGGGTGGACATGTTGTTTAGAATCTTGGGTCTGTATAGCTCTATCAGGGGCAGACATGTTGTTTAGAATCTTTGCTCTGTATAGCTCTATCAGTGGGTGGACATGTTGTTTAGAATCGTGGGTCTGTTTAGCTCTATCAGGGGCAGACATGTTGTTTAGAATCTTTGCTCTGTATAGCTCTATCAGTGGGTGGACATGTTGTTTAGAATCTTGGGTCTGTATAGCTCTATCAGGGGGCGGACATGCTGTTTAGAATATTGGGTCAGATGAAGGAAGATTTGACCTAAGATTCTAAACATGTCCACCTCCTGATCTAGTTATAGGGAGCAAAGAGGACTCAGTAATATTGTATTTGTATTCATTGATAAGAACATTTCTATTTAACATTTTCCCAACAGTTGTCCGTTAAAATCTCTTTGGAAATAAAATGATTTCATAAAATTGAAATGACATCAACATGTTTTGGTATTTTACAGGCACCGGTAACACCGCGGCCGACTGCTGCCTCCATACCAGTGGTACGCCAATTCCGTTCTCGGCTATACGTAAATACGAGATCCAGGATTCTGGGAGAGGCTGCTTCGCTAATGCAGTGGTGTAAGTTTCTGAGTGATAGAGCTGCGAGAGAATCTTCTCTGGAAATAAAAACGCTATAATAATGCTTAACGAACTGGCAACACAGTGATGCCATCTGCCAGTAAGAGTGTCCGCCAATGGGAGGGCTGTGGGGGTGTCATCGGACCTCACCATAGAAGAATAAAACAGTAGGTGCTTCAGGATCCCAAAAATGTATCGCATTCTTTTCAGTGACAAAGGGGAGCAAAAGGTGGGGATATCAGCAGAGACGGATCATGTCACAGTCAGGAACATTTTTTCATTTTCGTTTGCACAACATTTGATTTGATCATTAGAACCCTTTTATTTCACTTAATGATTGGTTCTTGCACTAATTGCACTTTACTTACTGACTGCACTAAATGAATGTTGCACTATGTTATCACTTCTGTAAAAGCATTGGTGAATGCGAATCACGTCATGTCTCTGTTGTTATCCCCACGTTTTGCTGCCTTGTGTCACTGATAATACATGATATCCATTTTTAAGTCCCGGTGTACTGAAGGTTTTATTCTTCGATGGTGAACTTTTCTGCCGATAAATAACTGAGCGATTTCTGCGCGCACGGGGGGCTGGTAATTGTTCCTCGAATGTGTGAGCACTGCGGAGTGGATCCCGGCATTTTGATTTTTGTGTTCAGTAGAGCTCCAAAAACAGAGCTCTTTTGGCTGCACAAAGACTGCAATGCTATCTGTCAACAGGATTGAGAGGCAACTTTCTATTAGAAAAAATTCTATTTAAAAATGTTTAAATCATTACAATATTGGTTCCTCACTAATATGGAGGGATTTATAACAGAGATGCAGACACAAGTGTCAGGAGTGTAATGAGGTGTTCTGTAGCACATGAAGCTACCTGAACAAAGCAGGTAACATAACCAGGGACAGGCAAACTGTCTGTACGAAGACCCCAGTGTCGGTGGCAAGGTCATTCCATTGTCCGTCACAGTAAATGTCCAGCCTGGAGCAGAGTTGGTGCTGAAGCCCTCAGCATTATACATTGCTCAATGAGAATGTGCCACGGTTAGAGGGAGACTCTGTGTGCGTACAGTACAAATCTCCACTATAGTTTCTTAGACATAGAATGTACTCAAAAGAATGATAAACATAGAAATAGAAAGTACCCCCAAATTCTGCAGAAAATATGGGGCTATTCAATGAAATGTGAGTTAAAGTGAATAGCAGGTGAGATGAGGTGAATAGCAGGTGAGATGAGGTGAATAGCAGGTGAGATGAGGTGAGACGACACTTCATCTCAACAATTTATGTATATACTGTGCAAGAACAAACCTGGTTAGTTCACCCTCTAAGTGAACTTATTAGATTTTTTCCTGCACAATGTGTAGCTGAATTGATGAGATTAAATATTCATCTCACCAGCTATTCACCTCATCTCTTCTGCTATTCACTTCAACTCACCTGATACTCACTTCAGCTCACCTGCTACTCACTTCAACTCACCAGCTATTCACTTCAACTCACCAGCTATTCACTTCAACTCACCGGCTATTCACTTCAACTCACCTGATACTCACTACAAATCACCTGTTATTCATTTCAACTCACCTGATACTCACTCACCTGATACTCACTTACTCACCTGATACTCACTCACCTGATACTCCCTTACTCGCCTGATACTCCCTTACTCACCTGATACTCACTCACCTGATACTCACTCACCTGATACTCCCTTACTCACCTGATACTCCCTTACTCACCTGATACTCACTCACCTGATACTCACTTACTCACCTGATACTTACTCACCTGATACTCACTCACCTGATACTCACTTACTCGCCTGATACTCCCTTACTCACCTGATACTCACTCACCTGATACTCACTCACCTGATACTCACTTACTCACCTGATACTCCCTTACTCACCTGATACTCACTCACCTGATACTCACTCACCTGATACTCACTTACTCACCTGATACTCACTCACCTGATACTCACTCACCTGATACTCCCTTACTCACCTGATACTGACTTACTCACCTGATACTCCCTTACTCACCTGATACTCACTCACCTGATACTCACTCACCTGATACTCACTTACTCACCTGATACTCCCTTACTCACCTGATACTCACTCACCTGATACTCACTCACCTGATACTCCCTTACTCACCTGATACTGACTTACTAACCTGATACTCACTTACTCACCTGATACTCACTTACTCACCTGATACTGACTTACTCACCTGATACTCCCTTACTCACCTGATACTCACTTAATCACCTGATACTCCTTTACTCACCTGATACTGACTTACTCACCTGATACTCACTCACTCACCTGATACTCACTTACTCACCTGATACTCACTTACTCACCTGATACTCCCTTACTCACCTGATACTCACTCACCTGATACTGACTTACTCACCTGATACTGACTTACTCACCTGATACTGACTTACTCACCTGATACTCACCTGATACTCCCTTACTCACCTGATACTCACTCACCTGATACTCCCTTACTCACCTGATACTGACTTACTCACCTGATACTCCCTTACTCACCTGATACTCACTCACCTGATACTGACTTACTCACCTGATACTGACTTACTCACCTGATACTGACTTACTCACCTGATACTCACTCACCTGATACTCCCTTACTCACCTGATACTGACTTACTCACCTGATACTCCCTTACTCACCTGATACTCACTTACTCACCTGATACTCCCTTACTCACCTGATACTCCCTTACTCACCTGATACTGACTTACTCACCTGATACTGACTTACTCACCTGATACTGACTTACTCACCTGATACTCACTCACTCACCTGATACTCACTTACTCACCTGATACTCACTTACTCACCTGATACTCACTCACCTGATACTGACTTACTCACCTGATACTGACTTACTCACCTGATACTGACTTACTCACCTGATACTCACTCACCTGATACTCCCTTACTCACCTGATATTCACTCACCTGATACTCCCTTACTCACCTGATACTGACTTACTCACCTGATACTCCCTTACTCACCTGATACTCACTCACCTGATACTGACTTACTCACCTGATACTGACTTACTCACCTGATACTGACTTACTCACCTGATACTCACTCACCTGATACTCCCTTACTCACCTGATACTGACTTACTCACCTGATACTCCCTTACTCACCTGATACTGACTTACTCACCTGATACTCCCTTACTCACCTGATACTCCCTTACTCACCTGATACTGACTTACTCACCTGATACTCACTTACTCACCTGATACTGACTTACTCACCTGATACTCCCTTACTCACCTGATACTGACTTACTCACCTGATACTCCCTTACTCACCTGATACTGACTTACTCACCTGATACTCACTCACTCACCTGATACTCACTTACTCACCTGATACTCACTTACTCACCTGATACTCCCTTACTCACCTGATACTCACTCACCTGATACTGACTTACTCACCTGATACTGACTTACTCACCTGATACTCCCTTACTCACCTGATACTCACTTACTCACCTGATACTCCCTTACTCACCTGATACTCCCTTACTCACCTGATACTGACTTACTCACCTGATACTCACTTACTCACCTGATACTGACTTACTCACCTGATACTGACTTACTCACCTGATACTCACTTACTCACCTGATACTCACTCACCTGATACTCACTTACTCACCTAATACTCACTCACCTGATACTGACTTACTCACCTGATACTGACTTACTCACCTGATACTGACTTACTCACCTGATACTCACTCACCTGATACTCCCTTACTCACCTGATACTCACTCACCTGATACTCCCTTACTCACCTGATACTGACTTACTCACCTGATACTCCCTTACTCACCTGATACTCACTCACCTGATACTGAATTACTCACCTGATACTGACTTACTCACCTGATACTCACTTACTCACCTGATACTCACTCACCTGATACTCCCTTACTCGCCTGATACTCCCTTACTCACCTGATACTCACTCACCTGATACTCACTCACCTGATACTCCCTTACTCACCTGATACTCCCTTACTCACCTGATACTCACTCACCTGATACTCACTTACTCACCTGATACTTACTCACCTGATACTCACTCACCTGATACTCACTTACTCGCCTGATACTCCCTTACTCACCTGATACTCACTCACCTGATACTCACTTACTCACCTGATACTCCCTTACTCACCTGATACTCACTCACCTGATACTCACTCACCTGATACTCACTTACTCACCTGATACTCCCTTACTCACCTGATACTCACTCACCTGATACTCACTCACCTGATACTCCCTTACTCACCTGATACTGACTTACTCACCTGATACTCACTTACTCACCTGATACTCCCTTACTCACCTGATACTCACTCACCTGATACTCACTCACCTGATACTCACTTACTCACCTGATACTCCCTTACTCACCTGATACTCACTCACCTGATACTCACTCACCTGATACTCCCTTACTCACCTGATACTCACTCACCTGATACTGACTTACTCACCTGATACTGACTTACTCACCTGATACTGACTTACTCACCTGATACTCACTCACCTGATACTCCCTTACTCACCTGATACTGACTTACTCACCTGATACTCACTTACTCACCTGATACTCACTCACTCACCTGATACTCACTTACTCACCTGATACTCACTTACTCACCTGATACTCACTCACCTGATACTGACTTACTCACCTGATACTGACTTACTCACCTGATACTGACTTACTCACCTGATACTCACTCACCTGATACTCTCTTACTCACCTGATACTCACTCACCTGATACTCCCTTACTCACCTGATACTGACTTACTCACCAATAACTCCCTTACTCACCTGATACTCACTCACCTGATACTGACTTACTCACCTGATACTGACTTACTCACCTGATACTGACTTACTCACCTGATACTCACTCACCTGATACTCCCTTACTCACCTGATACTGACTTACTCACCTGATACTCCCTTACTCACCTGATACTCACTTACTCACCTGATACTCCCTTACTCACCTGATACTCCCTTACTCACCTGATACTGACTTACTCACCTGATACTCACTTACTCACCTGATACTGACTTACTCACCTGATACTCCCTTACTCACCTGATACTCACTTACTCACCTGATACTCCCTTACTCACCTGATACTGACTTACTCACCTGATACTCACTCACTCACCTGATACTCACTTACTCACCTGATACTCACTTACTCACCTGATACTCCCTTACTCACCTGATACTCACTCACCTGATACTGACTTACTCACCTGATACTGACTTACTCACCTGATACTCCCTTACTCACCTGATACTCACTTACTCACCTGATACTCCCTTACTCACCTGATACTCCCTTACTCACCTGATACTGACTTACTCACCTGATACTCACTTACTCACCTGATACTGACTTACTCACCTGATACTGACTTACTCACCTGATACTCACTTACTCACCTGATACTCACTCACTCACCTGATACTCACTTACTCACCTGATACTCACTTACTCACCTGATACTCACTCACCTGATACTGACTTACTCACCTGATACTGACTTACTCACCTGATACTGACTTACTCACCTGATACTCACTCACCTGATACTCCCTTACTCACCTGATACTCACTCACCTGATACTCCCTTACTCACCTGATACTGACTTACTCACCTGATACTCCCTTACTCACCTGATACTCACTCACCTGATACTGACTTACTCACCTGATACTGACTTACTCACCTGATACTGACTTACTCACCTGATACTCACTCACCTGATACTCCCTTACTCACCTGATACTGACTTACTCACCTGATACTCCCTTACTCACCTGATACTGACTTACTCACCTGATACTGACTTACTCACCTGATACTCACTCACCTGATACTCCCTTACTCACCTGATACTGACTTACTCACCTGATACTCACTTACTCACCTGATACTCACTCACTCACCTGATACTCACTTACTCACCTGATACTCACTTACTCACCTTTTAGTGAACAGACCCAAAACAGAATCGTACTGGTACATACCACAGAAGACATGGACTGGCTCCCCCTGTGTTTGATCCCCAACATTTCAGCCCATCGCTTGTGCACCCTACTTTAAATTATTAATTTTCTATTCTTGATTTCAGGTGTGCATGCCTTATTGTTACCTGTGTGAATAGGAATGTGCCACCTAGAGCTGTAGTGACAATTATAATGATATTATATGAAACATGGCGTAACCAGTCTACCTGCTGTACTTGTATAACAGTCCTGGTCTATTAGTCATTCCCACCCGCAAGTAAACAATATTCACCCATGAACAATGAATGAACCACTTATTTGAAGTCTTCAGAACTGGTGGTGATGACTTGTCTCGTTTCAGGTTTTTTACCAAGAGTGCCAAGATCCTGTGTGCCACGCCGGGCTTGCCCTGGGTGAAAAAAGCTATAAAGAGGTTAAACCAGCAAGATCAAACCAAGAAGAAAGACGAGAAGAGTCCAAAGGACAAGAAAGGCAAGAAAAACAAGACATCTCACAAGAAACAACGACAGACCCAGTCAGATTAAGAGAAGGTAAAGTATATATAAATACAACATGAAGACAGATCTGAGCCAAACATTCTACACAACATGTCCGCCCCTTGATAGAGCTATACAGAGCAAAGATTCTAAACAACATGTCCGCCCCCTGATAGAGCTATACAGAGCAAAGATTCTAAACAACATGTCTGCCCCCTGATAGAGCTATACAGAGCAAAGATTCTAAACAACATGTCTACCCCTGATAGAGCTATACAGAGCAACGATTCTAAACAACATGTCTGCCCCTTGATAGAGCTATACAGAGCAAAGATTCTAAATAACATGTCCGCCCACTGATAGAGCTATACAGAGCAAAGATTCTAAATAACATGTCCGCCCACTGATAGAGCTAGACAGACCAAAGATTCTAAACAACATGTCCGTCCCCTGATAGAGCTATACAGAGCAAAGATTCTAAGCAACATTTCCATCCTCTGATAGAGCTATACAGACCAAAGATTCTAAACAACATGTCCTCCCCCTGATAGAGCTATACAGAGCAAAGATTCTAAACAACATGTCCTCCCCCTGATGGCCGAGTGAGATTAGGGTCAGTCTGCCAAGCCCTTGCAATGTGCCTTCACCCTGTAACATATTGTAATATTGATCAGTCACATTCCTGCTCTTGTATTATGTTTATTTATCTTCTAATAATGTCCCTTCTGTCCCAGCAGAACGGAGAGAGACAGACGATAGCTGGTCGACGGTCTTCAGAAACCTCCGTTATCCAATCCGCATTCGAAGATCACGTCCAAGTGCCAAGGATTAAAATCTCACCCAACGTACAGTGAATCCTACTCACATTCTGCTTAACTTCTCGTTTTGGGAAATGTCAGGTTCTCGTCACATCTCGAAACCTGCCAGATACTTTCTTATCTTAATCATGTCATTAATCATTACCAAAGAAGTCACTGTCTCTACGGAAGAAATCTTGGCTGCTATAGCCCATAGGTGTTAATGTCAGCTAAGAACACTTAGTCCACATAGTCCATGACTAAGGAACCATCTACTTAGAGAACCCCACTGGAAAAAACCTATATCCCCCCAATAAAGGACACCACACCAGATTGGAGTTCGAAGGCCACAGAGTTTATTTTAAAACCACACTGTGACAAATATAAACTTTAATAACATTATTGACATATAATAACATATATGAACAAATATATACATAAGGCTAATAATACAAACTATTAGCCTTTCCCTTGGCGAGATCCCGTGAGAATTGGCCCCCAAGCGCAATCGTAACATTGTATTCCGGTGGTAGGAAAAACCACCAGCCGCATCCTCTTAGCTGGTGGTATCATTCCCCGAACCACTCCTCAGGAACCTGCCCTGAGGAGATTGTGCACTGCCGCCCATTGGACAGTGCACCCATCGTAGCCCTCCCTGTGAGGGCCACCTGCTCAGGAGCCAATTCTCGTAGGAACCCCTGCCACCACACGGGAATACGAAGCCAAAATCTGGGGAGGGAGGGAGGGAAAATCTCTTTTGTTAAATTGATCGTAATGAACATCAAAAAACTCCCACATCTATATACTAATCTATATCCCACCCACTTAGGAGAAACTTTACTGGATACCCAGCCTGTCACTACCAGGAGGACACATGCCTGGGGCATGATCAACCACTATACAATGTAACTGTTAGGTAAAAACCGCCTGATCTGATCATGAGTCAGGGACATGTAGCCCTTACTCATAATGCTTAAATCCAGGGCCTCCTGGAGGACCCATGCTTGGGACATGATCACTATACAATGTAACTGTTAGGTAAAACCCATGATCTGATCATGAGTCAGAGTCATGTAGCCCCTTACTGATAATGCTTATATCCAGGGTTATCTGGAAGACCCATGACTGGGCACTAATTAACCACTAACAATGCAACTGATAGGTAAATCTCCTGATCTGGTCACAAGTCATGTAGCCCTTCCTGTTAATGCTTAAATCCAGGGCTTTCTTTACTTCAGTTCAACCAATAACTAAACCCTTATACAGGAATGCAAAAAAGGTTTTATCATTTTTATTTTTTTAATGGAAGCAATTATAGTTTCGAACAAATTCCCTGTATTAATGTGAAACCATGTGAGACAGGAACGAAACTGTCGCACATATTTGAGATTTCCCGATGCATTTCACATCTCGCGGGGGGGACCTCTACACTAGAATGTACAGCGTCCCTCCCCTTAGCTGTGTACAATAACAGGCAGTGCGTCCACATGTCTGCACATCAGTTATTATTACTAGTGCCTGCAGCAGCCTATTGCAAATATCGAAACAGCAAAATGAAAATCTTAGATAAACCAGTTATTAAGCTCTAGCATTTCTCTTAAAGTGGAGGAACAAGACAATATTTTTGTATTTTCTTAATTTGTGCACAACATGGATATTTTCATTATTTTTTAACCAGCATTTTTTGGCAATCTTGCGACATATATGGTTTATAATAAGTAGTATAGATAGTTTGGGGTTCACAGTTATTCTTAAAGGGGGACTAAATCCCCTATATATTTGTTTTCCTTCTCTGGGATTTGTCAGTTTTACTGCCAGGGTTTCTGAGATATGGGACATTTTACATTTCCAAATATTGGCTCAATGTTTTACAACAAATCAAAGAAACAAAAAGAAATCTATACACCTGCTTTATAGAGAGAAGAGTACATTTGGATCTCAGTCTCCTACTAAACAAGACACTTGTCTTTTGATTAACTAAGGGAATTAATCATGGAAAAGGTCATGCCAAGGAACTGAGACGGGGCTTTCAAAGGTAAGGCCAAACTAGCAGAGTTGGAGAAAGAACTAGCAGAGAGAGAAATTCCAAGATAAGTTTTCAAACTCAGTTAGTTTTGGATTTAAATTTGCAAATTCCTTTCTCAGTTTCCTGCCAGTAGAGACAGAAACCCAACCTCACCATCCTGACAGGACACATTAAGCTGTGCATGATAGGTTATCTGACTCTGCACCTCTGTCCCGTGCTATGTGTAAAGACTATCTAGTACAGCTGTGCATGAGAGGTTATCTGACTCTGCACCTCTGTCCCAGGCTATGTGTATAGACTGTGTAGTACAGCCGTGCATGAGAGGTTATCTGACTCTGCACCTCTGTCCCGTGCTATGTGTAAAGACTATCTAGTACAGCTGTGCATGAGAGGTTATCTGACTCTGCACCTCTGTCCTGGGCTATGTGTATAGACTGTCTAGTACAGCTGTGCATGAGAGGTTATCTGACTCTGCGCCTCTGTCCCGGGCTATGTGTATAGACTGTCTAGTACAGCTGTGCATGAGAGGTTATCTGACTCTGCGCCTCTGTCCCGGGCTATGTGTATAGACTGTCTAGTACAGCTGTGCATGAGAGGTTATCTGACTCTGCACCTCTGTCCCGGGCTATGTGTATAGACTGTCTAGTACAGCTGTGCATGAGAGGTTATCTAACTCTGCACCTCTGTCCTGGGCTATGTGTATAGACTGTCTAGTACAGCTGTGCATGAGATGTTATCTGACACTGCACCTCTGTCCCGGGCTATGTGTATAGACTGTCTAGTACAGCCGTGCATGAGAGGTTATCTGACTCTGCACCTCTGTCCTGGGCTATGTGTATAGACTGTCTAGTACAGCTGTGCATGAGAGGTTATCTGAATCTGCACCTCTGTCCTGGGCTATGTGTATAGACTGTCTAGTACAGCTGTGCATGAGATGTTATCTGACTCTGCTTCTCTGTCCCGGGCTATGTGTATAGACTGTCTAGTACAGCTGTGCATGAGAGGTTATCTGACTCTGCACCTCTGTCCTGGGCTATGTGTATAGACTGTCTAGTACAGCCGTGCATGAGAGGTTATCTGACTCTGCAACTCTATCCTGGGCTATGTGTATAGACTGTCTAGTACAGCTGTGCATGAGAGGTTATCTGACTCTGCACCTCTGTCCTGGGCTATGTGTATAGACAGTCTAGTACAGCCGTGCATGAGAGGTTATCTGACTCTGCACCTCTGTCCCGGGCTATGTGTATAGACTGTCTAGTACAGTTGTGCATGAGAGGTTATCTGACTCTGCACCTCTGTCCTGGGCTATGTGTATAGACTGTCTAGTACAGCTGTGCATGAGAGGTTATCTGACTCTGCACCTCTGTCCCGGGCTATGTGTTTAGACTGTCTAGTACAGCTGTGCATGAGAGGTTATCTGACTCTGCACCTCTGTCCCAGGCTATGTGTATAGACTGTCTAGTACAGCTGTGCATGAGAGGTTATCTGACTCTGCACCTCTGTCCTGGGCTATGTGTTTAGACTGTCTAGTACAGCTGTGCATGAGAGGTTATCTGACTCTGCACCTCCGTCCTGGGCTATGTGTATAGACTGTCTAGTACAGCCGTGCATGAGAGGTTATCTGACTCTGCACCTCTGTCCTGGGCTATGTGTATAGACTGTCTAGTGCAGCCGTGCATGAGAGGTTATCTGACTCTGCACCTCTGTCCTGGGCTATGTGTATAGACTGTCTAGTGCAGCCGTGCATGAGAGGTTATCTGACTCTGCACCTCTGTCCCAGGCTATGTGTATAGACTGTCTAGTACAGCTGTGCATGAGAGGTTATCTGACTCTGCTCCTCTGTCCTGGGCTATGTGTATAGACTGTCTAGTACAGCCGTGCATGAGAGGTTATCTGACTCTGCACCTCTGTCCTGGGCTATGTGTATAGACTGTCTAGTACAGCTGTGCATGAGAGGTTATCTGACTCTGCTCCTCTGTCCTGGGCTATGTGTATAGACTGTCTAGTACAGCCGTGCATGAGAGGTTATCTGACTCTGCACCTCTGTCCTGGGCTATGTGTATAGACTGTCTAGTACAGCCGTGCATGAGAGGTTATCTGACTCTGCACCTCTGTCCCGGGCTATGTGTATAGACTGTCTAGTACAGCTGTGCATGAGAGGTTATCTGACTCTGCGCCTCTGTCCTGGGCTATGTGTACAGACTGTCTAGTACAGCTGTGCATGAGAGGTTATCTGACTCTGCACCTCTGTCCCTGGCTATGTGTACAGACTCTCTAGTACAGCTGTGCATGAGAGGTTATCTGACTCTGCACCTCTGTCCCAGGCTATGTGTAAAGACTGTCTAGTACAGCTGTGCATGAGAGGTTATCTGACTCTGCACCTCTGTCCCGGGCTATGTGTATAGACTGTCTAGTACAGCTGTACATGAGAGGTTATCTGACTCTGCACCTCTGTCCCATGCTATGTGTATAGACTGTCTAGTACAGCTGTGCATGAGAGGTTATCTGACTCTGCACCTCTGTCCAGGGCTATGTGTATAGACTGTCTAGTACAGCCGTGCATGAGAGGTTATCTGACTCTGCACCTCTGTCCCGGGCTATGTGTATAGACTGTCTAGTACAGCCGTGCATGAGAGGTTATCTGACTCTGCACCTCTGTCCTGGGCTATGTGTATAGACTGTCTAGTACAGCCGTGCATGAGAGGTTATCTGACTCTGCCCCTCTGTCCCGGGCTATGTGTATAGACTGTCTATTACAGCTGTGCATGAGAGGTTATCTGACTCTACACCTCTGTCCTAGGCTATGTGTATAGACTGTCTAGTACAGCTGTGCATGAGAGGTTATCTGACTCTGCACCTCTGTCCCAGGCTATGTGTATAGACTGTCTAGTACAGCTGTGCATGAGAGGTTATCTGACTCTGCTCCTCTGTCCTGGGCTATGTGTACAGACTGTCTAGTACAGCTGTGCATGAGAGGTTATCTGACTCTGCACCTCTGTCCTGGGCTATGTGTACAGACTGTCTAGTACAGCTGTGCATGAGAGGTTATCTGACTCTGCACCTCTGTCCCTGGCTATGTGTACAGACTCTCTAGTACAGCTGTGCATGAGAGGTTATCTGACTCTGCACCTCTGTCCCAGGCTATGTGTAAAGACTGTCTAGTACAGCTGTGCATGAGAGGTTATCTGACTCTGCACCTCTGTCCCGGGCTATGTGTATAGACTGTCTAGTACAGCTGTACATGAGAGGTTATCTGACTCTGCACCTCTGTCCCATGCTATGTGTATAGACTGTCTAGTACAGCTGTGCATGAGAGGTTATCTGACTCTGCACCTCTGTCCTGGGCTATGTGTATAGACTGTCTAGTACAGCCGTGCATGAGAGGTTATCTGACTCTGCACCTCTGTCCCGGGCTATGTGTATAGACTGTCTAGTACAGCCGTGCATGAGAGGTTATCTGACTCTGCACCTCTGTCCTGGGCTATGTGTATAGACTGTCTAGTACAGCCGTGCATGAGAGGTTATCTGACTCTGCCCCTCTGTCCCGGGCTATGTGTATAGACTGTCTATTACAGCTGTGCATGAGAGGTTATCTGACTCTACACCTCTGTCCTAGGCTATGTGTATAGACTGTCTAGTACAGCTGTGCATGAGAGGTTATCTGACTCTGCACCTCTGTCCCAGGCTATGTGTATAGACTGTCTAGTACAGCTGTGCATGAGAGGTTATCTGACTCTGCTCCTCTGTCCTGGGCTATGTGTACAGACTGTCTAGTACAGCTGTGCATGAGAGGTTATCTGACTCTGCACCTCTGTCCCAGGCTATGTGTATAGACTGTCTAGTACAGCCGTGCATGAGAGGTTATCTGACTCTGCACCTCTGTCCTGGGCTATGTGTATAGACTGTCTAGTACAGCTGTGCATGAGAGGTTATCTGACTCTGCACCTCTGTCCTGGGCTATGTGTACAGACTGTCTAGTACAGCTGTGCATGAGAGGTTATCTGACTCTGCACCTCTGTCCCAGGCTATGTGTATAGACTGTCTAGTACAGCTGTGCATGAGAGGTTATCTGACTCTGCACCTCTGTCCCAGGCTATGTGTATAGACTGTCTAGTACAGCTGTGCATGAGAGGTTATCTGACTCTGCTCCTCTGTCCTGGGCTATGTGTATAGACTGTCTAGTACAGCTGTGCATGAGAGGTTATCTGACTCTGCACCTCTGTCCCGGGCTATGTGTATAGACTGTCTAGTACAGCTGTGCATGAGAGGTTATCTGACTCTGCTCCTCTGTCCTGGGCTATGTGTATAGACTGTCTAGTACAGCTGTGCATGAGAGGTTATCTGACTCTGCACCTCTGTCCTGGGCTATGTGTATAGACTGTCTAGTACAGTGTGCATGAGAGGTTATCTGACTCTGCACCTCTGTCCTGGGCTATGTGTATAGACTGTCTAGTACAGCTGTGCATGAGAGGTTATCTGACTCTGCTCCTCTGTCCCAGGCTATGTGTATAGACTGTCTAGTACAGCCGTGCATGAGAGGTTATCTGACTCTGCACCTCTGTCCTGGGCTATGTGTATAGACTGTCTAGTACAGCTGTGCATGAGAGGTTATCTGACTCTGCACCTCTGTCCTGGGCTATGTGTATAGACTGTCTAGTACAGCTGTGCATGAGAGGTTATCTGACTCTGCACCTCTGTCCCAGGCTATGTGTATAGACTGTCTAGTACAGCCGTGCATGAGAGGTTATCTGACTCTGCACCTCTGTCCTGGGCTATGTGTATAGACTGTCTAGTACAGCCGTGCATGAGAGGTTATCTGATTACACCTCTGTCCTGGGCTATGTGTATAGACTGTCTAGTACAGCTGTGCATGAGAGGTTATCTGACTCTGCACCTCTGTCCTGGGCTATGTGTATAGACTGTCTAGTACAGCTGTGCATGAGAGGTTATCTGACTCTGCACCTCTGTCCCAGGCTATGTGTATAGACTGTCTAGTACAGCCGTGCATGAGAGGTTATCTGACTCTGCACCTCTGTCCCAGGCTATGTGTATAGACTGTCTAGTACAGCTGTGCATGAGAGGTTATCTGACTCTGCTCCTCTGTCCTGGGCTATGTGTATAGACTGTCTAGTACAGCTGTGCATGAGAAGTTATCTGACTCTGCACCTCTGTCCTGGGCTATGTGTATAGACTGTCTAGTACAGTGTGCATGAGAGGTTATCTGACTCTGCACCTCTGTCCTGGGCTATGTGTATAGACTGTCTAGTACAGTGTGCATGAGAGGTTATCTGACTCTGCACCTCTGTCCTGGGCTATGTATATAGACTGTCTAGTACAGCCGTGCATGAGAGGTTATCTGATTACACCTCTGTCCTGGGCTATGTGTATAGACTGTCTAGTACAGTGTGCATGAGAGGTTATCTGACTCTGCACCTCTGTCCTGGGCTATGTGTATAGACTGTCTAGTACAGCTGTACATGAGAGGTTATCTGACTCTGCACCTCTGTCCCGGGCTATGTGTATAGACTGTCTAGTACAGCTGTGCATGAGAGGTTATCTGACTCTGCGCCTCTGTCCCGGGCTATGTGTATAGACTGTCTAGTACAGCCGTGCATGAGAGGTTATCTGACTCTGCTCCTCTGTCCCGGGCTATGTGTATAGACTGTCTAGTACAGCTGTGCATGAGAGGTTATCTGACTCTGCACCTCTGTCCCAGGCTATGTGTATAGACTGTCTAGTACAGCCGTGCATGAGAGGTTATCTGACTCTGCTCCTCTGTCCCGGGCTATGTGTATAGACTGTCTAGTACAGCTGTGCATGAGAGGTTATCTGACTCTGCTCCTCTGTCCTGGGCTATGTGTATAGACTGTCTAGTACAGCTGTGCATGAGAGGTTATCTGACTCTGCACCTCTGTCCGGGGCTTTGTGTATAGACTGTCTAGTACAGCTGTGCATGAGAGGTTATCTGACTCTGCACCTCTGTCCTGGGCTATGTGTATAGACTGTCTAGTACAGCTGTGCATGAGAGGTTATCTGACTCTGCACCTCTGTCCTGGGCTATGTATATAGACTGTCTAGTACAGCTGTGCATGAGAGGTTATCTGACTCTGCACCTCTGTCCTGAGCTATGTGTATAGACTGTCTAGTACAGCTCTGCATGAGAGGTTATCTGACTCTGCACCTCTGTCCCGGGCTATGTGTATAGACTGTCTAGTACAGCTGTGCATGAGAGGTTATCTGACTCTGCACCTCTGTCCTGGGCTATGTATATAGACTGTCTAGTACAGCTGTGCATGAGAGGTTATCTGACTCTGCACCTCTGTCCCGGGCTATGTGTACAGACTGTCTAGTACAGCCGTGCATGAGAGGTTATCTGACTCTGCACCTCTGTCCTGAGCTATGTGTATAGACTGTCTAGTACAGCTCTGCATGAGAGGTTATCTGACTCTGCACCTCTGTACCGGGCTATGTGTATAGACTGTCTAGTACAGCTGTGCATGAGAGGTTATCTGACTCTGCACCTCTGTCCTGGGCTATGTGTACAGACTGTCTAGTACAGCCGTGCATGAGAGGTTATCTGACTCTGCACCTCTGTCCGGGGCTTTGTGTATAGACTGTCTAGTACAGCCGTGCATGAGAGGTTATCTGACTCTGCACCTCTGTCCTGGGCTATGTGTATAGACTGTCTAGTACAGCCGTGCATGAGAGGTTATCTGACTCTGCACCTCTGTCCTGGGCTATGTGTACAGACTGTCTAGTACAGCCGTGCATGAGAGGTTATCTGACTCTGCACCTCTGTCCTGGGCTATGTGTATAGACTGTCTAGTACAGCTGTGCATGAGAGGTTATCTGACTCTGCACCTCTGTCCTGGGCTATGTGTATAGACTGTCTAGTACAGCCGTGCATGAGGGGTTATCTGACTCTGCTCCTCTGTCCCAGGCTATGTGTATAGACTGTCTAGTACAGCCGTGCATGAGAGGTTATCTGACTCTGCACCTCTGTCCCAGGCTATGTGTATAGACTGTCTAGTACAGCCGTGCATGAGAGGTTATCTGACTCTGCACCTCTGTCCCAGGCTATGTGTATAGACTGTCTAGTACAGCCGTGCATGAGAGGTTATCTGACTCTGCACCTCTGTCCTGGGCTATGTTTATAGACTGTCTAGTACAGCTGTGCATGAGAGGTTATCTGACTCTGCACCTCTGTCCTAGGCTATGTGTATAGACTGTCTAGTACAGCCGTGCATGAGAGGTTATCTGACTCTGCACCTCTGTCCTAGGCTATGTGTATAGACTGTCTAGTACAGCCGTGCATGAGAGGTTATCTGACTCTGCTCCTCTGTCCCAGGCTATGTGTATAGACTGTCTAGTACAGCTGTGCATGAGAGGTTATCTGACTCTGCACCTCTGTCCCAGGCTATGTGTATAGACTGTCTAGTACAGCTGTGCATGAGAGGTTATCTGACTCTGCACCTCTGTCCCAGGCTATGTGTATAGACTGTCTAGTACAGCTGTGCATGAGAGGTTATCTGACTCTGCACCTCTGTCCTGGGCTATGTGTACAGACTGTCTAGTACAGCTGTGTATGAGAGGTTATCTGACTCTGCACCTCTGTCCCGGGCTATGTGTATAGACTGTCTAGTACAGCCGTGCATGAGAGGTTATCTGACTCTGCACCTCTGTCCCGGGCTATGTGTATAGACTGTCTAGTACAGCTGTGCATGAGAGGTTATCTGACTCTGCACCTCTGTCCCGGGCTATGTGTATAGACTGTCTAGTACAGCCGTGCATGAGAGGTTATCTGACTCTGCACCTCTGTCCTGGGCTATGTGTATAGACTGTCTAGTACAGCTGTGCATGAGAGGTTATCTGACTCTGCACCTCTGTCCCAGGCTATGTGTATAGACTGTCTAGTACAGCTGTGCATGAGAGGTTATCTGACTCTGCACCTCTGTCCCGGGCTATGTGTACAGACTGTCTAGTACAGCTGTGCATGAGAGGTTATCTGACTCTGCACCTCTGTCCCGGGCTATGTGTATAGACTGTCTAGTACAGCCGTGCATGAGAGGTTATCTGACTCTGCACCTCTGTCCCGGGCTATGTGTATAGACTGTCTAGTACAGCTGTGCATGAGAGGTTATCTGACTCTGCTCCTCTGTCCTGGGCTATGTGTATAGACTGTCTAGTACAGCCGTGCATGAGAGGTTATCTGACTCTGCACCTCTGTCCGGGCTATGTGTATAGACTGTCTAGTACAGCTGTACATGAGAGGTTATCTGACTCTGCACCTCTGTCCCGGGCTATGTGTACAGACTGTCTAGTACAGCCGTGCATGAGAGGTTATCTGACTCTGCACCTCTGTCCTGGGCTATGTGTATAGACTGTCTAGTACAGCTGTGCATGAGAGGTTATCTGACTCTGCACCTCTGTCCCGGGCTATGTGTATAGACTGTCTAGTACAGCTGTGCATGAGAGGTTATCTGACTCTGCACCTCTGTCCCAGGCTATGTGTATAGACTGTCTAGTACAGCTGTACATGAGAGGTTATCTGACTCTGCACCTCTGTCCTGGGCTATGTGTATAGACTGTCTAGTACAGCTGTGCATGAGAGGTTATCTGACTCTGCACCTCTGTCCCGGGCTATGTGTATAGACTGTCTAGTACAGCTGTGCATGAGAGGTTATCTGACTCTGCACCTCTGTCCGGGCTATGTGTATAGACTGTCTAGTACAGCTGTGCATGAGAGGTTATCTGACTCTGCACCTCTGTCCCAGGCTATGTGTAAAGACTGTCTAGTACAGCTGTGCATGAGAGGTTATCTGACTCTGCACCTCTGTCCAGGGCTATGTGTATAGACTGTCTAGTACAGCTGTGCATGAGAGGTTATCTGACTCTGTACCTCTGTCCCGGGCTATGTGTACAGACTGTCTAGTACAGCTGTGCATGAGAGGTTATCTGACTCTGCACCTCTGTCCTGGGCTATGTGTAAAGACTGTCTAGTACAGCTGTGCATGAGAGGTTATCTGACTCTGCTCCTCTGTCCCGGGCTATGTGTATAGACTGTCTAGTACAGCCGTGCATGAGAGGTTATCTGGCTCTGCTCCTCTGTCCTGGGCTATGTGTACAGACTGTCTAGTACAGCTGTGCATGAGAGGTTATCTGACTCTGCACCTCTGTCCTGGGCTATGTGTATAGACTGTCTAGTACAGCCGTGCATGAGAGGTTATCTGACTCTGCACCTCTGTCCCGGGCTATGTGTATAGACTGTCTAGTACAGCTGTGCATGAGAGGTTATCTGACTCTGCTCCTCTGTCCCGGGCTAAGTGTATAGACTGTCTAGTACAGCCGTGCATGAGAGGTTATCTGATTCTGCACCTCTGTCCCGGGCTATGTGTATAGACTGTCTAGTACAGCTGTGCATGAGAGGTTATCTGTCTCTGCACCTCTGTCCTGGGCTATGTGTATAGACTGTCTAGTACAGCCGTGCATGAGAGGTTATCTGACTCTGCACCTCTGTCCTGGGCTATGTGTATAGACTGTCTAGTACAGCCGTGCATGAGGGGTTATCTGACTCTACACCTCTGTCCTGGGCTATGTGTACAGACTGTCTAGTACAGCTGTGCATGAGAGGTTATCTGACTCTGCACCTCTGTCCTGGGCTATGTGTACAGACTGTCTAGTACAGCTGTGCATGAGAGGTTATCTGACTCTGCACCTCTGTCCTGGGCTATGTGTATAGACTGTCTAGTACAGCTGTGCATGAGAGGTTATCTGTCTCTGCACCTATGTCCTGGGCTATGTGTATAGACTGTCTAGTACAGCTGTGCATGAGAGGTTATCTGACTCTGCACCTCTGTCCCAGGCTATGTGTACAGACTGTCTAGTACAGCTGTGCATGAGAGGTTATCTGACTCTGCACCTCTGTCCTGGGCTATGTGTATAGACTGTCTAGTACAGCTGTGCATGAGAGGTTATCTGACTCTGCACCTCTGTCCTGGGCTATGTGTATAGACTGTCTAGTACAGCTGTATATGAGAGGTTATCTGACTCTGCTCCTCTGTCCTGGGCTATGTGTATAGACTGTCTAGTACAGCCGTGCATGAGAGGTTATCTGACTCTGCAGCTCTGTCCCGGGCTATGTGTATAGACTGTCTAGTACAGCTGTGCATGAGAGGTTATCTGACTCTGCACCTCTGTCCTGGGCTATGTGTATAGACTGTCTAGTACAGCTGTGCATGAGAGGTTATCTGACTCTGCACCTCTGTCCTGGGCTATGTGTATAGACTGTCTAGTACAGCTGTGCATGAGAGGTTATCTGACTCTGCACCTCTGTCCCAGGCTATGTGTATAGACTGTCTAGTACAGCTGTGCATGAGAGGTTATCTGACTCTGCTCCTCTGTCCTGGGCTATGTGTATAGACTGTCTAGTACAGCTGTGCATGAGAGGTTATCTGACTCTGCACCTCTGTTCCGGGCTATGTGTATAGACTGTCTAGTACAGCTGTGCATGAGAGGTTATCTGACTCTGCTCCTCTGTCCTGGGCTATGTGTATAGACTGTCTAGTACAGCTGTGCATGAGAGGTTATCTGACTCTGCACCTCTGTCCTGGGCTATGTGTATAGACTGTCTAGTACAGTGTGCATGAGAGGTTATCTGACTCTGCACCTCTGTCCTGGGCTATGTGTATAGACTGTCTAGTACAGCTGTGCATGAGAGGTTATCTGACTCTGCTCCTCTGTCCCAGGCTATGTGTATAGACTGTCTAGTACAGCCGTGCATGAGAGGTTATCTGACTCTGCACCTCTGTCCTGGGCTATGTGTATAGACTGTCTAGTACAGCTGTGCATGAGAGGTTATCTGACTCTGCACCTCTGTCCTGGGCTATGTGTATAGACTGTCTAGTACAGCTGTGCATGAGAGGTTATCTGACTCTGCACCTCTGTCCCAGGCTATGTGTATAGACTGTCTAGTACAGCCGTGCATGAGAGGTTATCTGACTCTGCACCTCTGTCCTGGGCTATGTGTATAGACTGTCTAGTACAGCCGTGCATGAGAGGTTATCTGATTACACCTCTGTCCTGGGCTATGTGTATAGACTGTCTAGTACAGCTGTGCATGAGAGGTTATCTGACTCTGCACCTCTGTCCTGGGCTATGTGTATAGACTGTCTAGTACAGCTGTGCATGAGAGGTTATCTGACTCTGCACCTCTGTCCCAGGCTATGTGTATAGACTGTCTAGTACAGCCGTGCATGAGAGGTTATCTGACTCTGCACCTCTGTCCCAGGCTATGTGTATAGACTGTCTAGTACAGCTGTGCATGAGAGGTTATCTGACTCTGCTCCTCTGTCCTGGGCTATGTGTATAGACTGTCTAGTACAGCTGTGCATGAGAAGTTATCTGACTCTGCACCTCTGTCCTGGGCTATGTGTATAGACTGTCTAGTACAGTGTGCATGAGAGGTTATCTGACTCTGCACCTCTGTCCTGGGCTATGTGTATAGACTGTCTAGTACAGTGTGCATGAGAGGTTATCTGACTCTGCACCTCTGTCCTGGGCTATGTATATAGACTGTCTAGTACAGCCGTGCATGAGAGGTTATCTGATTACACCTCTGTCCTGGGCTATGTGTATAGACTGTCTAGTACAGCTGTGCATGAGAGGTTATCTGACTCTGCACCTCTGTCCTGGGCTATGTGTATAGACTGTCTAGTACAGCTGTACATGAGAGGTTATCTGACTCTGCACCTCTGTCCCGGGCTATGTGTATAGACTGTCTAGTACAGCTGTGCATGAGAGGTTATCTGACTCTGCGCCTCTGTCCCGGGCTATGTGTATAGACTGTCTAGTACAGCCGTGCATGAGAGGTTATCTGACTCTGCTCCTCTGTCCCGGGCTATGTGTATAGACTGTCTAGTACAGCTGTGCATGAGAGGTTATCTGACTCTGCACCTCTGTCCCAGGCTATGTGTATAGACTGTCTAGTACAGCCGTGCATGAGAGGTTATCTGACTCTGCTCCTCTGTCCCGGGCTATGTGTATAGACTGTCTAGTACAGCTGTGCATGAGAGGTTATCTGACTCTGCTCCTCTGTCCTGGGCTATGTGTATAGACTGTCTAGTACAGCTGTGCATGAGAGGTTATCTGACTCTGCACCTCTGTCCGGGGCTTTGTGTATAGACTGTCTAGTACAGCTGTGCATGAGAGGTTATCTGACTCTGCACCTCTGTCCTGGGCTATGTGTATAGACTGTCTAGTACAGCTGTGCATGAGAGGTTATCTGACTCTGCACCTCTGTCCTGGGCTATGTATATAGACTGTCTAGTACAGCTGTGCATGAGAGGTTATCTGACTCTGCACCTCTGTCCTGAGCTATGTGTATAGACTGTCTAGTACAGCTCTGCATGAGAGGTTATCTGACTCTGCACCTCTGTCCCGGGCTATGTGTATAGACTGTCTAGTACAGCTGTGCATGAGAGGTTATCTGACTCTGCACCTCTGTCCTGGGCTATGTATATAGACTGTCTAGTACAGCTGTGCATGAGAGGTTATCTGACTCTGCACCTCTGTCCCGGGCTATGTGTACAGACTGTCTAGTACAGCCGTGCATGAGAGGTTATCTGACTCTGCACCTCTGTCCTGAGCTATGTGTATAGACTGTCTAGTACAGCTCTGCATGAGAGGTTATCTGACTCTGCACCTCTGTACCGGGCTATGTGTATAGACTGTCTAGTACAGCTGTGCATGAGAGGTTATCTGACTCTGCACCTCTGTCCTGGGCTATGTGTACAGACTGTCTAGTACAGCCGTGCATGAGAGGTTATCTGACTCTGCACCTCTGTCCGGGGCTTTGTGTATAGACTGTCTAGTACAGCCGTGCATGAGAGGTTATCTGACTCTGCACCTCTGTCCTGGGCTATGTGTATAGACTGTCTAGTACAGCCGTGCATGAGAGGTTATCTGACTCTGCACCTCTGTCCTGGGCTATGTGTACAGACTGTCTAGTACAGCCGTGCATGAGAGGTTATCTGACTCTGCACCTCTGTCCTGGGCTATGTGTATAGACTGTCTAGTACAGCTGTGCATGAGAGGTTATCTGACTCTGCACCTCTGTCCTGGGCTATGTGTATAGACTGTCTAGTACAGCCGTGCATGAGGGGTTATCTGACTCTGTTCCTCTGTCCCAGGCTATGTGTATAGACTGTCTAGTACAGCCGTGCATGAGAGGTTATCTGACTCTGCACCTCTGTCCCAGGCTATGTGTATAGACTGTCTAGTACAGCCGTGCATGAGAGGTTATCTGACTCTGCACCTCTGTCCCAGGCTATGTGTATAGACTGTCTAGTACAGCCGTGCATGAGAGGTTATCTGACTCTGCACCTCTGTCCTGGGCTATGTGTATAGACTGTCTAGTACAGCTGTGCATGAGAGGTTATCTGACTCTGCACCTCTGTCCTAGGCTATGTGTATAGACTGTCTAGTACAGCCGTGCATGAGAGGTTATCTGACTCTGCACCTCTGTCCTAGGCTATGTGTATAGACTGTCTAGTACAGCCGTGCATGAGAGGTTATCTGACTCTGCTCCTCTGTCCCAGGCTATGTGTATAGACTGTCTAGTACAGCTGTGCATGAGAGGTTATCTGACTCTGCACCTCTGTCCCAGGCTATGTGTATAGACTGTCTAGTACAGCTGTGCATGAGAGGTTATCTGACTCTGCACCTCTGTCCCAGGCTATGTGTATAGACTGTCTAGTACAGCTGTGCATGAGAGGTTATCTGACTCTGCACCTCTGTCCTGGGCTATGTGTACAGACTGTCTAGTACAGCTGTGTATGAGAGGTTATCTGACTCTGCACCTCTGTCCCGGGCTATGTGTATAGACTGTCTAGTACAGCCGTGCATGAGAGGTTATCTGACTCTGCACCTCTGTCCCGGGCTATGTGTATAGACTGTCTAGTACAGCTGTGCATGAGAGGTTATCTGACTCTGCACCTCTGTCCCGGGCTATGTGTATAGACTGTCTAGTACAGCCGTGCATGAGAGGTTATTTGACTCTGCACCTCTGTCCCGGGCTATGTGTACAGACTGTCTAGTACAGCTGTGCATGAGAGGTTATCTGACTCTGCACCTCTGTCCCGGGCTATGTGTATAGACTGTCTAGTACAGCCGTGCATGAGAGGTTATCTGACTCTGCACCTCTGTCCCGGGCTATGTGTATAGACTGTCTAGTACAGCTGTGCATGAGAGGTTATCTGACTCTGCTCCTCTGTCCTGGGCTATGTGTATAGACTGTCTAGTACAGCCGTGCATGAGAGGTTATCTGACTCTGCACCTCTGTCCGGGCTATGTGTATAGACTGTCTAGTACAGCTGTACATGAGAGGTTATCTGACTCTGCACCTCTGTCCCGGGCTATGTGTACAGACTGTCTAGTACAGCCGTGCATGAGAGGTTATCTGACTCTGCACCTCTGTCCTGGGCTATGTGTATAGACTGTCTAGTACAGCTGTGCATGAGAGGTTATCTGACTCTGCACCTCTGTCCCGGGCTATGTGTATAGACTGTCTAGTACAGCTGTGCATGAGAGGTTATCTGACTCTGCACCTCTGTCCCAGGCTATGTGTATAGACTGTCTAGTACAGCTGTACATGAGAGGTTATCTGACTCTGCACCTCTGTCCTGGGCTATGTGTATAGACTGTCTAGTACAGCTGTGCATGAGAGGTTATCTGACTCTGCACCTCTGTCCCGGGCTATGTGTATAGACTGTCTAGTACAGCTGTGCATGAGAGGTTATCTGACTCTGCACCTCTGTCCGGGCTATGTGTATAGACTGTCTAGTACAGCTGTGCATGAGAGGTTATCTGACTCTGCACCTCTGTCCCAGGCTATGTGTAAAGACTGTCTAGTACAGCTGTGCATGAGAGGTTATCTGACTCTGCACCTCTGTCCAGGGCTATGTGTATAGACTGTCTAGTACAGCTGTGCATGAGAGGTTATCTGACTCTGTACCTCTGTCCCGGGCTATGTGTACAGACTGTCTAGTACAGCTGTGCATGAGAGGTTATCTGACTCTGCACCTCTGTCCTGGGCTATGTGTAAAGACTGTCTAGTACAGCTGTGCATGAGAGGTTATCTGACTCTGCTCCTCTGTCCCGGGCTATGTGTATAGACTGTCTAGTACAGCCGTGCATGAGAGGTTATCTGGCTCTGCTCCTCTGTCCTGGGCTATGTGTACAGACTGTCTAGTACAGCTGTGCATGAGAGGTTATCTGACTCTGCACCTCTGTCCTGGGCTATGTGTATAGACTGTCTAGTACAGCCGTGCATGAGAGGTTATCTGACTCTGCACCTCTGTCCCGGGCTATGTGTATAGACTGTCTAGTACAGCTGTGCATGAGAGGTTATCTGACTCTGCTCCTCTGTCCCGGGCTAAGTGTATAGACTGTCTAGTACAGCCGTGCATGAGAGGTTATCTGATTCTGCACCTCTGTCCCGGGCTATGTGTATAGACTGTCTAGTACAGCTGTGCATGAGAGGTTATCTGTCTCTGCACCTCTGTCCTGGGCTATGTGTATAGACTGTCTAGTACAGCCGTGCATGAGAGGTTATCTGACTCTGCACCTCTGTCCTGGGCTATGTGTATAGACTGTCTAGTACAGCCGTGCATGAGGGGTTATCTGACTCTACACCTCTGTCCTGGGCTATGTGTACAGACTGTCTAGTACAGCTGTGCATGAGAGGTTATCTGACTCTGCACCTCTGTCCTGGGCTATGTGTACAGACTGTCTAGTACAGCTGTGCATGAGAGGTTATCTGACTCTGCACCTCTGTCCTGGGCTATGTGTATAGACTGTCTAGTACAGCTGTGCATGAGAGGTTATCTGTCTCTGCACCTATGTCCTGGGCTATGTGTATAGACTGTCTAGTACAGCTGTGCATGAGAGGTTATCTGACTCTGCACCTCTGTCCCAGGCTATGTGTACAGACTGTCTAGTACAGCTGTGCATGAGAGGTTATCTGACTCTGCACCTCTGTCCTGGGCTATGTGTATAGACTGTCTAGTACAGCTGTGCATGAGAGGTTATCTGACTCTGCACCTCTGTCCTGGGCTATGTGTATAGACTGTCTAGTACAGCTGTATATGAGAGGTTATCTGACTCTGCTCCTCTGTCCTGGGCTATGTGTATAGACTGTCTAGTACAGCCGTGCATGAGAGGTTATCTGACTCTGCAGCTCTGTCCCGGGCTATGTGTATAGACTGTCTAGTACAGCTGTGCATGAGAGGTTATCTGACTCTGCACCTCTGTCCTGGGCTATGTGTATAGACTGTCTAGTACAGCTGTGCATGAGAGGTTATCTGACTCTGCACCTCTGTCCTGGGCTATGTGTATAGACTGTCTAGTACAGCTGTGCATGAGAGGTTATCTGACTCTGCACCTCTGTCCCGGGCTATGTGTATAGACTGTCTAGTACAGCTGTGCATGAGAGGTTATCTGACTCTGCACCTCTGTCCCGGGCTATGTGTATAGACTGTCTAGTACAGCTGTGCATGAGAGGTTATCTGACTCTGCACCTCTGTCCCGGGCTATGTGTATAGACTGTCTAGTACAGCTGTGCATGAGAGGTTATCTGACTCTGCGCCTCTGTCCCGGGCTATGTGTATAGACTGTCTAGTACAGCTGTGCATGAGAGGTTATCTGACTCTGAACCTCTGTCCTGGGCTATGTGTATAGACTGTCTAGTACAGCCGTGCATGAGAGGTTATCTGACTCTGCACCTCTGTCCTGGGCTATGTGTATAGACTGTCTAGTACAGCTGTGCATGAGAGGTTATCTGAATCTGCACCTCTGTCCTGGGCTATGTGTATAGACTGTCTAGTACAGCTGTGCATGAGAGGTTATCTGACTCTGCACCTCTGTCCCAGGCTATGTGTATAGACTGTCTAGTACAGCTGTGCATGAGAGGTTATCTGACTCTGCACCTCTGTACCGGGCTATGTGTATAGACTGTCTAGTACAGCCGTGCATGAGAGGTTATCTGACTCTGCACCTCTGTCCTGGGCTATGTGTATAGACTGTCTAGTACAGCTGTGCATGAGAGGTTATCTGACTCTGCACCTCTGTCCCAGGCTATGTGTATAGACTGTCTAGTACAGCTGTGCATGAGAGGTTATCTGACTCTGCACCTCTGTACCGGGCTATGTGTATAGACTGTCTAGTACAGCTGTGCATGAGAGGTTATCTGACTCTGCACCTCTGTCCCAGGCTATGTGTATAGACTGTCTAGTACAGCTGTGCATGAGAGGTTATCTGACTCTGCACCTCTGTACCGGGCTATGTGTATAGACTGTCTAGTACAGCTGTGCATGAGAGGTTATCTGACTCTGCACCTCTGTCCCAGGCTATGTGTATAGACTGTCTAGTACAGCCGTGCATGAGAGGTTATCTGACTCTGCTCCTCTGTCCCGGGCTATGTGTATAGACTGTCTAGTACAGCTGTACATGAGAGGTTATCTGACTCTGCACCTCTGTCCCAGGCTATGTGTATAGACTGTCTAGTACAGCTGTGCATGAGAGGTTATCTGACTCTGCACCTCTGTCCCGGGCTATGTGTACAGACTGTCTAGTACAGCCGTGCATGAGAGGTTATCTGACTCTGCACCTCTGTCCCGGGCTATGTGTACAGACTGTCTAGTACAGCCGTGCATGAGAGGTTATCTGACTCTGCACCTCTGTCCCGGGCTATGTGTATAGACTGTCTAGTACAGCTGTGCATGAGAGGTTATCTGACTCTGCACCTCTGTCCTGGGCTATGTGTATAGACTGTCTAGTACAGCTGTGCATGAGAGGTTATCTGACTCTGCACCTCTGTCCCGGGCTATGTGTATAGACTGTCTAGTACAGCCGTGCATGAGAGGTTATCTGACTCTGCACCTCTGTCCTGGGCTATGTGTATAGACTGTCTAGTACAGCTGTGCATGAGAGGTTATCTGACTCTGCACCTCTGTCCCAGGCTATGTATATAGACTGTCTAGTACAGCTGTGCATGAGAGGTTATCTGACTCTGCACCTCTGTCCTGGGCTATGTGTATAGACTGTCTAGTACAGCTGTGTATGAGAGGTTATCTGACTCTGCACCTCTGTCCTGGGCTATGTGTATAAACTGTCTAGTACAGCTGTGCATGAGAGGTTATCTGACTCTGCACCTCTGTCCCAGGCTATGTGTACAGACTGTCTAGTACAGCTGTGCATGAGAGGTTATCTGACTCTGCACCTCTGTCCTGGACTATGTGTATAGACTGTCTAGTACAGCTGTGCATGAGAGGTTATCTGACTCTGCACCTCTGTCCTGGGCTATGTGTATAGACTGTCTAGTACAGCTGTGCATGAGAGGTTATCTGACTCTGCACCTCTGTCCCGGGCTATGTGTATAGACTGTCTAGTACAGCTGTGCATGAGAGGTTATCTGACTCTGCACCTCTGACCCAGCTATGTGTATAGACTGTCTAGTACAGCCGTGCATGAGAGGTTATCTGACTCTTCACCTCTGTCCTGGGCTATGTGTACAGACTGTCTAGTACAGCTGTGCATGAGAGGTTATCTGACTCTGCACCTCTGTCCTGGGCTATGTGTATAGACTGTCTAGTACAGCTGTGCATGAGAGGTTATCTGACTCTGCACCTCTGTCCCAGGCTATGTGTATAGACTGTCTAGTACAGCTGTGCATGAGAGGTTATCTGACTCTGCACCTCTGTCCCGGGCTATGTGTATAGACTGTCTAGTACAGCTGTGCATGAGAGGTTATCTGACTCAGCCCCTCTGTCCCAGGCTATGTGTATAGACTGTCTAGTACAGCTGTGCATGAGAGGTTATCTGACTCTGCACCTCTGTCCCAGGCTATGTGTACAGACTGTCTAGTACAGCCGTGCATGAGAGGTTATCTGACTCTGCACCTCTGTCCCGGGCTATGTGTATAGACTGTCTAGTACAGCTGTGCATGAGAGGTTATCTGACTCTGCACCTCTGTCCCGGGCTATGTGTATAGACTGTCTAGTACAGCTGTACATGAGAGGTTATCTGACTCTGCACCTCTGTCCTGGGCTATGTGTATAGACTGTCTAGTACAGCCGTGCATGAGAGGTTATCTGACTCTGCTCCTCTGTCCTGGGCTATGTGTATAGACTGTCTAGTACAGCTGTGCATGAGAGGTTATCTGACTCTGCACCTCTGTCCTGGGCTATGTGTATAGACTGTCTAGTACAGCTGTGCATGAGAGGTTATCTGACTCTGCACCTCTGTCCTGGGCTATGTGTATAGACTGTCTAGTACAGCTGTGCATGAGAGGTTATCTGACTCTGCACCTCTGTCCCGGGCTATGTGTATAGACTGTCTAGTACAGCCGTGCATGAGAGGTTATCTGACTCTGCTCCTCTGTCCCGGGCTATGTGTACTGACTGTCTAGTACAGCCGTGCATGAGAGGTTATCTGACTCTGCACCTCTGTCCCGGGCTATGTGTATAGACTGTCTAGTACAGCCGTGCATGAGAGGTTATCTGACTCTGCCCCTCTGTCCTGGGCTATGTGTATAGACTGTCTAGTACAGCTGTGCATGAGAGGTTATCTGACTCTGTGCCTCTGTCCCAGGCTATGTGTATAGACTGTCTAGTACAGCTGTGCATGAGAGGTTATCTGACTCTGCACCTCTGTCCTGGGCTATGTGTACAGACTGTCTAGTACAGCCGTGCATGAGAGGTTATCTGACTCTGCTCCTCTGTCCCGGGCTATGTGTATAGACTGTCTAGTACAGCTGTGCATGAGAGGTTATCTGACTCTGCACCTCTGTCCTGGGCTATGTGTATAGACTGTCTAGTACAGCCGTGCATGAGAGGTTATCTGACTCTGCTCCTCTGTCCTGGGCTATGTGTATAGACTGTCTAGTACAGCCGTGCATGAGAGGTTATCTGACTCTGCCCCTCTGTCCCGGGCTATGTGTATAGACTGTCTAGTACAGCCGTGCATGAGAGGTTATCTGACTCTGCACCTCTGTCCTGGGCTATATGTACAGACTGTCTAGTACAGCTGTGCATGAGAGGTTATCTGACTCTGCACCTCTGTCCTGGGCTATATGTACAGACTGTCTAGTACAGCTGTGCATGAGAGGTTATCTGACTCTGCACCTCTGTCCCGGGCTATGTGTACAGACTGTCTAGTACAGCCGTGCATGAGAGGTTATCTGACTCTGCACCTCTGTCCGGGGCTATGTGTATAGACTGTCTAGTACAGCCGTGCATGAGAGGTTATCTGATTCTGCACCTCTGTCCTGGGCTATATGTACAGACTGTCTAGTACAGCTGTGCATGAGAGGTTATCTGACTCTGCACCTCTGTCCTGGGCTATATGTACAGACTGTCTAGTACAGCTGTGCATGAGAGGTTATCTGACTCTGCCCCTCTGTCCCAGGCTATGTGTATAGACTGTCTAGTACAGCTGTATATGAGAGGTTATCTGACTCTGCACCTCTGTCCTGGGCTATATGTACAGACTGTCTAGTACAGCTGTGCATGAGAGGTTATCTGACTCTGCACCTCTGTCCCGGGCTATGTGTACAGACTGTCTAGTACAGCCGTGCATGAGAGGTTATCTGACTCTGCACCTCTGTCCCAGGCTATGTGTATAGACTGTCTAGTACAGCTGTGCATGGGAGGTTATCTGACTCTGCACCTCTGTCCTGGGCTATGTGTATAGACTGTCTAGTACAGCTGTGCATGAGAGGTTATCTGACTCTGCACCTCTGTCCTGGGCTATGTGTATAGACTGTCTAGTACAGCCGTGCATGAGAGGTTATCTGACTCTGCACCTCTGTCCCGGGCTATGTGTATAGACTGTCTAGTACAGCTGTGCATGAGAGGTTATCTGACTCTGCACCTCTGTCCCGGGCTATGTGTATAGACTGTCTAGTACAGCTGTGCATGAGAGGTTATCTGACTCTGCCCCTCTGTCCTGGGCTATGTGTATAGACTGTCTAGTACAGCTGTGCATGAGAGGTTATCTGACTCTGCACCTCTGTCCCGGGCTATGTGTATAGACTGTCTAGTACAGCCGTGCATGAGAGGTTATCTGACTCTGCACCTCTGTCCTGGGCTATGTGTATAGACTGTCTAGTACAGCCGTGCATGAGAGGTTATCTGACTCTGCTCCTCTGTCCCGGGCTATGTGTACAGACTGTCTAGTACAGCTGTGCATGAGAGGTTATCTGACTCAGCACCTCTGTCCTGGGCTATGTGTACAGACTGTCTAGTACAGCTGTGCATGAGAGGTTATCTGACTCTGCCCCTCTGTCCCGGGCTATGTGTATAGACTGTCTAGTACAGCTGTGCATGAGAGGTTATCTGACTCTGCACCTCTGTCCTGAGCTATGTGTATAGACTGTCTAGTACAGCTGTGCATAAGAGGTTATCTGACTCTGCACCTCTGTCCTGGGCTATGTGTATAGACTGTCTAGTACAGCTGTGCATGAGAGGTTATCTGACTCTGCACCTCTGTCCCGGGCTATGTGTATAGACTGTCTAGTACAGCTGTGCATGAGAGGTTATCTGACTCTGTGCCTCTGTCCCGGGCTATGTGTATAGACTGTCTAGTACAGCTGTGCATGAGAGGTTATCTGACTCTGCACCTCTGTCCCAGGCTATGTGTATAGACTGTCTAGTACAGCTGTGCATGAGAGGTTATCTGACTCAGCACCTCTGTCCTGGGCTATGTGTACAGACTGTCTAGTACAGCTGTGCATGAGAGGTTATCTGACTCTGCCCCTCTGTCCCGGGCTATGTGTATAGACTGTCTAGTACAGCTGTGCATGAGAGGTTATCTGACACTGCACCTCTGTCCTGGGCTATGTGTATATACTGTCTAGTACAGCAGTGCATGAGAGGTTATCTGACTCTGCACCTCTGTCCCGGGCTATGTGTATAGACTGTCTAGTACTGCCATGCATAAGAGGTTATCTGACTCTGTGCCTCTGTCCCAGGCTATGTGTATAGACTGTCTAGTACAGCTGTGCATGAGAGGTTATCTGACTCTGCACCTCTGTCCCGGGCTATGTGTATAGACTGTCTAGTACAGCTGTGCATGAGAGGTTATCTGACTCTGCACCTCTGTCCTGGGCTATGTGTACAGACTGTCTAGTACAGCCGTGCATGAGAGGTTATCTGATTACACCTCTGTCCCGGGCTATGTGTATAGACTGTCTAGTACAGCTGTGCATGAGTGGTTATCTGGGTCTCTGCCTCTGTCCCTGACTGACTGTCTAGTATGGTGGTCCTTTGCTCCAAGGTGTCCATGTATAAAGTGGATATAGATGCATTTTGATTTCATGGGGATTAAGCCTCAGTTTATACAGATAATAAATTGTCCGTTACAGATGTTTATGTATACGTTCACACATTTATATTACCAGAAGTCTCTGCTAAGTCCCTGGCTCAGATCTTGGCCAGTGGAAGTTACAGAGGATCTTGTCCTAGTCTCACTGGATCAGACACAACCCTTACACATCTGACACTGAGACATATTATAATCATGGTGTCGTTACAGTAAACATCCCTTAGCGATTATACGCGCAATAGTAGCAAGTTTACATCCTCAAAGTGGCAGTCCTGATTTGAGACAGCTTTCCCCCATCCCTTGTCCAAATGGAGCATTTTGAGAGTCTAACACGCCCCAGATTTTATTAACCTCAGACTTTGCTTCTGCTTGGAATATCTAGGGAAAGGATAGAAATGACGATCCGATGACCAGGGCTGTATTGAGTGCGATGCAAACAAGGCAAGGGCCTAGGGCGGCACTTGTCTTGTCCGCCTCTGACGGGCAGCAAAAAATAAACAAAAAGCCGCCCCTTTAAGAAAAAAAACTTGCTTGCCAATCTCCCCTTTCCACCGATCTGCCAGCATGGGGTGCCAAACAGGCAGAATTACAAACCTCCATGCTGTCTGTTTAGCGCCCCGTGTGGTATGACTGGTATGCAATGTGGGTTATGGGGCATGTCGTGGGTATGCAACGTGTGTAAGGGGGTGCCCAAATTATGTCTGCCTAGGACACTATTGCCCCTAAGAAATAACAAGGGGGAACCGCCATACATATGGTCAGACAAAAGAAAAGAGAGAGAGAGCCCCTCTCAGGATGAAAAATGATTTAATGAATATTTATTTCAGAAGAAGTTATAAAGTATAGAAAGAGTACGGCAGCTTCCTCACGCATTTCACATGCCAGGTGAGGATGTTAAGTATAAATGTATGCACTTTCTATTTCTGAATTTGCCTATGATTCAGAGCCTGTAAGCGCGAAACGCGTGAGGAAGCTGGTGTGCTAAGTCTCCTACCTCCAATGCAATTGTTATATTATTTGCACTTTATAAAAAATACACATTCATTAAATCATTTTTCATCCTGAGAGAGCCTCTCTTTTTCCCAAACGTGGTACTGACCAAGCGAGGAGTGAGGGGAGATAGACACCTCTCGCCCCTTGTCTTCTTACACAACAAAGTGACTTGCCAGTCAACAGTCAAAAGAGCCCAATGTCTACCACCTCTGCTGGAAGGCCATTCCATCTTTCAACTGGCTCTCTTACTTTCAGTCTCTCCCTTTTATTTTTTATAAAATACACATATAGAGCTGTGGAAGGGGAGCAGCTCACTGCTGGCTCTGGAGTAAGACTTTCTGCTGGGGGGGGGGGGGGGGGGGTATGGAAAATACTATTCTCTCCGGCTGTCCTGAGAAATAATAACCTGAGCTGTGGTTATTTTATGTTATATCTATTTTTATAGTAAGAATCAGCTGAGATCATGTGCTCGATTGATGTGTTTATGATATATCTGCTCATTAAATTACATTATATTCCATTGTTTTTGTATTTTTGGGAAAGATTAACGTCTGTTTGGAATAAGCCCAAATATTTCATGTGACTCATCTTGTTTTGATGTCCAGTGTACAGACCAGTCATAATAATGGGCATTGGTTCACCTAAATATTGTCTACAATAAACCATATAAAAAATAAATAAATAGGGGGTTTAAAGGCCCAGTATTATTATTGGACAACGTCCTGGGATATATACATTGCTTATACTGTGAATGTGTGTGTGTGTATGTGTGTATGTGTGTGTGTGTGTGTGTATGTGTGTGTGTTTGTGTGTGTGTGTGTTTGTGTGTGTGTGTGAGTGTGTGTGTGTGTGTGTGTGTGGGTCTGCAGACTTGTAAGTAAATTAAAGTGAATTAAGAGACTTTTTTCAGTGTCTGTGGTGTTTCCTTTTTATGACATCACTTTGTGACTTGATTTGCAAATGATACCTTAAAAGTAGTTACTTTGCATATCAAGTCACAGGTGATGTCACACACAGTCACATTTAAAATAAAAACACTTCATGCAATAGCTTTCATTTCTGTGTATATTTCCTTTTGTATAATCTACATTCACAAGAGATTACCTCTTTATATGTTACAAAAAATACACATCACATTCTCCACCATAGTGAACAAATACATATCTAAGAGACTAAGTGCTAGTGCAATGTTTTAATAGTATGGCTTTCTCAGTACTGTTTGCTTTTCTCAACATTATAAACATTACAGTGATGGAGAGTTAGATAAAGTGCAAAGAAGAGGGGGTGTGCTGATCACTAGTGACCACTCTGCAATCTGTGTATCCATTTAGTCCAGGAGTCAAAGCTCTGATAGGTTTATTTGCATTGTGTTTATCTCTTTGCATCTGTTACTTTCTAACCTCTGATTATCACAGATTTGGGGAACATCTGTACAGATGAAAGGTTAGATAACTTTGAATAATTTGGATCAGCTAAAGAAAATAATGCTTTTTAGTTGTAAATTTGTCATCTGGATTTTCAAAGAATTTATTGAAAAACATGAAGAAAAACATGTTTATAGGAAAGTAAACGATACTGCGAATGGATAACAAACCATGTCACATTGTCTCTATACTGTGTTACATTGTGTTGGCAGAATTGCATCAAAAGTGAGAGTCTCCTGCTTATGACATCACTGTGGCTTGATATGTAAATTACACATTTGACCCTGAAAAGTAGTTCATCTACATATCAAGCTACAAAGTGATGTCATAAGCAGAGACGCCACAGAACCGTTTTCAACGTATATTTCACTTATTGTATGCTTTTACTTTAAATACTGCTAATATAATGTATAGATCATTTTATATGTTTTTATTCTCTACGTTCACAGTATAAGTGAGGTTTAGTTTGACCGTTTTTTTTGTCATGTTTTTTGGATGAGTAATGCAGGATTGACGCGGTTGGCATGCAAACCGTTAAGCATTCTATAGGAACGTCTCTATTTCTGCGTTTGGCGGCTGCAATGTAACTTAAGATGATTTTGTTGGCTGGATGGGCCGTAATGAGTTTCAGCTCCAAATGACTAAAAAAAAAACTGTATGGAATGTAAAATAACCCCAGAAATCAGCCCGTCAGCTCCCATCACATGAGTCTCGCTGGAAGGAGGTCCGAGGAATCTTTCTATATTTGCATTAGCAGAATATAAACCATTAAATGAATATTTACACTATATCACAGGGCATAGAAGGTTAATCAGCTTTTATACGTTTCTAACAAATCATTTTTTACGCTGTATTATGTTTATTCTTAAATAAAATACACTGTAACAGAGGCTGTGTGTGGGGTTTGTTGAACCAGTCACTTTATTAATCAGTGTTGTATGTTTTATGCTGCCTGAAAAAACTCCTGCACCCCCTACCTTAATTTGTCACATCCCTTCCTCTCCTGGTTACACCCTTCCCTCACATACACTTTCCATTACACCAGATTATCCACACATTCCTGTTCATACTGCCATATTAGAGCCACATCCCTGTCCACAGAGCCAGATTACCCCCACATCTCTGTCCACAGCAACAGATTACCCTACATCCCTGTCCACAGAGCCAGATTACCCCACATCCATGTCCACAGAGTCAGATTACCCCCACGTTCCTGTCCACAGAGCCAGATTACCCCACATCCCTGTCCACAGAGCCAGATTACCCCACATTCCTGTCCACAGAGCCAGATTACCCCACATCCCTGTCCATAGCAACAGATTACTTGGCAACCCACATGCCTGTCCACAGGGCTAATTTACACCCACATCCCTGTTCACAGCAACAGATTAACCCCACATCCCTGTCTACAGAGCCATATTACTGCCACATTCCTGTCCACAGAGCCAGATTACCCCACATCCCTGTCCACAGAGCCAGATTACCCCACATCCCTGTCCACAGAGCCAGATTACCCCCACATCTCTGTCCACAGCAACAGATTACCCCACATCCCTGTCCACAGAGCCAGATTACCCCACATCCCTGTCGATAGAGCCAGATTACCCCCACGTTCCTGTCCACAGAGCCAGATTACCCCACATTCCTGTCCTCTGCACCATATTGTTCTCTGGTGATTTAGTGGATGCCTGTGCAGGCAGTGAGGGATGATGGACCACCACTAATGGTAGAATGGGCTCTGCTGTCACCCCTCCACCCCAGAAGAGGATGCCAGCATCATCCAGATCGTGTCTCCTGACTGCTAGCTGGTCCTCTCGACACGAGCTTGCTACCGTTAGCTTAATTGTAAGACAGATTGTTTGTATTACTTGTATTAAAGTGTTTTTCTACTCATTCCTCTTCTGGTCATTTTGAGAATTACTGGGATTGCTGTATCTCCCCTGAAGGGCTCCACATGTGTGATCCATGTGTGAGTTACTGCACTGGGACATTAACCTTCGGGAATTTCTCTTCATTACAATATTACACTATGGTTTTTTTTTTCTTAATTTTATCTCTGTCCTGAATCACTGGCCTGAGACAAGAAGAATCTACCTCAAAAATAAGTATAATTTGTAACAGATACACATGGGGGGGGGGGGGGGAGGGGTCTTACAGTCACAAGTGAAGCAAACTACTTTCTGTTGACGATCACTGGAAGGAGCACATCAGAGTTTTTACTAAATGAGCTTCTTCTGGATCTAATGAAGGGACAATAAACATCAGGATCTATCATTACTGAAGCAGGGGGTCTTGGTAACTCAGATCTTCTGGATGGTCAACTAGTCTTCTTCTTTAATAGGGAAGTGAGGTGATAGATATCAACCCCAACCGGCAACCCCTACACTGAATCCACAAGCCTGAACTTACCTTAGTCTGGCCAGAGAGAGGTCTGATCATGCAAGTATCAAATGTGGCAGAATTTAGCTATACACTCTGCAGGAACAAACCTGGTTAGTTCCCCTGGAAGAATGGTTCTTATATGCCGATACATTCTATGTTTATCTGTTACATCTCCCATAATAACCTGCTAAGAGGTTGGCAGGGTCCAACAGCTGTCCTGCTACACACTACCCCAGGGAGATGGCTCAGGGGGCAAAAATCTTCCACATTGCAGGTTCAATCCCTGGCAGGATCAGCACATCATGTCATCTTTCTGAGGTGGACAGAATGAGTGCCAGTAAATTGGTTAACAGTACCTTTCATCCCTGGATATTTTTGAGAACCAGAGAATATATTAGAGCTTCATTCATGAAAGTGGGAATTTCCAAGAGAATTTCAAACCTAGGGCCAAACGTAGCCGAGTTGGTGAAGTATTCCAAATACCTAGAACTTAAGTCTGAAACTCCCTTGTCAATGTCCTGGCTGTAACCTTCCTAGTTAAACACATTATTATGCTTCATCTATCTCTGTCTTTCAAGGCTTCCTTAATTATCCAGCCATGATAAAGACTCATTAAGAAATGGCTCTGTAATAATGTAGAACATCTGGAGTGAGTCTGTGGCAATCACAAGGGGCATTTATCACTCAGTGCATGAAAAACACAAACAATAAACACAAAAAAACAAACATTCTCTATGGGTGAGAGCAAAAGCTGAACATCTGGATGACAAATCAGCTTCGCCATGTTAGATAAAGCCTGGCCTTGTAGTAATATGAGAGGGGGCTTCTACTCCAGCTCGTGGGGTATAACCTTCTAAATACAGAAACCCCTATGCATTGGCAGGTGGATTCTACAATCCCTATAGCAGATACAGAGCAAGCCCACTGAGCGCCCCCTGGTGCAGAAAGGATGTTTAGATGCCCTCCTTCCCCACCTCTCTCACCAGGCCAATATGGCTAACTGTAGCTGAGATAATATAATTTTAGACAAACTATATGACCAGACTAACTAGACTACCATTCAAAGGGTTGGCGTCACTTACAAGTGTCCTTGTGTTTAAAAGAAAAGCAAATTCCATACATTAAAGTAACATCAACCGGATGAGAAGAACAATAAAACTGTCTTTATTATCAAAATCCTTATTTGTAGCCTTGTCAGCATCGTGACTGTTCCCTATTCGTTTCGCAACTCAGCTGATGGAGAAGAAGGGGATTTGTAAAGCGTTTGTACATTAATATATACACTATAATAGGAATGATCCAGTATCCATCTATGTGCTGATGGTATTTATACTGTGATATCCATGGCTGGCACACGGTATACTGATATGGACTGTACTGTACATATAGATAGATACAGTCATCGTCCAGGAGGAAGATCTGGAATTGTGTGTGTTTGGGGGGCAGAGGTTTCATCAAGTCCAGAATGCTCTTGGAAAGCATTATATGGAGGAAAAGAAGCAAGCTGTAAGCAAGGCTCCCTTTAATGCTAAATGTATCATAGCAAACTGCTCCTCACTACTGCCACCTAGTGTCCATAAACAATACCATCATTCTGCAGCCTCAGTAATAACCATAGAATGTCTCTGATACCAAATGTTTAAACATCCATGTCTGTTTAGTTGTACAATGCACTGCATTATAGCACAGCAGTATGGGTGTGCTGTGCTCAATAAATAGATTGCAAACTTCGTTCTGGCACTGTCTGTGTTCCGCCACTAGATGGCGCCCTGATTCTTTATATGTTTCTTATTCAGTTAGATCTGCTAATGTTGACTGCTGGCTGAGGGAGTGAGTGGTGACCTGATATTGGAAGAGAGATCAGTCATTATCCAGCAGGGAAATGATCTCCCGTAATGCAGATACAAGTTCCATAATTATCATTTCGGCTTTGATGTAGAGCTGCATCTCCGGAAGGAAGTCTCCTGGAGAGAGTTCAGAATGGACTGCTAAAAAAGTCTGTTTTTTTGGGACCTCAATCAAATTTGTGTCTGTCCCGGTATCAATACTGTCTATGTACAGTATGCTCAGCACTGCGCGCAGGCAGCATTGTGTCTGTCCCAGCATTAATACCGTCTATGTACAGTATGCTCAGCACTGCGCGCAGGCAGCATTGTGTCTGTCCAGGCATTAATACTGTCTATGTACAGTATGCTCAGCACTGCGCACAGGCAGCATTGTGTCTGTCCCAGCATTAATACCGTCTATGTACAGTATGCTCAGCACTGCGCACAGGCAGCATTGTGTCTGTCCCAGCATTAATACTGTCTATGTACAGTATGCTCAGCACTGCACACAGGCAGCATTGTGTCTGTCCCGGAATTAATACAGTCTATGTACAGTATGCTCAGCACTGCGCGCAGACAGCATTGTGTCTGTCCCGGCATTAATACTGTCTATGTACAGTATGCTCAGCACTACACGCAGGCAGCATTGTGTCTGTCCCGGTATTAATACTGTCTATGTACAGTATGCTCAGCACTGCGCGCAGGCAGCATTGTGTCTGTTCAGGCATTAATACTGTCTATGTACAGTATGCTCAGCACTGCGCTCAGCCAGCATTGTGTCTGTCCCGGCATTAATACTGTCTATTTACAGTATGCTCAGCACTGCGCGCAGGCAGCATTGTGTCTGTCCCGCCATTAATACTGTCTATATACTGTATGCTCAGCACTGCGCGCAGGCAGCATTGTGTCTGTTCTGGTATTAAAACTGTCTATTTACAGTATGCTCAGCACTGCGCGCAGGCAGCATTGTGTCTGTCCCAGCATTAATACTGTCTATGTACAGTATGCTAAGCACTGTGCGCAGGCAGCATTGTGTCTATCCAGGCATTAATACTGTCTATGTACAGTATGCTCAGCACTGTGCGCAGGCAGCATTGTGTCTGTCCCAGCATTAATACTGTCTATGTACAGTATGCTCAGCACTGTGCGCAGGCAGCATTGTGTCTGTCCCGGCATTAATACTGTCTATGTACAGTATGCTCAGCACTGTGCGCAGGCAGCATTGTGTCTGTCCTGGAATTAATACTGTATATGTACAGTATGCTCAGCACTGCGCGCAGGCAGCATTGTGTCTGTCACACCATTAATACTGTCTATGTACAGTATGCTAAGCACTGTGCGCAGGCAGCATTGTGTCTATCCAGGCATTAATACTGTCTATGTACAGTATGCTCAGCACTGTGCGCAGGCAGCATTGTGTCTGTCCCAGCATTAATACTGTCTATGTACAGTATGCTCAGCACTGTGCGCAGGCAGCATTGTGTCTGTCCCAGCATTAATACAGTCTATGTACAGTATGCTCAGCACTGCGCGCAGGCAGCATTGTGTCTGTCCCGGCATTAATACTGTCTATGTACAGTATGCTCAGCACTACACGCAGGCAGCATTGTGTCTGTCCCGGTATTAATACTGTCTATGTGCAGTATGCTCAGCACTGCGCTCAGCCAGCATTGTGTCTGTCCCGGCATTAATACTGTCTATTTACAGTATGCTCAGCACTGCGCGCAGGCAGTATTGTGTCTGTCCCGCCATTAATACTGTCTATGTACAGTATGCTCAGCACTGCGCGCAGGCAGCATTGTGTCTGTCCCGGCATTAATACTGTCTATGTACAGTATGCTCAGCACTGCGCGCAGGCAGCATTGTGTCTGTCCCGGCATTAATACAGTCTATGTACAGTATGCTCAGCACTGCGCGCAGGCAGCATTGTGTCTGTCCCAGCATTAATACTGTCTATATACAGTGTGCTCAGCAACGTGCACAGGCAGCATTGTGCCTGTCCCGGTATTAATACTGTCTATATACAGTATGCTCAGCACTGTGCTCAGGCAGCATTGTGTCTGTCCCGGTATTAATACTGTCTATGTACAGTATGCTCAGCACTGCGCACAGGCAGCATTGTGTCTGTCCCCGGTATTAATACTGTCTATGTACAGTATGCTCAGCACTGCGTGCAGGCAGCATTGTGCCTGTCCCACCTTTAATACTGTCTATGTACAGTATGCTCAGCACTGCATGCAGGCAGCATTGTGTCTGTCCCACCATTAATACTGTCTATGTACAGTATGCTCAGCACTGCGCGCAGGCAGCATTGTGTCTGTCCGGCATTAATACTGTCTATGTACAGTATGCTCAGCACTGCGCGCAGGCAGCATTGTGTCTGTCCGGCATTAACACTGTCTATGTACAGTATGCTCAGCACTGCGTGCAGGCAGCATTGTGTCTGTCCCGGCATTAATACTGTCTATGTACAATATGCTCAGCACTGCGCGCAGGCAGCATTGTGTCTGTCTCGGCATTAATACTGTCTAAGCACAGTATGCTCAGCACTGCGAGCAGGCAGCATTGTGTCTGTCCCGGCATTAATACTGTCGATGTACAGTATGGTCAGCACTGCGTGCAAGCAGCATTGTGTCTGTCCCACCATTAATACTGTCTATGTACAGTATGCTCAGCACTGCGCGCAGGCAGCATTGTGTCTGTCCGGCATTAATACTGTCTATGTACAGTATGCTCAGCACTGCGCGCAGGCAGCATTGTGTCTGTCCGGCATTAACACTGTCTATGTACAGTATGCTCAGCACTGCGTGCAGGCAGCATTGTGTCTGTCCCGGCATTAATACTGTCTATGTACAATATGCTCAGCACTGCGCGCAGGCAGCATTGTGTCTGTCTTGGCATTAATACTGTCTAAGCACAGTATGCTCAGCACTGCGTGCAGGCAGCATTGTGTCTGTCCCGGCATTAATACTGTCTATGTACAGTATACTCAGCACCTTGCGCAGGCAGCATTGTGCCTGTCCCACCTTTAATACTGTCTATGTACAGTATGCTCAGCACTGCATGCAGGCAGCATTGTGTCTGTCCCACCATTAATACTGTCTATGTACAGTATGCTCAGCACTGCGCGCAGGCAGCATTGTGTCTGTCCGGCATTAATACTGTCTATGTACAGTATGCTCAGCACTGCGTGCAGGCAGCATTGTGTCTGTCCGGCATTAACACTGTCTATGTACAGTATGCTCAGCACTGCGTGCAGGCAGCATTGTGTCTGTCCCGGCATTAATACTGTCAATGTACAATATGCTCAGCACTGCGCGCAGGCAGCATTGTGTCTGTCTCGGCATTAATACTGTCTAAGCACAGTATGCTCAGCACTGCGAGCAGGCAGCATTGTGTCTGTCCCGGCATTAATACTGTCTATGTACAGTATGGTCAGCACTGCGTGCAGGCAGCATTGTGTCTGTCCTGGAATTAATACAGTCTAAGCACAGTATGCTCAGCACTGCGAGCAGGCAGCATTGTGTCTGTCCCGGCATTAATACTGTCTATGTACAGTATGCTCAGCACTGCTCGCAGGCAGCACTGTGTCTGTCCCAGCATTAATACTGTCTATGTACAGTATGGTCAGCACTGCGTGCAGGCAGCATTGTGTCTGTCCCGGCATTAATACTGTCTAAGCACAGTATGCTCAGCACTGAGAGCAGGCAGCATTGTGTCTATCCCGGCATTAATACTGTCTATGTACAGTATGCTCAGCACTGCTCGCAGGCAGCACTGTGTCTGTCCCAGCATTAATACTGTCTAAGCACAGTACGCTCAGCACTGTGCGCAGGCAGCATTGTGTCTGTCCCGGCATTAATACTGTTTATGTACAGTATGCTCAGCACTGTGTGCAGGAAGCATTGTGTCTGTCCCGGCATTAATACTGTCTATGTACAGTATACTCAGCACCGTGCCCAGGCAGCATTGTGTCTGTCCAGGAATTAATATTGTCTATGTGCAGTATGCACAACACTGCGTGCAGGCAGCATTATGTCTGTCCCAGCATTAATACCGTCTATGTACAGTATGCTCAGCACTGCGCGCAGGCAGCATTGTGTCTGTCCCGGCATTAATACAGTCTAAGCACAGTATGCTCAGCACTGCGAGCAGGCAGCATTGTGTCTGTCCCGGCATTAATACTGTCGATGTACAGTATGCTCAGCACTGCTCGCAGGCAGCACTGTGTCTGTCCCAGCATTAATACTGTCTATGTACAGTATGCTCAGCACTGTGCTCAGGCAGCATTGTGTCTGTCCCGGCATTAATACTGTCTAAGCACAGTATGCTCAGCACTGCGTGCAGGCAGCATTGTGTCTGTCCCGGCATTAATACTGTCTAAGCACAGTATGCTCAGCACTGCGAGCAGGCAGCATTGTGTCTATCCCGGCAATAATACTGTCTATGTACAGTATGCTCAGCACTGCTCGCAGGCAGCACTGTGTCTGTCCCAGCATTAATACTGTCTAAGCACAGTACGCTCAGCACTGTGCGCAGGCAGCATTGTGTCTGTCCCGGCATTAATACTGTTTATGTACAGTATGCTCAGCACTGTGTGCAGGAAGCATTGTGTCTGTCCCGGCATTAATACTGTCTATGTACAGTATACTCAGCACCGTGCGCAGGCAGCATTGTGTCTGTCCAGGAATTAATATTGTCTATGTGCAGTATGCACAGCACTGCGTGCAGGCAGCATTGTGTCTGTCCCGGCATTAATACTGTCTATGTACAGTATGCTTAGCACTGTGCGCAGGCAGCATTGTGTCTGACCCGGCATTAATACTGTATATGTACAGTATTCTCAGCACTGTGCGCAGGCAGCATTGTGTCTGTCCCGGAATTAATACTGTTTATATACAGTGTGCTCAGCACTGTGCGCAGGCAGCATTGTGTCTGTCCCGGTATTAATACTGTCTATGTACAGTATGCTCAGCACTGCATGCAGGCAGCATTGTGTCTGTCCCGGCATAAATACTGTCTATGTACAGTATACTCAGCACTGCGCGCAGGCAGCATTGTGTCTGTCCCGGTATTAATACTGTCTATGTACAGTATGCTCAGCACTGCATGCAGGCAGCATTGTGTCTGTCCCGGCATAAATACTGTCTATGTACAGTATACTCAGCACTGCGCGCAGGCAGCATTGTGTCTGTCCCGGTATTAATACTGTCTATGTACAGTATGATCAGCACTGCGCGCAGGCAGCATTGTGTCTGTCCCGGTATTAATACCGTCTATGTACAGTATGCTCAGCACTATGCGCAGGCAGCATTATATCTGTCCCGGCATTAATACCGTCTATATACAGTATGCTCAGTACTGTGCGCAGGCAGCATTGTGTCTGTCCAGGCATTAATACTGTCTATGTATAGTATGCTCAGCACTGTGCGCAGGCAGCATTGTGTCTGTCCCGGCATTAATACCGTCTATGTACAGTACGCTCAGCACTGCGCTGGCAGCATTGTGTCTGTCCTGGCATTAATACTGTCTATGTACAGTATGCTCTGCACTGCACGCAGGCAGCATTGTGTCTGTCCCGGCATTAATACTATCTATGTACAGTATGCTCAGCACTGTGCGCAGGCAGCAGTGTGTCTGTCACGGCATTAATACTGTCTGTGTACAGTATGCTCAGCACTGCGCGCAGGCAGCATTGTGTCTGTCCGGTATTAATACTGTCTATGTACAGTATGCTCAGCACTGCGTGCAGGCAGCATTGTGTCTGTCCCGGCATTAATACTGTCTATGTACAATATGCTCAGCACTGCACGCAGGCAGCATTGTGTCTGTCCCGGCATTAATACTGTCTATGTACAATATGCTCAGCACTGTGCGCAGGCAGCATTGTGTCTGTCCCGGCATTAATACTGTCTATGTACAATATGCTCAGCACTGTGCGCAGGCAGCATTGTGTCTGTCCAGGCATTAATACTGTCTATGTACAGTATGCTCAGCACTGCGCGCAGGCAGCATTGTGTCTGTCCCGGCATTAATACTGTCTAAGCACAGTATGCTCAGCACTGCGAGCAGGCAGCATTGTGTCTGTCCCGGCATTAATACTGTCTATGTACAGTATGCTCAGCACTGCTCGCAGGCAGCACTGTGTCTGTCCCAGCATTAATACTGTCTATGTACAGTATGGTCAGCACTGCGTGCAGGCAGCATTGTCTCTGTCCCGGCATTAATACAGTCTAAGCACAGTATGCTCAGCACTGCGCACTGGCAGCATTGTGTCTGTCCCAGCATTAATACTGTCTATATACAGTATGCTCAGCACTGTGCGCAGGCAGCATTGTGTCTGTCCCGGCATTAATACTGTCTATGTACAGTATGCTCAGCAATGCTCGCAGGCAGCACTGTGTCTGTCCCAGCATTAATACTGTCTAAGCACAGTACGCTCAGCACTGTGCGCAGGCAGCATTGTGTCTGTCCCGGTATTAATACTGTCTAAGCACAGTATGCTCAGCACTGAGAGCAGGCAGCATTGTGTCTGTCCCGGCATTAATACTGTCTATGTACAGTATACTCAGCACCGTGCGCAGGCAGCATTGTGTCTGACCCGGCATTAATACCGTCTTGTACAGTGTGCTCAGCACTGTGCGCAGGCAGCATTGTGTCTGTCCCGGCATTAATACTGTCTATGTACAGTATGCTCAGCACTGCTCGCAGGCAGCACTGTGTCTGTCCCAGCATTAATACTGTCTATGTACAGTATGCTCTGCACTGCGTGCATGCAGCATTGTGTCTGTCCCGGCATTAATACTGTCTAAGCACAGTATGCTCAGCACTGCGAGCAGGCAGCATTGTGTCTGTCCCGGCATTAATACTGTCTATGTACAGTATGCTCAGCACTGCTCGCAGGCAGCACTGTGTCTGTCCCAGCATTAATACTGTCTAAGCACAGTACGCTCAGCACTGTGCGCAGGCAGCATTGTGTCTGTCCCGGCATTAATACTGTTTATGTACAGTATGCTCAGCACTGTGTGCAGGAAGCATTGTGTCTGTCCCGGCATTAATACTGTCTATGTACAGTATACTCAGCACCGTGCGCAGGCAGCATTGTGTCTGTCCAGGAATTAATATTGTCTATGTGCAGTATGCACAGCACTGCGTGCAGGCAGCATTGTTCCTTCCCGGAATTAATACTGTCTATGTACAGTATGCTCAGCACTGCAAGCAGGCAGCATTGTGTCTGTCCCGGTATTAATAATGTCTATGTACAGTATGCTCAGCACTGCATGCAGGCAGCATTGTGTCTGTCCCGGAATTAATACTGTTTATGTACAGTGTGCTCAGCACTGCACGCAGGCAGCATTGTGTCTGTCCCGGTATTAATACTGTCTATGTACAGTATGCTCAGCACTGCATGCAGGCAGCATTGTGTCTGTCCCGGCATAAATACTGTCTATGTACAGTATACTCAGCACTGCGCGCAGGCAGCATTGTGTCTGTCCCGGTATTAATACTGTCTATGTACAGTATGCTCAGCACTGCGCGCAGGCAGCATTGTGTCTGTCCCATGCATTAATACTGTCTATGTACAGTATTCTCAGCACTGTGCACAGGCAGCATTGTGTCTGTCCCGGAATTAATACTGTTTATGTACAGTGTGCTCAGCACTGCACGCAGGCAGCATTGTGTCTGTCCCGGTATTAATACTGTCTATGTACAGTATGCTCAGCACTGCATGCAGGCAGCATTGTGTCTGTCCCGGTATTAATACTGTCTATGTACAGTATGCTCAGCACTGCGCGCAGGCAGCATTGTGTCTGTCCCAGGCATTAATACTGTCTATGTACAGTATTCTCAGCACTGTGCGCAGGCAGCATTGTGTCTGTCCCGGAATTAATACTGTTTATGTACAGTGTGCTCAGCACTGCACGCAGCCAGCATTGTGTCTGTCCCGGTATTAATACTGTCTATGTACAGTATGCTCAGCACTGCATGCAGGCAGCATTGTGTCTGTCCCGGCATAAATACTGTCTATGTACAGTATACTCAGCACTGCGCGCAGGCAGCATTGTGTCTGTCCCGGTATTAATACTGTCTATGTACAGTATGATCAGCACTGCGCGCAGGCAGCATTGTGTCTGTCCCGGTATTAATACCGTCTATGTACAGTATGCTCAGCACTATGCGCAGGCAGCATTATATCTGTCCCGGCATTAATACCGTCTATATACAGTATGCTCAGTACTGTGCGCAGGCAGCATTGTGTCTGTCCAGGCATTAATACTGTCTATGTATAGTATGCTCAGCACTGTGCGCAGGCAGCATTGTGTCTGTCCCGGCATTAATACCGTCTATGTACAGTACGCTCAGCACTGCGCTGGCAGCATTGTGTCTGTCCTGGCATTAATACTGTCTATGTACAGTATGCTCAGCACTGCACGCAGGCAGCATTGTGTCTGTCCCGGCATTAATACTGTCTATGTACAGTATACTCAGCACCGTGCGCAGGCAGCATTGTGTCTGACCCGGCATTAATACCGTCTTGTACAGTGTGCTCAGCACTGTGCGCAGGCAGCATTGTGTCTGTCCCGGCATTAATACTGTCTATGTACAGTATGCTCAGCACTGCTCGCAGGCAGCACTGTGTCTGTCCCAGCATTAATACTGTCTATGTACAGTATGCTCTGCACTGCGTGCATGCAGCATTGTGTATGTCCCGGCATTAATACTGTCTAAGCACAGTATGCTCAGCACTGCGAGCAGGCAGCATTGTGTCTGTCCCGGCATTAATACTGTCTATGTACAGTATGCTCAGCACTGCTCGCAGGCAGCACTGTGTCTGTCCCAGCATTAATACTGTCTAAGCACAGTACGCTCAGCACTGTGCGCAGGCAGCATTGTGTCTGTCCCGGCATTAATACTGTTTATGTACAGTATGCTCAGCACTGTGTGCAGGAAGCATTGTGTCTGTCCCGGCATTAATACTGTCTATGTACAGTATACTCAGCACCGTGCGCAGGCAGCATTGTGTCTGTCCAGGAATTAATATTGTCTATGTGCAGTATGCACAGCACTGCGTGCAGGCAGCATTGTTCCTTCCCGGAATTAATACTGTCTATGTACAGTATTCTCAGCACTGCAAGCAGGCAGCATTGTGTCTGTCCCGGTATTAATACTGTCTATGTACAGTATGCTCAGCACTGCATGCAGGCAGCATTGTGTCTGTCCCGGAATTAATACTGTTTATGTACAGTGTGCTCAGCACTGCACGCAGGCAGCATTGTGTCTGTCCCGGTATTAATACTGTCTATGTACAGTATGCTCAGCACTGCATGCAGGCAGCATTGTGTCTGTCCCGGCATAAATACTGTCTATGTACAGTATACTCAGCACTGCGCGCAGGCAGCATTGTGTCTGTCCCGGTATTAATACTGTCTATGTACAGTATGCTCAGCACTGCGCGCAGGCAGCATTGTGTCTGTCCCATGCATTAATACTGTCTATGTACAGTATTCTCAGCACTGTGCACAGGCAGCATTGTGTCTGTCCCGGAATTAATACTGTTTATGTACAGTGTGCTCAGCACTGCACGCAGGCAGCATTGTGTCTGTCCCGGTATTAATACTGTCTATGTACAGTATGCTCAGCACTGCATGCAGGCAGCATTGTGTCTGTCCCGGTATTAATACTGTCTATGTACAGTATGCTCAGCACTGCGCGCAGGCAGCATTGTGTCTGTCCCAGGCATTAATACTGTCTATGTACAGTATTCTCAGCACTGTGCGCAGGCAGCATTGTGTCTGTCCCGGAATTAATACTGTTTATGTACAGTGTGCTCAGCACTGCACGCAGCCAGCATTGTGTCTGTCCCGGTATTAATACTGTCTATGTACAGTATGCTCAGCACTGCATGCAGGCAGCATTGTGTCTGTCCCGGCATAAATACTGTCTATGTACAGTATACTCAGCACTGCGCGCAGGCAGCATTGTGTCTGTCCCGGTATTAATACTGTCTATGTACAGTATGATCAGCACTGCGCGCAGGCAGCATTGTGTCTGTCCCGGTATTAATACCGTCTATGTACAGTATGCTCAGCACTATGCGCAGGCAGCATTATATCTGTCCCGGCATTAATACCGTCTATATACAGTATGCTCAGTACTGTGCGCAGGCAGCATTGTGTCTGTCCAGGCATTAATACTGTCTATGTATAGTATGCTCAGCACTGTGCGCAGGCAGCATTGTGTCTGTCCCGGCATTAATACCGTCTATGTACAGTACGCTCAGCACTGCGCTGGCAGCATTGTGTCTGTCCTGGCATTAATACTGTCTATGTACAGTATGCTCAGCACTGCACGCAGGCAGCATTGTGTCTGTCCCGGCATTAATACTGTCTATGTACAGTATACTCAGCACCGTGCGCAGGCAGCATTGTGTCTGACCCGGCATTAATACCGTCTTGTACAGTGTGCTCAGCACTGTGCGCAGGCAGCATTGTGTCTGTCCCGGCATTAATACTGTCTATGTACAGTATGCTCAGCACTGCTCGCAGGCAGCACTGTGTCTGTCCCAGCATTAATACTGTCTATGTACAGTATGCTCTGCACTGCGTGCATGCAGCATTGTGTCTGTCCCGGCATTAATACTGTCTAAGCACAGTATGCTCAGCACTGCGAGCAGGCAGCATTGTGTCTGTCCCGGCATTAATACTGTCTATGTACAGTATGCTCAGCACTGCTCGCAGGCAGCACTGTGTCTGTCCCAGCATTAATACTGTCTAAGCACAGTACGCTCAGCACTGTGCGCAGGCAGCATTGTGTCTGTCCCGGCATTAATACTGTTTATGTACAGTATGCTCAGCACTGTGTGCAGGAAGCATTGTGTCTGTCCCGGCATTAATACTGTCTATGTACAGTATACTCAGCACCGTGCGCAGGCAGCATTGTGTCTGTCCAGGAATTAATATTGTCTATGTGCAGTATGCACAGCACTGCGTGCAGGCAGCATTGTGTCTGTCCCGGCATTAATACTGTCTATGTACAGTATGCTCAGCACTGCAAGCAGGCAGCATTGTGTCTGTCCCGGTATTAATACTGTCTATGTACAGTATGCTCAGCACTGCATGCAGGCAGCATTGTGTCTGTCCCGGAATTAATACTGTTTATGTACAGTGTGCTCAGCACTGCACGCAGGCAGCATTGTGTCTGTCCCGGTATTAATACTGTCTATGTACAGTATGCTCAGCACTGCATGCAGGCAGCATTGTGTCTGTCCCGGCATAAATACTGTCTATGTACAGTATACTCAGCACTGCGCGCAGGCAGCATTGTGTCTGTCCCGGTATTAATACTGTCTATGTACAGTATGCTCAGCACTGCGCGCAGGCAGCATTGTGTCTGTCCCATGCATTAATACTGTCTATGTACAGTATTCTCAGCACTGTGCGCAGGCAGCATTGTGTCTGTCCCGGAATTAATACTGTTTATGTACAGTGTGCTCAGCACTGCACGCAGGCAGCATTGTGTCTGTCCCGGTATTAATACTGTCTATGTACAGTATGCTCAGCACTGCATGCAGGCAGCATTGTGTCTGTCCCGGCATAAATACTGTCTATGTACAGTATACTCAGCACTGCGCGCAGGCAGCATTGTGTCTGTCCCGGTATTAATACTGTCTATGTACAGTATGATCAGCACTGCGCGCAGGCAGCATTGTGTCTGTCCCGGCATTAATACTGTCTATGTACAGTATGCTCAGCACTGTGCGCAGGCAGCGTTGTGTCTGTCCCGGAATTAATACTGTTTATGTACAGGGTGCTCAGCACTGCACGCAGGCAGCATTGTGTCTGTCCCGGTATTAATACTGTCTATGTACAGTATGCTCAGCACTGCATGCAGGCAGCATTGTGTCTGTCCCGGCATAAATACTGTCTATGTACAGTATACTCAGCACTGCGCGCAGGCAGCATTGTGTCTGTCCCGGTATTAATACTGTCTATGTACAGTATGCTCAGCACTGCGCGCAGGCAGCATTGTGTCTGTCCCAGGCATTAATACTGTCTATGTACAGTATGCTCAGCACTGCGCGCAGGCAGCATTGTGTCTGTCCCAGGCATTAATACTGTCTATGTACAGTATGCTCAGCACTGCGCGCAGGCAGCATTGTGTCTGTCCCGGTATTAATACCGTCTATGTACAGTATGCTCAGCACTGTGCGCAGGCAGCATTATATCTGTCCCGGCATTAATACCGTCTATATACAGTATGCTCAGTACTGTGCGCAGGCAGCATTGTGTCTGTCCAGGCATTAATACTGTCTATGTACAGTATGCTCAGCACTGTGCGCAGGCAGCATTGTGTCTGTCCCGGCATTAATACCGTCTATGTACAGTACGCTCAGCACTGCGCTGGCAGCATTGTGTCTGTCCTGGCATTAATACTGTCTATGTACAGTATGCTCAGCACTGCACGCAGGCAGCATTGTGTCTGTCCCGGCATTAATACTATCTATGTACAGTATGCTCAGCACTGTGCGCAGGCAGCAGTGTGTCTGTCACGGCATTAATACTGTCTGTGTACAGTACGCTCAGCACTGCGCGCAGGCAGCATTGTGTCTGTCGAGGCATTAATACTGTCTATGTACAGTATGCCCAGCACTGCGCACAGGCAGCATTGTGTCTGTACTGGCATTAAGACTGTCTATGTACAGTATGCTCAGCACTGCACGCAGGCAGCATTCTGTCTGTCCCGGCATTAATACTGTCTATGTACAATATGCTCAGCACTGTGCGCAGGCAGCATTGTGTCTGTCCCGGCATTAATACTGTCTATGTACAGTATGCTTAGCACTGCGCGCAGGCAGCATTGTGTCTGTCCTGGCATTAATACTGTCTATGTACAGTATGCTCAGCACTGTGCGCAGGCAGCATTGGGTCTGTCGCTGCTTTCATCCTGTCTATGTACAGTATGCTCAGCACTGTGCGCAGGCAGCATTGGGTCTGTCGCTGCATTCATCCTGTCTATGTACAGTATGCTCAGTGCTGAAGTCTATGTACAGTATGCTCAGTGCTGCGGTCTATGTACAGTATGTTTACACCAGCCATCTAACATTTAAGAATGTTTCTAAAATACTTCAGCCTCTGTGACCATTAGCACATGCATTAATATTCAATGCAAAATGGATACCTCCCAATGCAGTCCTGACACTGGAGAACTGCCCCCCTAACCCCGGTTTTCCCAATTCAGGGGCAATGTTGGGCGATATGAACATTTGCAATTTGCATATCAAACAACACGGTGATGTCATAGGTAAGAGACACCGTATATAAAACATATTACCTCCTATTTTATGCATTTGCAGCAATTCTACTTCCACAAAAGGGTGTATTTAATAAAGAGAGAAATGCTGGGAATCAAGATGGGAATTTCAAACTAAAGGCCAAAGTAGCTGATTCAGAAAACCTTCTCCCCATTCAGCCGCATTACAGATATTTTGCAGCTTGTCTACATTGGCCTAAAGTTCCACATTCCCGGCAATTATCTCTTTTATTGAGTACACCCTAGTGTGAAGATACTTTATCATCAATAAATATACTCTATATTCAGAGCACAAGCAATGTTCAGGATGGCAGACTCCCGGAGCAGTATGTATATATATATATATATATATAGTCCTGACACTTTTAGAAGACACTCTATTCCTGCACATTGTACAATAGGAGATGCAATTCATAGAAATCCGGAATGAAAACCTATATTATCCCATTTCTCGTGTTCACGGGGAAGGTATGATTGACTGACTTTGGAAAGTCCAGAGAAAAAAAGAAAACAATAACTTTCCTTGCTCAATACATGACAGTGTTATGCCAGATAATCCATCCCCCCCACACCAATGAATGACACAGACACAGGACTGGCTAGAAAGGTCGCAGGATTTATTTATCAGAAACATAAATGCTGTAACATAAAACTAACAGCTGTAAGATAGCTGTAAATATAAACAGGTAATAATATATTGACCAAATGTTTAATAATAAACTGTAACCATAGTAATATAAGCATTACTTATCACGAATATATAAGCGGTAGCGTGTCACTTAGCCTAACTCACCTAGGAGCCGGCCCCCGAGGATCTGGTGTAGGCGTAATCCCTGTCATTGTGGCTACTGGCGTGGATATTATGCACAGTAGCCATACTTCACTCTCCCAGGGACGAGCCCATGGGGAGCCGGTGCAGATAGCTCCAACAGCTACTGCCACCCGGGCTGGCCAGACCCCAAGAAGGCCAAACCCTGCACTGGCACCAAACCTCGGGGACCCCTGCACACAAGACAGAAAAACACACAAAGAAGGGAAGGGAGGGAAGGAACTTGACATAAGTTTTTCAAACAGGAAGTTTATTTGTTATGCTTAACAATATATGTCTCAAGCCCAGCCCCTTATTTATACTAACCACCCCTTATTGTGCCCTTACTGGTCACAGAATATGATAGACACGGTGTGATGACTGACAACCCCTGTCATGATGGCCTTTTATATATTCTTCATTCCAGGACAATACTTTCGAGGATAATCAAAAAATGTGTGTTTCTCGAATGTAAAATCTGTATTTATCAACAGTTTAGATATAAAACTTAAAGGACAATTGTTGCCAAACTTTTTTATTATGTTTTATTGAAAATGTAGGCATTTAAAATAGAAATGCTTGGATAAAAGATTAGAAATGAAGCACCTCTTTGCTCAGTACAGCTCTATCAGGGGCGGACATGTTGTTTAAAATCTTTGCTCTGTGTAGCTCTATCAGGGGGAGGACATGTTGTTTAGAATCTTTGCCCTGTATAGCTCTATCAGGGGGTGGACATGTTGTTTAGAATCTTTGCTCTGTATAGCTCTATCAGGGGGTGGACATGTTGGTTAGAATCTTTGCTCTGTATAGCTCTATCAGGGGGCGGACATGTTGTTTAGAATCTTTGCTCTGTATAGCTATATCAGGGGCAGACATGTTGTTTAGAATCTTTGCTCAGTACAGCTCTATCAGGGGCGGACATGTTGTTTAAAATCTTTGCTCTGTGTAGCTCTATCAGGGGGTGGACATGTTGTTTAGAATCTTTGCTCTGTATAGCTCTATCAGGGGGAGGACATGTTGTTTAGAATCTTTGCCCTGTATAGCTCTATCAGGGGGTGGACATGTTGTTTAGAATCTTTGCTCTGTATAGCTCTATCAGGGGGAGGACATGTTGTTTAGAATCTTTGCTCTGTATAGCCCTATCAGGGGCCGACATGTTGTTTAGAATCTTTGCTCTGTATAGCTCTATCAGGGGGCAGACATGCTGTTTAGAATATTTGCTCTGTATAGCTCTATCAGGGGGAGGACATGTTGTTTAGAATCTTTGCTTTGTATAGCTATATCAGGGGGCAGACATGTTGATTAGAATCTTTGCTCCATATAGCTCTATCAGGGGGCGGACATGTTGTTTAGAATCTTTGCTCTGTATAGCTCTATCAGGGGGCAGACATGTTGTTTAGAATCTTTGATCTGTATAGCTCTATCAGGAGGCGGACATGTTGAATCTTGGGACAGATGAAGGAAGATCTGACACAATTTCATCTGACATTTTATTTTAATCATTAGTGCATACCCACTAACATTTCAAATAACCAGAGAGAGGACAGTTTTTTTTTTTTTTTTTGAGGTACTGAATGAATATGGAACTGTGTGTGGGGCATTCGCTGGGCATTTTAGGTGATACTTTGTACTGACAGGTGGCAACCCGGCGGAGGCACTGTGATGCTTTGGACTGACATATGGCAAGCAAGCGGAGGCAGTGTGATTCTTTGGACTGACATGTGGCAAGCCGGCGGAGGCAGTGTGATGCTTTGGACTGACAGGTGAAAAGCCGGGGGAGGCAGTGTGATGCTTTGTACTGACAGGCATCAAGCCAGCGGAGGCAGTGTGATGCTTTGGACTGACAGGTATCAAGCCAGCGGAGGCAGTATGATGCTTTGGACTGACAGGTATCAAGCTGGCAGAGGCAGTGTGATGCTTTGGATTGACAGGTATAAAGCCAACAGAGGCAGTCTGATGCTTTGGACTGACAGGTGGCAAGCCGGTGGAGGCAGTGTGATGCTTTTGACGACAGGTGGCAAGCTGGCGGAGGCAGTGTGATGCTTTGGACTGACAGGTGGCAAGCCAGTGGAGGCAGTGTGATGCTTTGGGCAATGTTCTGCTGGGAAACCTTGGTTCCTGCCATTCATGTCGATGTTACTTTGACACGTACCACCTACCTAAGCATTGTTACAGACCATGTACACCCTTTCATGGAAACGGTATTCCCTGATGGCATTGGCCTCTTTCAGCAGGATAATGTGCCCTGACACAAAGCAAACATGGTTCAGGAATGGTTTGAGGAACACAACAACGAGTTCAAGGTGTTGACTTGGCCAACAAATTCCCCAAATCTCAATCCAATCGAGCATCTGTGGGATGTGTTGTTTGTATTGCTGTAAATACCGTTCTGCACTCGGTCCCCAAAAAATACTTGAAAACTAGAGAAATCTCAGTGTATTCTTCCTGGTAAAAACACTTTCTAAATAAATGTAGTTTTGTCTCAGAATTACAGAAAAGTTAAAAGAAGTTGGAAAAGATTGTGTAATAAACATGAGAAGAAACCATTCTGAAGAATCAGAGGGGGGAAGCAGATCCAACAAATCTTTCAGTGGGGCTTTCCATACTAACTGGAATCCACCTCCTGTGCACAGTAAAAAAAAAAAAAAATAACACCATAAATCACAATAAACAACCTTTTTAGTATGAGCTATATATATGTGTAAATATTTCTCTAAGTTTCTCGTTGGCCCAGCGCACCTGGACCTCATGAAAATACAATTTCCCATTTTTCCGAGAAGAGAAAATCTGCAAACATTGCAGGAAACTCCCAAGAATTAATTCCAACGGATTCGCACAGGATCTATCGCTGTGTTTCACATATGGTTTGGGAAAATATATCGGAAATGTCCCCAGGGCGATTACTAGAATCCAAACATGTCTAATACGCTAATGGTTACAATCATTTGTAATAATTAGTACATTGCGGGAGGGGAGGAGGGGGGGGGGGGGGGAGTCAACTTTCTCACTGCGGAAAATAACCCAGTAAAACCTGGAAAATACCTGAAAACACCCAGAGAGATTGAGAAATGTGTAAATGTCAAGCTCTAGAGTCGTGAATTCAACCTGTGAGCGACAAGGTGTACTGTAGATAAAACGTGCTATGACTTTCACTGAATAAAGAATGGAGGTTTGGGAGCTGGGATTGAGCAACAGAAGATTAGAAGAAAGGAAGAAAGTTCAGGATATTGGAATTCACAGGCAGACTGTGGCATGTGTGCTGCCAATCCCAATGGAAAATCTACTCAGTCTATGGAATATTCTGTCTTGTCGGCTGAACATTGCTGATAATAATCCCCCAAATCTCCGGTTAATAAGGCACAATGGTTGTAATTATGCAAAAATCATCAGTAAGAAAATATTTTCACCCCCCCCTGATTTATTAACCCTTTAAGGACCAGGGATTTTCCTGGGCCAAGGACCAGAGCGTTTTTAAATTTTTAATATGCGGTTTTTGAAAAATAATTTTCCTCTCTCTCATTTAACGCACCCATACAAGTTATATGTTGTTTTTTAAAGGACAGTTAGAGCTTTCTTTTGATACCCTATACATAAAAATTATTTACATTTTAGTAGTAAAAATTACATATAAAATTTTGGGGAGAAAAAAGTTTTTCCCCATTTTTTACCCAGTAATAAGCTACACAACTAGTGCAGCACTAACCCACTTATCCCCCCTAATTAACTAACTAATAAAAAAGAAAAATATTGGTTCCCAAACCCCACATAACAAAAAAGACCTTCTGAAGAGTGCGATGTCAGATCCATAAAAATCACGCAACAGGCATGCAGGGGTTACATTTTATTAAATAAATATATTCAAATTACCTTTATTTATTAAAAAAAAACTTTATAAATTGAAAAAATAAAAAAAAATGTAAAAAAAACAAAACGAAATGAGGGCCATAAAGTGGAAGGAAACTGATCACAGTTACAAACTGTGATCAGCATTGAAAGGGTTAATTCCCCCCCCCCCCTCCTCTTTCTATGTTCTTTATTTATTTATTTATACTTACAGGTCACTCTCTATGTTTCACTATAAGAACGTGAAGCACAGAGAGTGAATTAGAGACAGTCAGCGTGTGAACACATTGACTTTGCATCTAATTTGCATGTTATCGCGGTGATCACTCAATCACCGCGATCACATGCCCGGAAATCCACCGATTGGTGCCTTGGGTGTGAGGCTTAGTCCTGCACAGAGCACACCGCCGGCTAGACTGCATGACGAGTTAACTCGTTATAAGGTCGCGAAGGGGTCAAGTGTTAAAAAGATAATCTTTCCGCTAATGTTTGTTTGACAAGAGAAAGCTGTGGGATCATAATATCTGTCCACAAACCAGTAACGCTGACATTATGAATAGTTTAATAATGGGATCGGGGATGTATTGATGGGAGAAGTATTTGTTAACCAGTTGCTAAAAATGAATATCTAATAATTTCCAATAGATTTGTATAAGAAACAAAAAGAGAGAATGAAATGAGTCTTAATGTCTTTTAAAACGTTGCTTTTCAGTCTAACTGATCTATGATGAGCAGCTCTATTACTATTACACAGAAACTCATGGAGGACATTACAGTGACTGGGGGATTTATTCCTGAAATAGGGAATGCAGGGAACAAATACTACCCTGCCTGATCTCTGCTCTCCGCAAATATACTTAGACTCTAATCCAACCTCTTCCCACTCACATCTAAAATATTTTGTCAGAGCTCACCCCCCTCTATGGAACTCCCTTCCCTCTTTCTCAAACGTCCAAAAAGTCCCCCACAACTCATCTCTTTAAGAATAACTATTCTTGCAAAGCATGCTTTACATATTACATAGCAGCCTGCACAGAGCAGACATATAATAATACCAGGTGAATGATAACTATACTTGTAATGTGTGCATACATATATTACACAGAAGTCTGTACAGAGCAGACATATAATAATACAAGGTGAATGATAACTATACTTGTAGTGTGTGCATACATATATTACACAGAAGTCTGTACAGAGCAGACATATAATAATACCAGGTGAATGATAACTATACTTGTAGTGTGTGCATACATATATTACACAGGAGTTTGTACAGAGCAGACATATAATAATGCCAGGTGAATGATAACTATACTTGTAATGTGTGCATACATATATTACACAGGAGTCTGTACAGGGCAGACATATAATAATACCAGGTGAATGATAACTATACTTGTAGTGTGTGCATACATATATTACACAGGAGTCTGTACAGAGCAGACATATAATAATACCAGGTGAATGATAACTATAATTGCAGGGTGTGCATACATATATTACACAGGAGTCTGTACAGAGCAGACATATAATAATACCAGGTGAATGATAACTATACTTGTAATGTGTGCATACATATATTACACAGGAGTCTGTACAGAGCAGACATATAATAATACCAGGTGAATGATAACTATACTTGTAGTGTGTGCATACATATATTACTCAGGAGTCTGTACAGAGCAGACATATAATAATACCAGGTGAATGATAACTATAATTGCAGGGTGTGCATACATATATTACACAGGAGTCTGTACAGAGCAGACATATAATAATACCAGGTGAATGATAACTATACTTTCAGTGTGTGCATACATATATTACACATGAGCCTGTACAGAGCAGACATATAATAATACCAGGTGAATGATAACTATACTTGCAATGTGTGCATACATATATTACACAGGAGTCTGTACAGAGCAGACATATGATAATACCAGGTGAATGATAACTATACTTGCATTGTGTGAATACATATATTACACAGGAGTCTGTACAAGGCAGACATATAATACCAGGTGAATGATAATTATACATGTAATGTGTGCATACATATATTACACAGGAGTCTGTACAGAGCAGACATTTGATAATACCAGGTGAATGATAACTATACTTGCAGTGTGTGCATACATATATTACACAGGAGTCTGTACAAGGCTGACATATAATACCAGGTGAATGATAATTATACATGTAATGTGTGCATACATATATTACACAGGAGTCTGTACAGAGCAGACATATAATAATAAAAGGTGAATGATAACTATACTTGCAATGTGTGCATACATATATTACACAGGAGTCTGTACAGAGCAGACATATGATAATACCAGGTGAATGATAACTATACTTGCAGTGTGTGCATACATATATTACACAGGAGTCTGTACAAGGCAGACATATAATACCAGGTGAATGATAATTATACATGTAATGTGTGCATACATATATTACACAGGAGTCTGTACAGAGCAGACATATAATAATAAAAGGTGAATGATAACTATACTTGCAATGTGTGCATACATATATTACACAGGAGTCTGTACAGAGCAGACATATGATAATACCAGGTGAATGATAACTATACTTGCAGTGTGTGCATACATATATTACACAGGATTCTGTACAAGGCAGACATATAATACCAGGTGAATGATAATTATACATGTAATGTGTGCATACATATATTACACAGGAGTCTGTACAGAGCAGACATATAATAATACCAGGTGAATGATAACTATACTTGTAATGTGTGCATACATATATTACACAGTAGTCTGTACAGAGCAGACATATAATAATACCAGGTGAATGATAACTATACTTGTAGTGTGTGCATACATATATTACACAGGAGTCTGTACAGAGCAGACATATAATAATACCAGGTGAATGATAACTATAATTGCAGGGTGTGCATACATATATTACACAGGAGTCTGTACAGAGCAGACATATAATAATACCAGGTGAATGATAACTATACTTGCAGTGTGTGCATACATATATTACACAGGAGTCTGTACAAGGCAGACATATAATACCAGGTGAATGATAATTATACATGTAATGTGTGCATACATATATTACACAGGAGTCTGTACAGAGCAGACATATAATAATACCAGGTGAATGATAACTATACTTGTAATGTGTGCATACATATATTACACAGGAGTCTGTACAGAGCAGACATATAATAATACCAGGTGAATGATAACTATACTTGTAGTGTGTGCATACATATATTACACAGGAGTCTGTACAGAGCAGACATATAATAATACCAGGTGAATGATAACTATAATTGCAGGGTGTGCATACATATATTACACAGGAGTCTGTACAGAGCAGACATATAATAATACCAGGTGAATGATAACTATACTTGCAATGTGTGCATACATATATTACACAGGAGCCTGTACAGAGCAGAAATATAATAATACCAGGTGAATGATAACTATACTTGCAGTGTGTGCATATATATATTACACAGGAGTCTGTACAGAGCAGACATATAATAATACCAGGTGAATGATAACTATACTTTCAGTGTGTGCATACATATATTACACATGAGCCTGTACAGAGCAGACATATAATAATACCCGGTGAATGATAACTATACTTGCAATGTGTGCATACATATATTACACAGGAGTCTGTACAGAGCAGACATATGATAATACCAGGTGAATGATAACTATACTTGCAGTGTGTGCATACATATATTACACAGGAGTCTGTACAAGGCAGACATATAATACCAGGTGAATGATAATTATACATGTAATGTGTGCATACATATATTACACAGGAGTCTGTACAGAGCAGACATATAATAATACCAGGTGAATGATAACTATACTTGCAATGTGTGCATACATATATTACACAGGAGTCTGTACAGAGCAGACATATGATAATACCAGGTGAATGATAACTATACTTGCAGTGTGTGCATACATATATTACACAGGAGTCTGTAAAGAGCAGATATATAATAATACCAGGTGAATGATAACTATACTTGCAATGTGTGCATACATATATTACACAGGTGTCTGTACAGAGCAGACATATAATAATACCAGGTGAATGATAACTATAATTGCAGTGTGTGCATACATATATTACACAGGAGTCTGTACATGGCAGACATATAATAATACCAGGTGTATGATAACTATACTTGCAGTGTGTGCATACATATATTACACAGGAGTCTGTACAGACCATACATATAATAATACCAGGTGAATGATAACTATACTTGCAATGTTTGCATATGTATATTACACAGGAGTCTGTATAGGGCAGATATATAATAATACCAGGTGAATGATAACTCTACTTGCAGTGTTTGCATACATATATTACACAGGAGTCTGTACAGAGCAGACATATAATAATACCAGGCGAATGATAACTATATTTGCAGTGTGTGCATACATATATTACACATGAACCTGAACAGAGCAGACATATAATAATACCAGGTGAATAATAACTATACTTGCAGTGTGTGCATACATATATTACACAGGAGTCTGTACAGACCATACATATAATAATACCAGGTGAATGATAACTATACTTGTAATGTGTGCATATATATATTACACAGGAGCCTGTACAGAGCAGACATATAATAATACCAGGTGAATGATAACTATACTTGCAGTGTGTGCATACATATATTACACAGGAGTCTGTACAGAGCAGACATATAATAATATCAAGTGAATGATAACTATACTTGCAGTGTGTGCATACATATATTACACAGGAGCCTGTACAGAGCAGACATATAATAATACCAGGTGAATGATAACTATACTTGCAGTGTGTGCATACATATATTACACAGGAGTCTGTACAAGGCAGACATATAATACCAGGTGAATGATAACTATACTTGTAATGTGTGCATACATATATTACACAGGAGCCTGTACAGAGCAGACATATAATAATACCAGGTGAATGATAACTATACTTGTAGTGTGTGCATACATATATTACACAGGAGTCTGTACAGAGCAGACATATAATAATACCAGGTGAATGATAACTATACTTGCAATGTTTGCATATTTATATTACACAGGAGTATGTACAGGACAGACATATAATAATACCAGGTGAATGATAACTATACTTGTAGTGTGTGCATACATATATTACACACGAGTCTTTACAGAGCAGACATATAATAATACCAGGTGAATGATAACTATACTTGCAATGTTTGTATATGTATATTACACAGGAGTCTGTACAGAGCAGACATATAATAATATCAGGTGAATGATTACTATACTTGCAATGTGTGCATACATATATTACACAGGAGTCTGTACAGACCATACATATAATAATACCACTTGAATGACAACTATACTTGCAATGTTTGCATATGTATATTACACAGGAGTCTGTACATGGCAGACATATAATAATACCAGGTGAATTATAACTATACTTGCAGTGTGTGCATACATATATTACACAGGAGTCTGTAAAGAGCAGACATATAATAATACCAGGTGAATAATAACTATACTTGCAATATTTGCATATGTATATTACACAGGAGTCTGTATAGGGCAGATATATAATAATACCAGGTGAATGATAACTATACTTGCAGTGTTTGCATACATATATTACACAGGAGTCTGTACAGAGCAGACATATAATACCAGGCGAATGATAACTATACTTGCAGTGTTTGTAGACATATTTTACACCGGAGTCTGTACAGAGCAGATATATAAAAATAAAAGGTGAATGATAACTATACTTGCAATGTTTGTATATGTATATTACACAGGAGTCTGTACAGAGCAGACATATAATAATACCAGGTGAATGATAACTATATTTGCAATGTGTGCATACATATATTACACGTGTGTCTGTACAGACCATACATATAATAATACCAGGTTAATGATAACTATTATTGCAGTGTCTGCATACATATATTACACAGGAGTCTATACAGAGCAGACATATAATAATACCAGGTGAATGATAACTATACTTGCAGTGAGTGCATACATATATTACACAGGAGTCTGTACAGAGCATGTATGATGTAAAGGGGAATGTTCCTTACTTATTTATAAAACCCCATACCCTTTCCCAATAATGACACGAGACATGTATGGAGTTAAATAGGCCACAGCTTTCTTTATTTACAAACCAAGAGGAACTGTATGCCAAACCTTCTCCACTTTTTTCATCTATTTCTTATAAATTATTAACTCTGTAAAATATAAATACTTTAATAACACACCAAAACATAATTAACATACAGCTCCAAATAGTCCTTGCCAATTGTAAACATTAAATCACCATCCTTTAAACTGGAGTCCCTAGAAGAGACACCCCTCTCCCCTCGTCCATACTAATTCCATCATTATTCCAAACCTAATGCTAACCACCAGCCGACAGTTAGCTCGGTGGGCACGACCATTAGCCATCCTTCTAATATTTGAGAGGTTAGGAGAGGGTCCACCCTGTCCATCCTTTGACTCGATCCTCCATTCATAACAGTATTGGCAAGGACCACCCCGCCACAGACACCGCTGTTTAACCCCCCTTAAATCAGCGGTGACCACCCACCAAAGCCATGGCCTGTTCCATAGCCTCCTGCAAGGCCAAATTGAAAAGGTCCAAACCAACGTCAGTCAGGTGAACCCCATCACTGCGGAAGAAAACAGCCGCATTCCTCTCAAACACCCTATGACGGACCGTAATCCCCCCTATACCCAACACAAATTTGGAGACCCTTTTATTTAACTTAATCCGAGAACGCTCCAGGGCCCTTTGATTCTGGGCACACCTCCAGTAATTCCTAGGGACGACCTCAGACCAAACCAAACCTACATCTGGGAATAAGACCTGCAACCTGGCCAAATCCCGCCTGATAGCGTCTCCTAATGCCAATACCGGAGCCGTGCCCAAATCATTACCCCCTAAGTGAATAACTATTATATCCGGGGGACACACCAGCCGAGCCAACTGAACCACCTCAGGCAGGAATTGGATCCACCTCATCCCTCTTGCCCCCAGCCATCGAACCTCCGCTTGAAAAGGAGAAAAACCCATCCGTTCCCCTCCCGGGCGGACAGCTGCACGCCGTCGAGCCCAGTAGATATAAGAGTGGCCGATCAGCCAAATCTTATATGGGCCATGATCTAAACAGGCAAGAAAGGTGAAGAATCAATTAGTCCAGCCGGGCGAACATACGATTGAAAGCGGCGCGATTCCCAACGCCCTATGCGCTGCACCGCCCGTGCCGAAAAACCCACTCTGGAGGCCTCTGTAGCCGCCCCTATCCGAAAGGAGTGCCCCACAAATTCGGAACTAGCAATCCCCATAGCATCCAAGGATTTCTTAAACACCCGCAAGAACTGAAAGCGAGACAATGGGGACCCATCCAAGTGCAGTAGCAGAGAGCCGGGGGCCTCTGGGCGAATAAGAAGGTAGGAATCCAAGCATGCCACCGGGCATACCACCGAACCCCTAACCTCCTGTAAAACCACCCAAGCACCTTTTCCTGCCATATCGGTCTTAGAACGCCGTATCAAAAACCGCAGGGACCCCGGCTCCCGCAGCACGTCCTGCCGCAAGAGTCCCCCTTGTCTGGTCTTGGAGGGGCTCACCAATTCTCCAATCCGCAAAGCACCAAAAAAGGCAAAAGCCAAAGCAACCTTGAACAATGTCACTTCACCAGGAGATGAACAAACAGATGGCAACGTATGAAAGAGCCCCAACAGAAGGGCCCCAGACACCGGCCTGCGAGAGTCCCTACTCACCCTACCCCTGCGCCACCCCTTAAGGGCCTGGCGCACCACAAAGTCCTTCGTGATGTCCGTGACCCTGCGGATTTTAAATCCAAAGGCCAAACCCGCAAGTTTTCCCGAAACCGCCCCAGGGGATATCCCCGATGCCTCCCAATGCCATAGCAACCACAACAGACCCTGAATACTCTCCTCCAGGGTCCGGAAACCCCCATGGGACCTTTCCAAATTCTCCCATTCCGCCCAGGCCTTCCCATACCTTTCCCAAGTTGCATGACATACCGACCCCTGAACCCAGTCCGCTACTCGTCCTGCCCAAGGTCCCACAGGTCCTGAGGGCAGGGGGAACCCTCCTCGTCCGCCCAAGGGGCCGCAGCCCTGAAGACCGGCCACTGCGAACGAGAAATGGCATCGGCTATGACATTCTGCACTCCGGGAATATGCACAGCCCTACAAGTCACGTTAATACAAAGACATCGCAGCACCAGGCGCCGCAGGAGCCTAATCACTGGAGGGGAAGAGGCCGTCAAGTTGTTGATAGCCATAACCACCCCCATATTATCACAGTGGAAAACGACCCTGCGATCCCGCAGGGCCGACCCCCAAAGCTCCAACGCCACCAATATAGGGAACAATTCCAGAAATGCCAAATTCCGCGTCAAGCCAGATGTCCGCCATTCCGACGGCCACACACCCGAGGACCATTGCCTCCCCAAGATGGCCCCAAAACCCACAGACCCAGCCGCGTCGGTATATAAATGGAGATCCCCGTTGGACACCTCAGGGGCCTGCCATAGGGCTTTCCCATTGAAATTCTCCAAGAAAGAATCCCAAACCCCCAGATCCTCCCGCAAGGGCCTCGTTAAACGGATAAAATGGTGAGCATGAGCAACCCCAGCCGTGGCACCAGCCAAACGCCTATTGAAAACCCGGCCCATCGGAATAATCCGACAGGCAAAATTCAATTTACCCAACAAGGACTGCAATGGGCGAAGCTGTATCTTACGCACCCGCCGCGCCTCAGCCACCGCCACCCTGAGACCCGCCACTTTATCAGACGGCAGACGGCACTCCCCGGCCACCGAGTCAATTTCGATGCCCAGGAAGCTAAGGCACGTCGCTGGGCCCTCCGTTTTGCTAGGAGCCAATGGAACCCCGAACCAGCTCGAAACCATTTCCACCGATCTCAATAGGTGAGCACACACATTAGATCGGGGAGGGCCAACGCACAGGAAATCATCAAGATAGTGCAGCACAGAGTCACAACCCGACTCTGTGCGCACCACCCACTCCAAGAACGTACTGAAGCATTCGAAATAAAAACAGGAAATTGAGCACCCCATGGGCAAGCACAAATCCACGTAAAATTCCCCTTCAAAGAAACATCCTAATAGATGATGACAATCCGGGTGCACGGGCAACAACCGAAAAGCCGACTCAACATCCGTTTTGGCCATAAGGGCCCCCACTCCCGCGGCCCTGACCATCCGTACCGCTGCGTCAAAGGACACGTACGACACCCGGCACAATTCCGCGTCAATGTCGTCATTCACCGAACCCCCGTGGGGATGCGATAAATGGTGTATAAGACGGAATTTGCCAGACTCCTTCTTGGGTACCACCCCCAGGGGAGACACCCGCAAGTTATGCAGTGGAGGGTCCCGAAAGGGACCCGCCATTCTCCCCATAGCAATTTCCTTCGCCAACTTCTCCCTCACCACTGCCGGATAAGATGCCACTGACCGCAAGTTACGAAAAGACATCACCGTAGGTCGGTCCTGGAAAGGGATCCAAAATCCCTCTTCAAAACCTGATAACAGGATATCCACAGCCCTGCGGTTGTGGTACCTATTTAACCATGGGCGCATCGCGGCGACGTCCACCGGCGTCCTCCCCCTTCGAGCCCATGTCCGACTTATCGCCTGACTTCCCACGTTTAAAGCAACGGGAGGAGGGGTGATTACCTCCGCACACCGAGCATTCGTGCTTAAACCTGCAGTTTGACCCCCACTTACACTGCCCGTCATTAAACTGCCAGCAAGACCCCGGCCGTTTTTGCACGGCCGACGGGGTGGGGGTGGTTCCACCCATCCCGCCGGCCCCCCCGAGAAAGGAAGATAGACCCCCTTGGGCCGATGCGGGCCGCGTCATTATAGACAGCCATAGCCCGATGTCCATTTGATCCCAGGAGAGCGTAGGACGCACGGCCAAGCGCTGGCGAAACTGCTCGTCGTATCGCCACCAACTCAGTCCCCCATAAACCCTACACGCCGTCCAAATCTGATCCTGATAGCAGAAAAGCGACGAGCATCGCTCAGGATATTTTTCCCCCATCACGCTAGCCAAAATAGAAAACCCCCTAATCCAGTTACCGTAGGTCTTAGGGATCTTACGGTACTTGTATTTCTCTTTTTCTTTTTTGGAGTCTTTCAACTCCTTCTCAGGAGGAGGAACATCCTCTAGGGGAATCAAAGAGAATATCTCCAGGAATTCCCCTTTCCAGATTTTCTCCTTAACCTCCTGCTTCAAGTGGACCCCTCCGCAGGAGGAGCTGGGCCGGACGGCCTTGGAGGTAAGCGGGACGCCCTCCGTTCTCTCGCCCGTCTGCCACGTGCCTGGGGTGCACGGGGCCTCCTCCCCCCGCTGGGGGGACCAGGAGGCGTGGGCACCACCGGGGGCCTTACCGGAGGCGCGGTAACCACCGCTTGACCTCCAGGGGAGACAACACCGCCAGACCGGAGGATCCTGACCGGCGTGGAAGTAGGTAAGGCCGGGGAAGCGCTCTGGCGTGGGCCTGAAGCCCGACGGGCGGGCCTCGCGGCCGGCGACGGCCCGCCCTGGATAATGGGTGGGAGCGGGGAGACCTCCGGAGAGGCAGTAGGCCTTGCGGCCTGCAAGCGAGCACTACGGGGCAGGGATGGGGAAGGCCGGGGCCTTCCCGGCGTACTCACCGGCCTCGCGGGAAACGAGCGCCGCCGTCCCTCTTGATCTCCGGGGCTCCGACTCCAGTACCCACCGCTGGGGCCTGCAACAGGACTCAGGCGGGCGGGGGGGCGCGAAACACGCCTGCCCGACCCGCGACCAGCCTCAGGAACGGGGGCTCCGGACGGAGTCCCCCTCAGCCGAGCCATCTGCTGCTGGAGGTGTGCCCCACCATCCAGCAGCGCTTCAGCCCTAAGGGCCGCCAGAATGTGCTCCACATCCATCCCTTAGGCCGTTTCACTAAAGACACGAGCAGAGAGAGTTAGATTTTTCCTGCTGTGTCCGTTTGAAATTAAAATGGCTGCTGACTCCAAGATGGAGGGGTCCTTAAATACCCCAACCCACAGCCACTCCCCCACCAGCACTGTCATAGGTGCCACTCACACCCCTCACTCATACATGCCCCCTCCCACCTAGGCTTTGCCTGTTTCCCGGGGAACTGACATATAATAATACCAGGTGAATGATAACTATACTTGCAATATTTGCATATGTATATTACACAGGAGTCTGTATAGGGCAGATATATAATAATACCAGGTGAATGATAACTATACTTGCAGTGTTTGCATACATATATTACACAGGAGTCTGTACAGAGCAGACATATAATACCAGGCGAATGATAACTATACTTGCAGTGTTTGCAGACATATTTTACAATGGAGTCTGTACAGAGCAGATATATAAAAATAAAAGGTGAATGATAATTATACTTGCAATGTTTGTATATGTATATTACACAGGAGTCTGTACAGAGCAGACATATAATAATACCAGGTGAATGATAACTACATTTGCAATGTGTGCATACATATATTACACGTGTGTCTGTACAGACCATACATATAATAATACCAGGTTAATGATAACTATAATTGCAGTGTGTGCATACATATATTACACAGGAGCCTGTACAGAGCAGACATATAATAATACCAGGTGAATGATAACTATATTTGCAATGTGTGCATACATATATTACACGTGTGTCTGTACAGACCATACATATAATAATACCAGGTTAATGATAACTATACTTGCAGTGTGTGCATACATATATTACACAGGAGTCTGTACAGAGAAGACATATAATAATACCAGGTGAATGATAACTATACTTGCAGTGTCTGCATACATATATTACACAGGAGTCTATACAGAACAGACATATAATAATACCAGGTGAATGATAACTATACTTGCAGTGAGTGCATACATATATTACACAGGAGTCTGTACAGAGCAGACATATAATAATACCAGGCGAATGATAACAATATTTGGAGTGTGTGCATACATATATTACACAGGAGTCTGTACAGAGCAGACATATAATAATACCAGGCGAATGATAAAAATACTTGCAGTGTGTGCATACATATATTACACAGGAGTCTGTTCACAGCAGACATATAATAATACCAGGTGAATGATAACTATACTTGCAATGTTTGCATATGTATATTACACAGGAGTCTGTACAGGACAGACATATAATAATACCAGGTGAATGATAACTATACTTGTAGTGTGTGCATACATATATTACACAGGAGTCTGTACAGAGCAGACATATAATAATACCAGGTGAATGATAACTATAATTGCAGGGTGTGCATACATATATTACACAGGAGTCTGTACAGTGCAGACATATACTAATACCAGGTGAATGATAACTATACTTGCAATGTGTGCATACATATATTACACAGGAGCCTGTACAGAGCAGAAATATAATAATATCAGGTGAATGATAACTATACTTGCAGTGTGTGCATATATATATTACACAGGAGTCTGTACAGAGCAGAAATATAATAATACCAGGTGAATGATAACTATACTTGCAGTGTGTGCATACATATATTACACAGGAGTCTGTACACAGCAGACATATAATAATACCAGGTGAATGATAACTATACTTTCAATGTGTGTATACATATATTACACATGAGCCTGTAGAGAGCAGACATATAATAATACCAGGTGAATGATAAATATACTTGCAGTGCGTGCATACATATATTACACAGGAGTCTGTACAGAGCAGACATATAATAATATCAGGTGAATGATAACTACACTTGCAGTGTGTGCATACATATATTACACAGGAGCCTGTACAGAGCAGACATATAAAAATACCAGGTGAATGATAACTATACTTGCAATGTGTGCAAACATATATTACACAGGAGTCTGTACAGGGCAGACATATAATACCAGGTGAATGATAACTATACTTGCAGTGTGTGCAGACATATTTTACACTGGAGTCTGTACAGAGCAGATATATAATAATACCAGGTGAAAGATAACTATACTTGTAATGTTTGTATATGTATATTACACAGGAGTCTGTACAGAGCAGACATATAATAATACCAGGTGAATGATAACTATACTTGTAGTGTGTGCATACATATATTACACAGGAGTCTGTACAGAGCAGACATATAATAATACCAGGTGAATGATAACTATACTTGCAATGTTTGCATATGTATATTACACAGGAGTCTGTACTGGACAGACATATAATAATACCAGGTGAATGATAACTATACTTGTAGTGTGTGCATACATATATTACACAGGAGTCTTTACAGAGCAGACATATAATAATACCAGGTGAATGATAACTATACTTGCAATGTTTGTATATGTATATTACACAGGAGTCTGTACAGAGCAGACATATAATAATATCAGGTGAATGATAACTATACTTGCAATGTGTGCATACAAATATTACACAGGAGTCTGTACAGACCATACATATAATAATACCAGTTGAATGGCAACTATACTTGCAATGTTTGCATATGTATATTACACAGGAGTCTGTACATGGCAGACATATAATAATACCAGGTGAATTATAACTATACTTGCAGTGTGTGCATACATATATTACACAGGAGTCTGTACAGAGCAGACATATAATAATACCAGGTGAATGATAACTATACTTGCAATATTTGCATATGTATATTACACAGGAGTCTGAATAGGGCAGATATGTATTAATACCAGGTGAATGATAACTATACTTGCAGTGTTTGCATACATATATTACACAGGAGTCTGTATAGTGCAGACATATAATAATACCAGGTGAATGATAACTATACTTGCAATGTGTTCATACATATATTACACAGGAGTCTGTACAGAGCAGACATATAATAATACCAGGTGAATGATAACTATATTTGCAATGTGTGCATACATATATTACACGTGTGTCTGTACAGACCATACATATAATAATACCAGGTTAATGATAACTATAATTTCAGTGTGTGCATACATATATTACACAGGAGTCTATACAGAGCAGACATATAATAATACCAGGTGAATGATACCTATAATTGTAGTGTGTGCATACATATATTACACAGGAGTCTGTACAGGGCAGACATATAATACCAGGTGAATGATAACTATACTTGCAGTGTGTGCAGACATATTTTACACTGGAGTCTGTACAGAGCAGATATATAATAATACCAGGTGAATGATAACTATATTTGCAATGTGTGCATACATATATTACACAGGAGTCTATACAGAGCAGACATATAATAATACCAGGTGAATGATACCTATAATTGTAGTGTGTGCATACATATATTACACAGGAGTCTGTACAGGGCAGACATATAATACCAGGTGAATGATAACTATACTTGCAGTGTGTGCAGACATATTTTACACTGGAGTCTGTACAGAGCAGATATATAATAATACCAGGTGAATGATAACTATACTTGTAATGTTTGTATATGTGTATTACACAGGAGTCTGTACAGAGCAGACATATAATAAAACCAAGTGAATGATTACTATACTTGTAGTGTGTGCATACATATATTACACAGGAGTTTGTACAGAGCAGACATATAATAATACCAGGTGAATGATAACTATACTTGCAATATTTGCATATGTATATTACACAGGAGTCTATACAGAGCAGACATATAATAATACCAGGTGAATGATACCTATAATTGTAGTGTGTGCATACATATATTACACAGGAGTCTGTACAGGGCAGACATATAATACCAGGTGAATGATAACTATACTTGCAGTGTGTGCAGACATATTTTACACTGGAGTCTGTACAGAGCAGATATATAATAATACCAGGTGAATGATAACTATACTTGTAATGTTTGTATATGTGTATTACACAGGAGTCTGTACAGAGCAGACATATAATAAAACCAGGTGAATGATAACTATACTTGGAATGTGTGCATACATATATTACACAGGAGTCTGTACAGGGCAGACATATAATACCAGGTGAATGATAACTATACTTGCAGTGTGTGCAGACATATTTTACACTGGAGTCTGTACAGAGCAGATATATAATAATACCAGGTGAATGATAACTATACTTGTAATGTTTGTATATGTGTATTACACAGGAGTCTGTACAGAGCAGACATATAATAAAACCAGGTGAATGATAACTATACTTGTAGTGTGTGCATACATATATTACACAGGAGTTTGTACAGAGCAGACATATAATAATACCAGGTGAATGATAACTATACTTGCAATATTTGCATATGTATATTACACAGGAGTCTGTACAGAGCAGACATATAATAATATCAGGTGAATGATAACTATACTTGCAATGTGTGCATACATATATTACACAGGAGTCTGTACAGACCATACATATAATAATACCAGTTGAATGGCAACTATACTTGCAATGTTTGCATATGTATATTACACAGGAGTCTGTACATGGCAGACATATAATAATACCAGGTGAATTATAACTATACTTGCAGTGTGTGCATACATATATTACACAGGAGTCTGTACAGAGCAGACATATAATAATACCAGGTGAATGATAACTATACTTGCAATATTTGCATATGTATATTACACAGGAGTCTGAATAGGGCAGATATGTATTAATACCAGGTGAATGATAACTATACTTGCAGTGTTTGCATACATATATTACACAGGAGTCTGTATAGTGCAGACATATAATAATACCAGGTGAATGATAACTATACTTGCAATGTGTTCATACATATATTACACAGGAGTCTGTACAGAGCAGACATATAATAATACCAGGTGAATGATAACTATATTTGCAATGTGTGCATACATATATTACACGTGTGTCTGTACAGACCATACATATAATAATACCAGGTTAATGATAACTATAATTTCAGTGTGTGCATACATATATTACACAGGAGTCTATACAGAGCAGACATATAATAATACCAGGTGAATGATACCTATAATTGTAGTGTGTGCATACATATATTACACAGGAGTCTGTACAGGGCAGACATATAATACCAGGTGAATGATAACTATACTTGCAGTGTGTGCAGACATATTTTACACTGGAGTCTGTACAGAGCAGATATATAATAATACCAGGTGAATGATAACTATATTTGCAATGTGTGCATACATATATTACACAGGAGTCTATACAGAGAAGACATATAATAATACCAGGTGAATGATAACTATACTTGCAGTGTCTGCATACATATATTACACAGGAGTCTATACAGAACAGACATATAATAATACCAGGTGAATGATACCTATAATTGTAGTGTGTGCATACATATATTACACAGGAGTCTGTACAGGGCAGACATATAATACCAGGTGAATGATAACTATACTTGCAGTGTGTGCAGAGATATTTTACACTGGAGTCTGTACAGAGCAGATATATAATAATACCAGGTGAATGATAACTATACTTGTAATGTTTGTATATGTGTATTACACAGGAGTCTGTACAGAGCAGACATATAATAAAACCAGGTGAATGATTACTATACTTGTAGTGTGTGCATACATATATTACACAGGAGTTTGTACAGAGCAGACATATAATAATACCAGGTGAATGATAACTATACTTGCAATATTTGCATATGTATATTACACAGGAGTCTATACAGAGCAGACATATAATAATACCAGGTGAATGATACCTATAATTGTAGTGTGTGCATACATATATTACACAGGAGTCTGTACAGGGCAGACATATAATACCAGGTGAATGATAACTATACTTGCAGTGTGTGCAGAGATATTTTACACTGGAGTCTGTACAGAGCAGATATATAATAATACCAGGTGAATGATAACTATACTTGTAATGTTTGTATATGTGTATTACACAGGAGTCTGTACAGAGCAGACATATAATAAAACCAGGTGAATGATAACTATACTTGGAATGTGTGCATACATATATTACACAGGAGTCTGTACAGGGCAGACATATAATACCAGGTGAATGATAACTATACTTGCAGTGTGTGCAGACATATTTTACACTGGAGTCTGTACAGAGCAGATATATAATAATACCAGGTGAATGATAACTATACTTGTAATGTTTGTATATGAATATTACACAGGAGTCTGTACAGAGCAGACATATAATAAAACCAGGAGAATGATAACTATACTTGTAGTGTGTGCATACATATATTACACAGGAGTTTGTACAGAGCAGACATATAATAATACCAGGTGAATGATAACTATACTTGCAATATTTGCATATGTATATTACACAGGAGTCTGAATAGGGCAGATATGTATTAATACCAGGTGAATGATAACTATACTTGCAGTGTTTGCATACATATATTACACAGGAGTCTGTACAGAGCAGACATATAATAATACCAGGTGAATGATAACTATACTTGCAATGTGTGCATACATATATTACACAGGAGTCTGTACAGACCATACATATAATAATACCAGTTGAATGGCAACTATACTTGCAATGTTTGCATATGTATATTACACAGGAGTCTGTACATGGCAGACATATAATAATACCAGGTGAATTATAACTATACTTGCAGTGTGTGCATACATATATTATACAGGAGTCTGTACAGAGCAGACATATAATAATACCAGGTGAATGATAACTATACTTGCAATATTTGCATATGTATATTACACAGGAGTCTGAATAGGGCAGATATGTATTAATACCAGGTGAATGATAACTATACTTGCAGTGTTTGCATACATATATTACACAGGAGTCTGTACAGAGCAGACATATAATAATACCAGGTGAATGATAACTATACTTGCAATGTGTTCATACATATATTACACAGGAGCCTGTACAGAGCAGACATATAATAATACCAGGTGAATGATAACTATATTTTCAATGTGTGCATACATATATTACACGTGTGACTGTACAGACCATACATATAATAATACCAGGTTAATGATAACTATAATTTCAGTGTGTGCATACATATATTACACAGGAGTCTATACAGAGCAGACATATAATAATACCAGGTGAATGATAACTATACTTGCAGTGAGTGCATACATATATTACACAGGAGTCTGTACAGAGCAGACATATAATAATACCAGGCGAATGATAACAATACTTGCAATGTGTGCATACATATATTACACAGGAGTCTGTACAGAGCAGACATATAATAATACCAGCTGAATGATAACTATACTTGTAATGTGTGCATACATATATAAAACAGGAGCCTGTACAGAGCAGACATATAATAATACCAGGTGAATGATACCTATAATTGTAGTGTGTGCATACATATATTACACAGGAGTCTGTACACAGCAGACATATAATAATACCAGGTGAATGATAACTATACTTGCAGTGTGTGCATACATATATTACACAGGAGTCTGTACAGAGCAGACATATAATAATATCAGGTGAATGATAACTATACTTGCAGTGTGTGCATACATATATTACACAGGAGCCTGTACAGAGCAGACATATAATAATACCAGGTGAATGATAACTATACTTGGAATGTGTGCATACATATATTACACAGGAGTCTGTATAGGGCAGACATATAATACCAGGTGAATGATAACTATACTTGCAGTGTGTGCAGACATATTTTACACTGGAGTCTGTACAGAGCAGATATATAATAATACCAGGTGAATGATAACTATACTTGTAATGTTTGTATATGTATATTACACAGGAGTCTGTACAGAGCAGACATATAATAATACCAGGTGAATGATAACTATACTTGTAGTGTGTGCATACATATATTACACAGGAGTCTGTACAGAGCAGACATATAATAATACCAGGTGAATGATAACTATACTTGCAATGTTTGCATATGTATATTACACAGGAGTCTGTACAGGACAGACATATAATAATACCAGGTGAATGATAACTATACTTGTAGTGTGTGCATACATATATTACACAGGAGTCTTTACAGAGCAGACATATAATAATACCAGGTGAATGATAACTATACTTGCAATGTTTGTATATGTATATTACACAGGAGTCTGTACAGAGCAGACATATAATAATATCAGGTGAATGATAACTATACTTGCAATGTGTGCATACAAATATTACACAGGAGTCTGTACAGACCATACATATAATAATACCAGTTGAATGGCAACTATACTTGCAATGTTTGCATATGTATATTACACAGGAGTCTGTACATGGCAGACATATAATAATACCAGGTGAATTATAACTATACTTGCAGTGTGTGCATACATATATTACACAGGAGTCTGTACAGAGCAGACATATAATAATACCAGGTGAATGATAACTATACTTGCAATATTTGCATATGTATATTACACAGGAGTCTGAATAGGGCAGATATGTATTAATACCAGGTGAATGATAACTATACTTGCAGTGTTTGCATACATATATTACACAGGAGTCTGTATAGTGCAGACATATAATAATACCAGGTGAATGATAACTATACTTGCAATGTGTTCATACATATATTACACAGGAGTCTGTACAGAGCAGACATATAATAATACCAGGTGAATGATAACTATATTTGCAATGTGTGCATACATATATTACACGTGTGTCTGTACAGACCATACATATAATAATACCAGGTTAATGATAACTATAATTTCAGTGTGTGCATACATATATTACACAGGAGTCTATACAGAGCAGACATATAATAATACCAGGTGAATGATACCTATAATTGTAGTGTGTGCATACATATATTACACAGGAGTCTGTACAGGGCAGACATATAATACCAGGTGAATGATAACTATACTTGCAGTGTGTGCAGACATATTTTACACTGGAGTCTGTACAGAGCAGATATATAATAATACCAGGTGAATGATAACTATATTTGCAATGTGTGCATACATATATTACACAGGAGTCTATACAGAGCAGACATATAATAATACCAGGTGAATGATACCTATAATTGTAGTGTGTGCATACATATATTACACAGGAGTCTGTACAGGGCAGACATATAATACCAGGTGAATGATAACTATACTTGCAGTGTGTGCAGACATATTTTACACTGGAGTCTGTACAGAGCAGATATATAATAATACCAGGTGAATGATAACTATACTTGTAATGTTTGTATATGTGTATTACACAGGAGTCTGTACAGAGCAGACATATAATAAAACCAGGTGAATGATTACTATACTTGTAGTGTGTGCATACATATATTACACAGGAGTTTGTACAGAGCAGACATATAATAATACCAGGTGAATGATAACTATACTTGCAATATTTGCATATGTATATTACACAGGAGTCTATACAGAGCAGACATATAATAATACCAGGTGAATGATACCTATAATTGTAGTGTGTGCATACATATATTACACAGGAGTCTGTACAGGGCAGACATATAATACCAGGTGAATGATAACTATACTTGCAGTGTGTGCAGACATATTTTACACTGGAGTCTGTACAGAGCAGATATATAATAATACCAGGTGAATGATAACTATACTTGTAATGTTTGTATATGTGTATTACACAGGAGTCTGTACAGAGCAGACATATAATAAAACCAGGATAATGATAACTATACTTGGAATGTGTGCATACATATATTACACAGGAGTCTGTACAGGGCAGACATATAATACCAGGTGAATGATAACTATACTTGCAGTGTGTGCAGACATATTTTACACTGGAGTCTGTACAGAGCAGATATATAATAATACCAGGTGAATGATAACTATACTTGTAATGTTTGTATATGTGTATTACACAGGAGTCTGTACAGAGCAGACATATAATAAAACCAGGTGAATGATAACTATACTTGTAGTGTGTGCATACATATATTACACAGGAGTTTGTACAGAGCAGACATATAATAATACCAGGTGAATGATAACTATACTTGCAATATTTGCATATGTATATTACACAGGAGTCTGTACAGAGCAGACATATAATAATATCAGGTGAATGATAACTATACTTGCAATGTGTGCATACATATATTACACAGGAGTCTGTACAGACCATACATATAATAATACCAGTTGAATGGCAACTATACTTGCAATGTTTGCATATGTATATTACACAGGAGTCTGTACATGGCAGACATATAATAATACCAGGTGAATTATAACTATACTTGCAGTGTGTGCATACATATATTACACAGGAGTCTGTACAGAGCAGACATATAATAATACCAGGTGAATGATAACTATACTTGCAATATTTGCATATGTATATTACACAGGAGTCTGAATAGGGCAGATATGTATTAATACCAGGTGAATGATAACTATACTTGCAGTGTTTGCATACATATATTACACAGGAGTCTGTATAGTGCAGACATATAATAATACCAGGTGAATGATAACTATACTTGCAATGTGTTCATACATATATTACACAGGAGTCTGTACAGAGCAGACATATAATAATACCAGGTGAATGATAACTATATTTGCAATGTGTGCATACATATATTACACGTGTGTCTGTACAGACCATACATATAATAATACCAGGTTAATGATAACTATAATTTCAGTGTGTGCATACATATATTACACAGGAGTCTATACAGAGCAGACATATAATAATACCAGGTGAATGATACCTATAATTGTAGTGTGTGCATACATATATTACACAGGAGTCTGCACAGGGCAGACATATAATACCAGGTGAATGATAACTATACTTGCAGTGTGTGCAGACATATTTTACACTGGAGTCTGTACAGAGCAGATATATAATAATACCAGGTGAATGATAACAATATTTGCAATGTGTGCATACATATATTACACAGGAGTCTATACAGAGAAGACATATAATAATACCAGGTGAATGATAACTATACTTGCAGTGTCTGCATACATATATTACACAGGAGTCTATACAGAACAGACATATAATAATACCAGGTGAATGATACCTATAATTGTAGTGTGTGCATACATATATTACACAGGAGTCTGTACAGGGCAGACATATAATACCAGGTGAATGATAACTATACTTGCAGTGTGTGCAGAGATATTTTACACTGGAGTCTGTACAGAGCAGATATATAATAATACCAGGTGAATGATAACTATACTTGTAATGTTTGTATATGTGTATTACACAGGAGTCTGTACAGAGCAGACATATAATAAAACCAGGTGAATGATTACTATACTTGTAGTGTGTGCATACATATATTACACAGGAGTTTGTACAGAGCAGACATATAATAATACCAGGTGAATGATAACTATACTTGCAATATTTGCATATGTATATTACACAGGAGTCTATACAGAGCAGACATATAATAATACCAGGTGAATGATACCTATAATTGTAGTGTGTGCATACATATATTACACAGGAGTCTGTACAGGGCAGACATATAATACCAGGTGAATGATAACTATACTTGCAGTGTGTGCAGAGATATTTTACACTGGAGTCTGTACAGAGCAGATATATAATAATACCAGGTGAATGATAACTATACTTGTAATGTTTGTATATGTGTATTACACAGGAGTCTGTACAGAGCAGACATATAATAAAACCAGGTGAATGATAACTATACTTGGAATGTGTGCATACATATATTACACAGGAGTCTGTACAGGGCAGACATATAATACCAGGTGAATGATAACTATACTTGCAGTGTGTGCAGACATATTTTACACTGGAGTCTGTACAGAGCAGATATATAATAATACCAGGTGAATGATAACTATACTTGTAATGTTTGTATATGTGTATTACACAGGAGTCTGTACAGAGCAGACATATAATAAAACCAGGTGAATGATAACTATACTTGTAGTGTGTGCATACATATATTACACAGGAGTTTGTACAGAGCAGACATATAATAATACCAGGTGAATGATAACTATACTTGCAATATTTGCATATGTATATTACACAGGAGTCTGTACAGAGCAGACATATAATAATATCAGGTGAATGATAACTATACTTGCAATGTGTGCATACATATATTACACAGGAGTCTGTACAGACCATACATATAATAATACCAGTTGAATGGCAACTATACTTGCAATGTTTGCATATGTATATTACACAGGAGTCTGTACATGGCAGACATATAATAATACCAGGTGAATTATAACTATACTTGCAGTGTGTGCATACATATATTATACAGGAGTCTGTACAGAGCAGACATATAATAATACCAGGTGAATGATAACTATACTTGCAATATTTGCATATGTATATTACACAGGAGTCTGAATAGGGCAGATATGTATTAATACCAGGTGAATGATAACTATACTTGCAGTGTTTGCATACATATATTACACAGGAGTCTGTACAGAGCAGACATATAATAATACCAGGTGAATGATAACTATACTTGCAATGTGTTCATACATATATTACACAGGAGCCTGTACAGAGCAGACATATAATAATACCAGGTGAATGATAACTATATTTTCAATGTGTGCATACATATATTACACGTGTGACTGTACAGACCATACATATAATAATACCAGGTTAATGATAACTATAATTTCAGTGTGTGCATACATATATTACACAGGAGTCTATACAGAGCAGACATATAATAATACCAGGTGAATGATAACTATACTTGCAGTGAGTGCATACATATATTACACAGGAGTCTGTACAGAGCAGACATATAATAATACCAGGCGAATGATAACAATACTTGCAGTGTGTGCATACATATATTACACAGGAGTCTGTACAGAGCAGACATATAATAATACCAGCTGAATGATAACTATACTTGTAATGTGTGCATACATATATAAAACAGGAGCCTGTACAGAGCAGACATATAATAATACCAGGTGAATGATACCTATAATTGTAGTGTGTGCATACATATATTACACAGGAGTCTGTACACAGCAGACATATAATAATACCAGGTGAATGATAACTATACTTGCAGTGTGTGCATACATATATTACACAGGAGTCTGTACAGAGCAGACATATAATAATATCAGGTGAATGATAACTATACTTGCAGTGTGTGCATACATATATTACACAGGAGCCTGTACAGAGCAGACATATAATAATACCAGGTGAATGATAACTATACTTGGAATGTGTGCATACATATATTACACAGGAGTCTGTACAGGGCAGACATATAATACCAGGTGAATGATAACTATACTTGCAGTGTGTGCAGACATATTTTACACTGGAGTCTGTACAGAGCAGATATATAATAATACCAGGTGAATGATAACTATACTTGTAATGTTTGTATATGTGTATTACACAGGAGTCTGTACAGAGCAGACATATAATAAAACCAGGTGAATGATAACTATACTTGGAATTTGTGCATACATATATTACACAGGAGTCTGTACAGGGCAGACATATAATACCAGGTGAATGATAACTATACTTGCAGCGTGTGCAGACATATTTTACACTGGAGTCTGTACAGAGCAGATATATAATAATACCAGGTGAATGATAACTATACTTGTAATGTTTGTATATGTGTATTACACAGGAGTCTGTACAGAGCAGACATATAATAAAACCAGGTGAATGATAACTATACTTGTAGTGTGTGCATACATATATTACACAGGAGCCTGTACAGAGCAGACATATAATAATACCAGGTGAATGATAACTATACTTGCAATGTGTGCATACATATATTACACAGGAGTCTGTACAGGGCAGACATATAATACCAGGTGGATGATAACTATACTTGCAGTGTGTGCAGACATATTTTACACAGGAGCCTGTACAGAGCAGACATATAATAATACCAGGTGAATGATAACTATACTTGCAATGTGTGCATACATATATTACACAGGAGTCTGTACAGAGCAGACATATAATAATATCAGGTGAATGATAACTATACTTGCAGTGTGTGCATACATATATTACACAGGAGCCTGTACAGAGCAGACATATAATAATACCAGGTGAATGATAACTATACTTGCAATGTGTGCATACATATATTACACAGGAGTCTGTACAGGGCAGACATATAATACCAGGTGAATGATAACTATACTTGCAGTGTGTGCAGACATATTTTACACTGGAGTCTGTACAGAGCAGATATATAATAATACCAGGTGAATGATAACTATACTTGCAATGTTTGTATATGTATATTACACAGGAGTCTGTACAGAGCAGACATATAATAAAACCAGGTGAATGATAACTATACTTGTAGTGTGTGCATACATATATTACACAGGAGCCTGTACAGAGCAGACATATAATAATACCAGGTGAATGATAACTATACCTGCAATGTTTGCATATGTATATTACACAGGAGTCTGTACAGAGCAGACATATAATAATACCAGGTGAATGATAACTATACTTGCAATGTGTGCATACATATATTACACAGGAGTCTGTACAGAGCAGACATATAATAATACCAGGTGAATGATAACTATATTTGCAATGTGTGCATACATATATTACACGTGTGTCTGTACAGACCATACATATAATAATACCAGGTTAATGATAACTATAATTTCAGTGTGTGCATACATATATTACACAGGAGTCTATACAGAGCAGACATATAATAATACCAGGTGAATGATAACTATACTTGCAGTGTGTGCATATTTATATTACACAGGAGTCTGTACAGAGCAGACATATAATAATACCAGGTGAATGATAACTATACTTTCAGTGTGTGCATACATATATTACACATGAGCCTGTACAGAGCAGACATATAATAATACCAGGTGAATGATAACTATACTTGCAATGTGTGCATACATATATTACACAGGAGTCTGTACAGAGCAGACATATGATAATACCAGGTGAATGATAACTATACTTGCAGTGTGTGCATACATATATTACACAGGAGTCTGTACAAGGCAGACATATAATACCAGGTGAATGATAATTATACATGTAATGTGTGCATACATATATTACACAGGAGTCTGTACAGAGCAGACATATAATAATACCAGGTGAATGATAACTATACTTGCAATGTGTGCATACATATATTACACAGGAGTCTGTACAGAGCAGACATATGATAATACCAGGTGAATGATAACTATACTTGCAGTGTGTGCATACATATATTACACAGGAGTCTGTACAAGGCTGACATATAATACCAGGTGAATGATAATTATACATGTAATGTGTGCATACATATATTACACTGAAGTCTGTACAGAGCAGACATATAATAATACCAGGTGAATGATAACTATACTTGTAATGTGTACATACATATATTACACAGGAGCCTGTACAGAGCAGACATATAATAATACCAGGTGAATGATAACTATACTTGCAATGTGTGCATACATATATTACACAGGAGTCTGTAAAGAGCAGATATATAATAATACCAGGTGAATGATAACTATACTTGCAATGTGTGCATACATATATTACACAGGAGTCTGTACGGAGCAGACATATAATAATACCAGGTGAATGATAACTATAATTGCAGGGTGTGCATACATATATTACACAGGAGTCTGTACATGGCAGACATATAATAATACCAGGTGTATGATAACTATACTTGCAGTGTGTGCATACATATATTACACAGGAGTCTGTACAGACCATACATATAATAATACCAGGTGAATGATAACTATACTTGCAATGTTTGCATACATATATTACACAGGAGCAGCAGACCAGGAAAAAATTGGCTTGAGGCTAAAGTGTACGGAGGCAATATCATGGCTGGTACTTTTTGGAAGTAAAGTTATAAACACTAGTGCATGAAATTGTATCAGTCTTATAGTTAATATTGTCAAGGAAATGTTTTGCTGGTGATATATAACAGTGGCAGGTCTAACAACTCTTGATTCGAGGCAATTCAAGATGTTGGGGGCAGAGCTAGGGAGAACGGGTGGCAAATTTGCTGTGTATTTGTGGTGGGCACTGTCACTCACATAGGTAGCTCTACTGCTCATGCATTTAATGCTGCTCATGCATGGTAGAAAGTCCACTTTTATTGTTGAATTTGGATTGTGGTGTAAAATCTCGTTTTCCCACTTATCTCTACATCGCTCCTGAAAAGTGTGAAAGAGGTAAAGCTTGGTGGGACAGCCAGATTACCACCCAAGGTGGGGACTGTACTATGTGATAGTTGGGAGGCCTGTAGGGGTGGGCTAAGCATGATATGGCCATATGGTGTAAATAAATCTCCAAATTTGTCCATCTAGTATAGGTGCTATTAAAGCACCTTTAATGCCGTCACTACAATGGGCGTACTATGTTTGTTACTGAAAAACTATTACTTACTAACAGAAGACTTACCTGGTACATCCTATGGCGAGACCAGCTTAGTCAGTGACCAACCATTGCTCTGCGAAGTCGTTGGTGCTTAAATGAGAAAGAAAAAAATTACAGCTAAACACAAACACCGCAGAAAAGTTTATACAGCCATTGTCATCAGGGTACAAACATTTTTAAAAAAAAGTCCTGTCAGTGAGGGGTTAAGAGAGATTAGCAATGTTTAGTTGTGCGCTGATATTTCTATGTACTGTGTATACATTTTGCCCTTTCGCTCTAGTTTATATACGATCTGCTACGTTTCTGTGCATTTAAATAAAAAAATATAATGTGATCTTTTATCTGTCTTGATAAATTTCCAGGGACTTATAGTATCAGGAAACCAACGTCTCAGCCAGGGGACTTTCCCTTTAAAAAGACAGATAATATATTATGTTCTCAATTGAGTCTTGTTTCGCAGGCTGGTAAAATTATTACTTTGACCACAATGGAATGTTTTATAATGTTGTGGTTAGTAAAAAAAAAAATCTTATATTGTGTTTTTGAGAGTCATTTAGTTTTATGGGTTTTTTATAAATATATAAAATATAAATTTTTCAATTTTTTTAATTTATTCCTCACTCTGGTTTTATTTAAGGCTAGTTATTTAGCTACGATGTGAAAATATACACTAATCCCCGTGTAAAAAAAGTCCAGATGGAAGAATTATTGTCAAAAAGAATATAAATGTAAATATGAGATTTGATTTGCTTTAATATATTTAAGAAGCTTTATTGGAGTGTTTGTATTGAAGTGTTTTATCTGCTGAATAACATATAGACACAGGTAAAGATACAGGTGAACATATAGATAGAGGTAAAGATGCAGGTAAACATATAGACACAGGTAAAGATGCAGGTGAACATATAGATACAGGTAAAGATGCAGGTAAACATATAGATACAGTTAAAGATGCAGGAAAACATATAGACACAGGTAAAGATGCAGGTAAACATATAGACACAGGTAAAGATGAAGGTAAACATATAGACACAGGTAAAGATGCAGGTAAACATATAGACACAGGTAAAGATGAAGGTAAACATATAGACACAGGTAAAGTTGCAGGTAAACATATAGACACAGGTAAAGATGCAGGAAAACATATAGACACAGGTAAAGATGCAGGTAAACATATAGACACAGGTAAAGATGCAGGTAAACATATAGACACAGGTAAAGATGCAGGTAAACATATAGATACGGGTAAAGATGCAGGTAAACATATAGATACAGGTAAAGATGCAGGTAAACATATAGATACAGGTAAAGATGCAGGTAAACATATAGATACAGTAAAGATGCAGGTAAACATATAGATACAGTTAAAGATGCAGGTAAACATATAGACACAGGTAAAGATGCAGGTAAACATATAGATACGGGTAAAGATGCAGGTAAACATATAGACACAGGTAAAGATGAAGGTAAACATATAGACACAAGTAAAGATGCAGGTAAACATATTGATACAGGTAAAGATGCAGGTAAACATATAGACACAGGTAAAGATGCAGGTAAACATATAGACACAGGTAAAGATGCAGGTAAACATATAGACACAGGTAACGATGCAGGTAAACATATAGATACAGGTAAAGGTGCAGGTAAACATATAGACACAGGTAAAGATGCAGGTAAACATATAGACACAGGTAAAGATGCAGGTAAACATATAGATACAGGTAAAGATGCAGGTAAACATATAGACACAGGTAAAGATGCAGGTAAACATATAGACACAGGTAAAGATGCAGGTAAACATATAGACACAGGTAAAGATGCAGGTAAACATAGAGATACAGGTAAAGATGCAGGTAAACATATAGACACAGGTAAAGATGCAGGTAAACATATAGACACAGGTAAAGATGCAGGTAAACATATAGACACAGGTAAAGATGCAGGTAAAAATAGAGATACAGGTAAAGATGCAGGTAAACATAATCACACAGGTAAAGATGCAGGTAAACATATAGATATCCCTTATCCAAATTGATCTGTTATCCAAAAACTAATTTGTATTTTGCCACAAGTTTTAAAATCCACACATCTGTCAGAAATGCAAGTGCACAACAGTTTTTTCAGTGTGCAGCCCCCTTAATCTGTGATATAGCCTTTCCAAGCATGCTCAGATTCCCCCACAATGTGTAATACATTGACATGTGTGCAGACCTGACACGTCAAAGCCATGTTCCCAACAAGCCTCACATCACAGTAACAGTGATTTATTATCTCTATACAGTAACAGGGATTTATTATCTCTATACAGTAACAGGGATTTATTATCTCTATGCAGTAACAGGGATTTATTATCTCTATACAGTAACAGGGATTTATTATCTCTATACAGTAATAGCGATTTATTATCTCTATACAGTAATAGGGATTTATTATCTCTATACAGTAATAGGGATTTATTATCTATATACAGTAATAGGGATTTATTATCTCTATACAGTAATAGGGATTTATTATCTCTATACAGTAACAGGGATTTATTATCTCTATACAGTAATAGGGATTTATTATCTCTATACAGTAACAGGGATTTATTATCTCTATACAGTAACAGGGATTTATTTGCTCTATATAGTAACAGTGATGTATTATCTCTATACAGTAACATTTATTACTATCTCTTTACAGTAACAGGGATTTATTTGCTCTATACAGTAACAGGGATTTATTATCTCTATACAGTAACAGGGATTTATTATCTCTATACAGTAACAGGGATTTATTTGCTCTATACAGTAACAGGGATTTATTATCTCTATACAGTAACAGGGATTTATTTGCTCTATACAGTAACAGGGATTTATTTGCTCTATACAGTAACAGGGATTTATTTGATCTATACCGTATTTACATTGATGTTACTGGATTCCATGAGAGCTGAGAGGCTGGAATATATCCTCTTGGTGAGACTGGTCCGGTATCTGAAATGAGCCATTATCCAACATATTTCTGCTCCCGGTGCATTCTGGATAATGGATACTCAACCTGTTATATAACTATATTTGTTAAAAATACTGAAAGACTGGAACATATAGGAATGCTGTAAATATATATAGACTTCCCTCTTTCTTGTAGGTTCCCATTTTGCAAGAAGAAGAAGAATTTGCCCCCTGAGTCATACTGGTTTAACTAGATCCAATACACCAAAAGACAAGGTACTTTTACATCTCTCGTATTCTCTAGAAATGTCTGTCTGGTTTTTTTCCCGTCTCCTTTGTTTTCCTCTTTTTTGATTTATACAGTTCAGCATTAGACTTTTGAAATTACCTGCAATTTGATGTATTATTATTATTTTAATTTGTTTTTATTGTTATGCCAATTACAAATACACATATATTACACAACAATCATAGAATAATAAGTTAATTTTACATAATTCATAACCCACTCTCGAGGTGAGAATAAAATCATGATTTTTCTTTTTTTTACAGTCCAACAAGGGAGACCAGATTTTCAATTAACCATTTAATTTATACATATTATGTAAGTAGTAATAGTCCTTCTCCATTGCGGCCAGTCATGTTGTGTGTATAGATCCTGTGCTTCAGATACCTTCAAATTGTTTGCTATTAAGAGTTTAGTAGTGACAGATAAATGGATCAGAAGTAATCATTGGTCTTTTTTTAACTTTGGGGAGTCGTACATAACAGAGCAAATTTAGTATCTATCTGTTTTTTTCTTCCCATTTAAAAATGTATCAACCGAAAATCCTGAACCCAATAGAAGATCACATTCCGACAGATGAGCCCATGTGCTTTGAACATTTCCAACACTTAGGATAGATTTTTTTTCAATCTAGATATTAAAGTACAAATGTTTAATAAAAAATCTCCTTTTACTTTGATTGCAATTAAGCAGATAATTCAATACCTTCGGAGAAATAAAGCCCAGGGACCTGATGAGAATTCAGATCTCTTCTATAAGAGCCAAACATGCCGAGACTACTCTGAAGGAATAAAACTAACTGCTGAAATGTTAAAGGAAATGTTATTGGCAAGAATGATCCCAATATCAAGAGAAGACAAAGACAAAACAGACATAACAACCTTTATATCACTTAATCAACACCCATGTCAAAATGGATTCACCAGTTTTGGGAAACAGGTCAAGGGCAGTTATAAACAAATAAGTGCATCAAACCGGATTAATTCCATCGTGAGGTGGTGAGTCCATGATTAAAAGGGTCAGGTGGAATTACATAGAAGTGATGCTCTTTTGGTTTTTGCTGGAACCTTTCTAGACGCAGGGGTTTACAAACCCAAGTGTAGTGGGTTCAAGTATTGTTTTTCCAGTTTTTGATATTCACAGTGGGACAGTCAGGGCTATCCCCTAGCTTGTATTCTTTTACATCTTTTCTTTGGATCATGGATCTTTGGATAAGGGGATTCTCAACCTATATGAGGATATGCCGATATGTACTTTTGATAGAACGTGCCAGTTTATCCTATGACCGGCAGCTGCCATGACTCCCTGGGAAGCAGATAGCCCAGCCTGGTCGGCGACTGTCTCTCTCTGCTATTGAAGAGCTAGACCCTCATTTTTAAAGGGGATCAAAAGAGAGGAAAACACGATACCTTCTTTAAAATCCGACCTTGATCAGTCGAGCGCCCACTCTGATTGGCTGTGCGCATGCTGACAGTGTCCGTGCACCAATGTCCGTGCACCAGCCTCCAGACCGGCTCTGACTCACAGCAGGAGATCAAAAAACATTCTCAAAAGTCTTTAACGTGAGCAAAAATAATCACAATCCAATCAAACAACCAGAAACCTACACACTAAATAGAAATACGTGGAAGAGGCACAAACAGGGAATACAAATGCAAAACATTACAAATATTCACAAATTGCTCCACATCCACGTTTTACGTATATTTTTTTCCACTGTGCTGGTATGTTACATGATCCCCTATGTCTCAGTATCCCATTAGCCCCGTCCTGACATAGGACATAGATAATAGCTGGGATATTCTGCCCGAAATTCTACCTCCCCTTGGTGGTACCACAGTTCAGGACTGAAGAATTAAATCTCTCAGCGTTTCCAGACAATGTTTTATAAACTATCTAAAGCCCAGCGTCCGTAAACCTTTGTTCATTAAAGAAATTACAAACTAAATATAGACAACATTGGCCGACCCCAGGCAATCTGAATAAAACAGAGGACAAATACCGGAGAGATACATAGGATTTTGTCTGGAGAGCTGACCATCGAATACCTGGGCATCAAAGTAACCTACGATTCAGATAGGACGATGGAGATCAATTGTGGTCCTTTGCTGAAGCAAGAAGATGGAGAAGATGAATGAATGGAAATAAATCTATTTGACCTGGATTGGCAGAGTAAAACATGATTAAATATTATCTAATGCTAAAACTGTATTTTATATTTAGATCTATATCTCTGAGTGTTAAGAATAATATTGTTATTTATTAATTATTGAATAGAAGTAGTTTTTTTTTTTTATTGTTTTGTGTAGGTTGTAAAACTGGCAGGTCTATTCATTGGCCTACACTGCCTAACTCCCCCGGACCTCCCCTCGGACCTCCCCTCTCATGGGAGGACTTTGGCTTATTTCGGGGCCATTTAGGGAGGACCCTTGGCTATAACGGGAATTTAAATCTATGGGGGGACTTTGGCTATTGCGAAAACAGCTCTTCCCAAAATGGCATGAATTTTGTTTTAATAATAAATAAAAATAGTCTAAAAATGATAAAAATAAATAAGAATAGATATAAAAAAAACACATTAAAATTGATGTTATATAAATGTAATATATATATATATATATATATATATATATATATATATATATATATATATATATGTAATGTATATATAATATAACAAAAACATTTGAATTGAATTGTTCATTGGCATAATGTTATATTTATTAGTAAAAAAATAATGATTGTAGTTTATTATTAGTATTACACTATAAATGGTGCCATTACCACATCAGTGAACACGTAATGTAATATAAAATACATACATTATCATATATAATTCTATATAGCGCCATAGCAGCTCTTACAATGCTGGTGATGTAATGCCAGCTATTGGTTGTCATCACACCACTGGTGATTGTTAGTTTATTTGTACCCTCCTGCCATCATGCCACGTGCATCACTTCATTTCATTGCCACAGTTAGAGCCCCCAAACTAAATGTGGCCATAATTGGGACCCACATTTTGGTGAATTTATGTTTTTCAGCAATTTGGGTTTTAGCTCCTACCTGGCTCTATTTTGGGGAATATTTGCCAATACAAGAAAAGTATTTGAAAAATTGTTTGACAGCAAAATATGTTATTCTATTATGCAATTATCAGAACTATGTATTGTTGTGTATACTAGAATTGGTTATAGTCATTCGAATTTAATTTGAAGAAAAACAAAAGCTATTGTAGATGGATGCACTCCCCTTCCCCCTTTTCTTTTTTGCCCCTCCCCCCCCCCCCCCCATTTTCAATACTTTTATCATTGATTTAAATATGGACTGGATACTTTGATATTTACTTTTTTTTATGTATAACATATATGGTATTTTCTCTTTCATTGTAAAAGTTATTGTTATTGTAAAAATATCTCTTTAATAAAATATATTTTGGCATATTTTTGCCAATCCCTCCTCAAACATTTTATGTTTATAGTCACGAAAAAAGGGAATTACAAGGAACTGAGGAAGGAATTTCAAACTTATGTCCAAAGTTGCCAAGTTGGGAAAATGTTCCCATTCAGCTTTCCTTTCACAACCTCGGAAAGTGAGGGATAAAGTCAGTCAAAATATATTTACTAAGTTTGAAAACCACCCTATAAAGAATGGCACCAAACCCAAGTAAACGTACTACCAGGAAAACCAAAAAGCTCTTGGACGATCTAGTCCGACTTTCTAAAGTGAAAACAAAAAACCATAAGGGTTTAATTTATATAAGGGGGTAACTGAGATGGTCATTCAAACTGAAGGCCAAAGAAGAAAAGTTGGAAAACTTCTCCCATTGGTTTTTCCGTAAGGGCCCTTACCTGGTTTTGGTGCCATTTCTTAGAAGGTGATTTCCAACTTAGTAAATATATTTGTCTGAACTGTTCCTGGCATTGTGGTATTGTGTCTTTTTCCCTCTCGCGTGTCAAGGTGCTAGAAGGAAAGTCCCTTGGGCTGGGGGATTTCTTTTCTTTGCATGTCTGCTTTGGTTGATAATAATACAATAAAGGGAGGCGCCACACGGTAATCTCAGAGAATACAACACACATGGAATCTCTCCTTATGTTATCTGTAGCCATTGTACAACTTAAACACTGGAAAATAAATCCGCTCTGGACCGAGGCAGATGTTTGAAATAAATTGACCACCAAGTTTTATTGTTGAAAAAAATATTGATACATTTCCAAATAAAATCCCACAGTCCTCAGAGGTTAAAGAAAAACAAAATATGTTCCACTATAGAAGTACCAGTGAAAGACGCATTGTCCCTAGTAAAGGTTGAGTGGCTCTTTCCCAAATTGCTTGGAACTGGCCACATCGGCAGCTCCATCTTTATTAATGATCTACATGACCTAAATACAATGGGAGCAACTAGCTTGCATCAGCTTGCTCACACTGGATAAAGATAATGTAGAGTAGTTATAGGGCTGGAGCTGAAGAAATGAACTGCTCCAACGTCCTACCAATAGTGTCTCCCATAGCAGCTCATTTCACTCCCAATGTATGGTGTCTGGGAAGGTGACGCAAAGGAGTTTGACAACGGGGCTCCAAGAAGGTGAACTGACCTTTATCCAAAAACAAATTTCGGATTTGGGTAATTTTGGATCATGGATCTTTGGATAAGGGGATTCTCAACCTGTATGAGGATATGCCAATATGTACTTTTGATAGAACGTGCCAGTTTATCTTATGACCGGCAGCTGCCATGACTCCCTGGGAAGCAGACAGCCCAGCCTGGTCGGCGACTGTCTCTCTCTGCTATTGCAGAGCTAGACCCTCATTTTTAAAGGGGATCAAAAGAGAGGAAAACACGATACCTTCTTTAAAATCCGACCCTGATCAGTCGAGCGCCCACTCTGATTGACTGTGCGCATGCTGACAGTGTCCGTGCACCAATGTCCGTGCACCAGCCTCCAGACCGGCTCTGCCTCTGCTGTGAGTCAGAGCCGAGATCAAAAAACATTCTCAAAAGTCTTTAACGTGAGCAAAAATAATCACAATCCAATCACACAACCAGAAACCTACACACTAAATAAAAATACGTGGAAGAGGCACAAACAGGGAATAAAAATGCAAAACATTACAAATATTCACAAATTGCTCCACATCCATGTTTTACGTATATTTTTTTCCACTGTGCTGGTATGTTACATGATCCCCTATGTCTCGATATCCCATTAGCCCCGTCCTGACATAGGACATAGATAATAGCTGGGATATTCTGCCCGAAATTCTACCTCCCCTTGGTGGTACCACAGTTCAGGGTGCTGTTCTACATTCTGCCTGAAAACCTTCATAGGGAGCGATCAGCGGTCACTGCCTAGGATTTGCCAGCACTGGTATGATGCCTCAATGTTGAGGCATCATGTAGCACCGAAATTTCCCCCTCGGTACCACGATCATCCCATTTTTTTCTAAACTTGGGACAAAATTTAGAAACTATTTAGATGGGGTCTTTTTCACCGTTTGCAACTGTGTAAAATATTTTTTTTTAAATCCTTTTTTCAATAATATGTGATATTCTTTTAAGCACATTACATGATATGATGAACATAATGGTATCTAAATAAAGCCCTTTTTTATGGTGATAAAAACAGTATGTAATATGTGTGGGTTCATTATACGTGAAAGAGGAAAATTGCAGCTAAACACAAACACTGCAGAAATGTTAAAATAGCCAATGACATGTAGGATACAAAAATTAATCAACAGTACTGTCACTGAGGGGTTAAATCCAGTAAGCCACACAATGCTGGAGTTGGTGAGCTCGCAGGTGCAAGTTTGATGCCTAGATGCTGAAAAATGGAGGCAATAGTACATTAAATCTTAAGTTAAAGGCACCTAATTATGTTTTCAGTGTATATGTGGTGTGCTTTATGAAATTACTTTGTGGCTTGACATGTAAATTACATGTTTCCCATTAAAAAGTAATTCATTAGCATATGAAGCGGCATTTGATGTCATAAATCGAAGACTCCACACACACAATGTTTTTATAAACACTCTGTGCATTTGCTTTGAGATCTGCTCACAAAACGTAGAGATCTTTTCTGATCATATGTGTATTTTCTACATTCTAATCAATGTTTAAATGACGAAGACCCTTTGACTCATCATCAGCCTTCTGTAAATGTGTCTTTGTGATGTTGACACTGTGTGCAGAACATGAGACATGGGGGATTGTCCCTACTGCCACATTTACTCCACAGTAAGGTACAGTGAATAAAGGGGGAATCCAACATAAGTCAGGCAATACTAATTGTATTTTCTATTTTGGATGAGGTTATTTGTTTAGTGGTAATGTCCAGAAAGCTGAGAGGTTTGTTATAAGCATATTTCTGCCACACAAAAATAAACACTCATACTCTTATGGGTCTTGTTCACTAAAATTTGACTTTGGAGGTTGGCCTTCATGTTGAGACTAAGTCAAATTCTGCCCCCGAACAAAAGCCCAGGTTCAAATCTTCTTCATTGAAAGTAACGGGAGGTGAAATGATGAAAGCTATTTTTGAGACTAAGTCTGATCCGGCACCTCCAAAATCAAACTTTAGTGAATAGATCCATTAGAGAGTTATTCATGAATGAGAGAATAGGATACTTTTGCCAACATGGCTACTTCAGCCTTAGAGGCACACTCCCACCAACAAATGAAAAGGGTTTATTTGTTTTATTTTGCCTTGTTGATTTCAGATATGTCTTTTGTTTTTGTTATGTGAGTTTATTTTATGAAATAGTTTATTAAACAAGTGTGACCAGGCACTGCCATTTTGTGTAATATAGTGTTTTTGGGTGCCGACCCCCGTGTCTTTACAGCACTAGTATGTCACTTTGGGGCTGGGGTTAGGGTTGCCACCTTTTCTTCCAAAAAATACCGGCCTTGGTACTGTCTCCATAGACTTAACATTGACTTGATGCCAATTTGTTTACCGGCCTGCCGGTAAAATACCTGCCAGGTGGCAACCCTAGCTGGGGTACAGAATGCAGTCTATATGTCAGAATTCTGACCATAGACTTGCATTGAATGGGAGAGTAATGTAACTATTACATCACAAGGGTCGGAGTTGTAATCCTGTTTGATCAGGTCAGTCTCCCTCTGTGTGTTGCACAGGAGCCAGTAAGAGAGCAGGGGAGTATCTTATGACATCATCATGTAGGCGTTGGCCACAGTTGTAAAGTGAGACTTGCTGGAAGATTTTGGAGACTGTTGCATCATGAGTAAAATTCTCAAAATGGATGCTGGCGACAGACACCTAATTTTATTTTTACGTTTACATGCAATTAATTCAAACATAGAGGGAAAAAAGTGGTATATGTCTTATATATGTGTTTGTTTTAAATTCACAGGTAATCTAGTTACATCTTATCTAAGTGGTAGTGTCCATTCCTTCCTCAATTCATTGCAATTCCCTGCATTATAGGATAAAAATATTAACAATGTAACATATACTTTTCTATATCCCTGGGAAAAAACTGCTAATGAGAAGGATTTAGGAATCATTGTAGATAACAGACACAACAACATAAACAGTGCCCAATGCCAGTCAGCAGCTGCAAGGGCCAATAAGATATTGGCATGTATAAAACGAGGTATAGATTAACGGGAGGAGGAGATCATCTTGCCTCTTTACAAATCAATGGTAAGACCTCACCTGGAATATGCAGTACAGTTCATTGGTGATGAGACATTGCATGGTAATTTTTTAGCGTGTAAAATGTGTATGTCTGTTTAACACCGTTTCAATGCAATGCTGATTGGGCTTTGCTTAGCCAGTAGAAATACCGGGACAGATTTCGTAACTGATGGGACATTAGAGCAAAAAGCCGGGACTGTCCTGGACTGTGCCAGCAAATGTGTGACTGTTGGCTATTCTGTATGTTCACAACATGTATCAATGTAGGCTACACTTCTGCATATGACATATACAATATAATGTGCTCTTATTACCACAGAGGCCTTCTCTGCTATTCTAATATGCACAGATGCTGTTACTGGGAAATTGAGCTGCTAGGCCAAGCATGAAGCAATATACAGTGGTGCAAACTGTGCCATTCTTTACCCCGGTTCCTGGCGGAAGAAGCTAATGATTATATTGCCTCTCGGAAATCAGGTTAGGAGCTGGATTTTTCATCAGTCAGGAAATCTGGCCAATCTTTATCAGTCACCCGACCCGTACACTTCCCAAATATGGATATATTTTCTATTGAAATAAGGTGACTCCAGGGTCAAACACGTCACTTCGACTATACTATGTTTTGCTCACATATGTATAACTATCTAGCTTTTATGGTCTCTACTGATGTATTCCTCCAAACTACTTCCAACAGCGAACCAGGACAGTGGGGAGCGGTGCAAGTCTTCAGAGTTTGATTGTTGAGCTGACATCGCTATCGGTCATCCACACAATTATTCTTATACACAGTAGGAATTCTCTGGGGCCCAGACACCAGACATTGAGTTCTGGACCACGGGATGGCAGTCCGAAAAGTGGGACAGAGGTAGAGCTCTAGTGATAGTGGGAAGGAGTCTCAACATTAGAACTGTCCGGCACAAATGACTGCAAGTCTTATAAATTACCGTATTAACGTCTGATCCAACTTGTAGGTTTTTGCGTTAGCTATCTGGCATGCTCGATGCAAGGTGTATAAATGTATTTGAAATATTGATGAGGTGCAATACATCTATAAGAATAAAACCACAAATCCTTGGATGAACCACCTGAGAGACCACTCAACTCCAGGATGGACGGCTTGTGTGAGGGTCTCTCTCAGTTCATAGATACTTACCTACAGCAAACAGTGAGTGCTCTTGGTTGTCCATATGTCATACATGTGTAATATTTGTGTAATGGGTTTGGTTGAGTGTCTGACATAGCCCCATTATACATTTATTCTGTGTTGTGGTATTAGCACACGGAGCCCTAGGGTAAAAAGTAACTATACCTCAGTAACGAGTAACTAGTAACTCAGGCCATTCAATGACCCACAAAGAGGTCCCTTTAACAAAAATACAAAAGCAAAAATAATTTATTGAGGAGATGCTACGATTTCCCCTATACTCCTATAAATAACCCACATTCGGTTCAGTTTTAAAGACTGTTAAACAAACAGTAATTTAGGGAAATTCTGTTTTCACAGAAGTATTTTTTTTTGCACATAAGAAAAACATTTCTAGTATTCCTGCAAAACATCAACAAGGGCATTCGATGCCCTTTCCTGTCTTTCTTTGTATGACTTGTTACCTTGACAGGAAGCATCCTTTGTACAAAAGTCACAATTTGGAAACTAAAAGACAACTAAATTGTATGTTTATTTCACTTGTGTCTCTAACACAGAAAACTTTCATGCTTTGTCCGGCAATAGCGAAAACGCGTCGTGTCATTTTTAAAGTTTTTGAGTGAATAATAGAGGATAAAATACGGGGAGTGGGGAATGAGACATTAATAATAATCATATAATTTACAAGATGAACAGAGAAATATAAAAAGAAACAAAAAATAAACGTTTAGAGATTAATAAAAGCAGCATCTTTGCCCCTCGGTAACTTCCCCAATCTGTTATCCTGTAAGCCTGGTTATATGTAATCAGAGGGGTTTTATTAATCCACTGAGTAAAAGTGAAGTTGGAACAGGTTTGGGAGGTTACTGTAATATCTTTAATTCCTTGATCGACTGATTATCCCAACTCCAACCTTTCACCTAAATCACAGCTATTATTATTTCTTCTCTTATAATATGTAACATTTTTCCTGTGATGTTTTTTTTTTTTCCTTTTACCAAATGTTCCTTCCAGAAAACAGTTTCTGTAGGTAAATGGGTTGGTTGGTTGTCTACAGGGGAGGGCTGGCAAGGGGGGCAGGGGAGCAGTTGCCCATCATGCGGGCCTCTAACATGGCTAAATAGACCAGTTATTTTCTATCTGTCAGAATATCTGTCTATCTGTGTTTATATTTGATTAAAATGGATTTTCCAGCCTGCCCTGGGTTTCTTGCTATAGAATTGGCCAATCTTATCCATATCACTAAGTATTGAGCATTGTTTGCAAACTGACTGGGTCAGAAATGCCAAAACAGCTGCCTTGATGTGATCAAACTATTGTCTTGTTGGTTCTATATCTGCCATTCTCTTTCTGGACTGGGGTCTTCCTTCTCATCCTTCTCAGCTCCTGTGGACATAATAACAGATGACATGAAGGGCACGACTTTGGAAGATGTCCAAGAACAGTATGTGAATGACCTTAAAAAAACTCAAGGACGTGAGACTCATGATATATTTATCACTTAGAACAAAAACAGAATCTGCATTCCCACTTTAATAAGTCAGATCACGATCTCTTACATTAACATTAACATTTATTTAATTAGAGCCAATAATTTATATAGCGCCTGGTACAAAGAATAGAAGGGAAACATACTATATAGACAAATACAGACAGACTGATACATGAGGTAGAGAGCCCTGCTCACAGACACAGACTGATACATGAGATAGAGAGCCCTGCTCATAGACACAGGCTGATACATGGGATGGAGAGCCCTGCTTACAGAGACAGACTGATACATGAGATAGAGAGTCCTGCTCGCAGACACAGACTGATACATGAGATGGAGAGCCCTGCTTGAACAGACTGATACATGAGATAGAGAGCCCTGCTCACAGACACAGACTGATACATGAGATAGAGAGCCCTGCTTGAACAGACTGATACATGAGATAGAGAGCCTTGCTCATAGACACAGACTGATACATGAGATAGAGAGCCCTGCTCATAGACACAGACTGATACATGAGATAGAGAGCCCTGCTCATAGACACAGACTGATACATGAGATGGAGAGCCCTGCTCATAGACACAGACTGATACATGAGACAGAGAGCCCTGCTCATAGACACAGACTGATACATGAGATGGAGAGCCCTGCTTGAACAGACTGATACATGAGGTAGAGAGCCCTGCTCATAGACACAGACTGATACATGAGATAGAGAGCCCTGCTCATAGACACAGACTGATACATGAGATAGAGAGCCCTGCTCATAGACACAGACTGATACATGAGATAGAGAGCCCTGCTCATAGACACAGACTGATACATGAGATAGAGAGCCCTGCTCATAGACACAGACTGATACATGAGATGGAGAGCCCTGCTCATAGACACAGACTGATACATGAGATAGAGAGCCCTGCTCACAGACACAGACTGATCCATGAGATGGAGAGCCCTGCTCACAGACACAGACTGATACATGAGATAGAGAGCCCTGCTCATAGACACAGACTGATACATGAGATAGAGAGCCCTGCTCATAGACACAGACTGATACATGAGATGGAGAGCCCTGCTTGAACAGACTGATACATGAGGTAGAGAGCCCTGCTCACAGACACAGACTGATACATGAGATAGAGAGCCCTGCTCATAGACACAGACTGATACATGAGATAGAGAGCCCTGCTCATAGACACAGACTGATACATGAGATGGAGAGCCCTGCTCATAGACACAGACTGATACATGAGATGGAGAGCCCTGCTCATAGACACAGACTGATACATGAGATGGAGAGCCCTGCTCATAGACACAGACTGATACACGAGATAGAGAGCCCTGCTCACAGACACAGACTGATCCATGAGATGGAGAGCCCTGCTCACAGACACAGACTGATACATGAGATAGAGAGCACTGCTCACAGACACAGACTGATACATGAGATAGAGAGCCCTGTTCATAGACACAGACTGATACATGAGATGGAGAGCCCTGCTTACAGAGACAGACTGATACATGAGATAGAGAGCCCTGCTCACAGACACAGACTGATACATGAGATGGAGAGCCCTGCTTGAACAGACTGATACATGAGGTAGAGAGCCCTGCTCATAGACACAGACTGATACATGAGATAGAGAGCCCTGCTCATAGACACAGACTGATACATGAGACAGAGAGCCCTGCACACAGACACAAACTGATACATGAGATGGAGAGCCCTGCTCATAGACACAGACTGATACATGAGACAGAGAGCCCTGCACACAGACACAAACTGATACATGAGATGAAGAGCCCTGCTCATAGAGACACACTGATACATGAGATGAAGAGCCCTGCTTACAGACACGGTCTGAAACATGAGATGGAGAGCCCTGCTCACAGACACAGACTGATACATGAGATAGAGAGCCCTGCTCATAGACACAGACTGATACATGAGACAGAGAGCCCTGCACACAGACACAAACTGATACATGAGATGGAGAGCCCTGCTCATAGACACAGACTGATACATGAGACAGAGAGCCCTGCACACAGACACAAACTGATACATGAGATGGAGAGCCCTGCTCATAGACACAGACTGATACATGAGATAGAGAGCCCTGCTCACAGACACAGACTGATCCATGAGATGGAGAGCCCTGCTCACAGACACAGACTGATACATGAGATGGATAGCCCTGCTTACAGAGACAGACTGATACATGAGATAGAGAGCCCTGCTCACAGACACAGACTGATACATGAGATGGAGAGCCCTGCTTGAACAGACTGATACATGAGGTAGAGAGCCCTGCTCATAGACACAGACTGATACATGAGATAGAGAGCCCTGCTCATAGACACAGACTGATACATGAGACAGAGAGCCCTGCACACAGACACAAACTGATACATGAGATGGAGAGCCCTGCTCATAGACACAGACTGATACATGAGACAGAGAGCCCTGCACACAGACACAAACTGATACATGAGATGGAGAGCCCTGCTCATAGACACAGACTGATACATGAGACAGAGAGCCCTGCTCACAGAGACAAACTGATACATGAGATGGAGAGCCCTGCTCACAGAGACACACTGATACATGAGATGGAGAGCCCTGCTTACAGACACAGTCTGAAACATGAGATGGAGAGCCCTGCTCACAGACACAGACTGATACATGAGATAGAGAGCCCTGCTCATAGACACAGACTGACACATGAGACAGAGAGCCCTGCACACAGACACAAACTGATACATGAGATGGAGAGCCCTGCTCATAGACACAGACTGATACATGAGACAGAGAGCCCTGCACACAGACACAAACTGATACATGAGATGGAGAGCCCTGCACACAGAGACACACTGATACATGAGATGGAGAGCCCTGCTTACAGACACAGTCTGAAACATGAGATGGAGAGCCCTGCTCACAGACACAGACTGATACATGAGATGGAGAGCCCTGCTTACAAACACAGTCTGAAACATGAGATGGAGAGCCCTGCTCACAGACAAAGACTGATACATGAGATGGAGATCCCTGCTCACAGACACAGACTGATACATGAGATGGAGAACCGTGCTCACAGACACAGACTGATACATGAGATGGAGAACCGTGCTCACAGACAAAGACTGATACATGAGATGGAGATCCCTGCTCACAGACACAGACTGATACATGAGATGGAGAGCCCTGCTCACAGACACAGACTGATACATGAGATGAAGAGCCCTGCTCACAGACACAGACTGATCCATGAGATGGAGAACCGTGCTCACAGACACAGACTGATACATGAGATGGAGAACCGTGCTCACAGACACACACTGATACATGAGATGGAGAGCCCTGCTCACAGACACAGACTGATACATGAGATAGAGAGCCCTGCTCATAGACACAGACTGATACATGAGACAGAGAGCCCTGCACACAGACACAAACTGATACATGAGATGGAGAGCCCTGCTCATAGACACAGACTGATACATGAGACAGAGAGCCCTGCACACAGACACAAACTGATACATGAGATGGAGAGCCCTGCTCATAGACACAGACTGATACATGAGATAGAGAGCCCTGCTCACAGACACAGACTGATCCATGAGATGGAGAGCCCTGCTCACAGACACAGACTGATACATGAGATGGATAGCCCTGCTTACAGAGACAGACTGATACATGAGATAGAGAGCCCTGCTCACAGACACAGACTGATACATGAGATGGAGAGCCCTGCTTGAACAGACTGATACATGAGGTAGAGAGCCCTGCTCATAGACACAGACTGATACATGAGATAGAGAGCCCTGCTCATAGACACAGACTGATACATGAGACAGAGAGCCCTGCACACAGACACAAACTGATACATGAGATGGAGAGCCCTGCTCATAGACACAGACTGATACATGAGACAGAGAGCCCTGCACACAGACACAAACTGATACATGAGATGGAGAGCCCTGCTCATAGACACAGACTGATACATGAGACAGAGAGCCCTGCTCACAGAGACAAACTGATACATGAGATGGAGAGCCCTGCTCACAGAGACACACTGATACATGAGATGGAGAGCCCTGCTTACAGACACAGTCTGAAACATGAGATGGAGAGCCCTGCTCACAGACACAGACTGATACATGAGATAGAGAGCCCTGCTCATAGACACAGACTGACACATGAGACAGAGAGCCCTGCACACAGACACAAACTGATACATGAGATGGAGAGCCCTGCTCATAGACACAGACTGATACATGAGACAGAGAGCCCTGCACACAGACACAAACTGATACATGAGATGGAGAGCCCTGCACACAGAGACACACTGATACATGAGATGGAGAGCCCTGCTTACAGACACAGTCTGAAACATGAGATGGAGAGCCCTGCTCACAGACACAGACTGATACATGAGATGGAGAGCCCTGCTTACAAACACAGTCTGAAACATGAGATGGAGAGCCCTGCTCACAGACAAAGACTGATACATGAGATGGAGATCCCTGCTCACAGACACAGACTGATACATGAGATGGAGAACCGTGCTCACAGACACAGACTGATACATGAGATGGAGAACCGTGCTCACAGACAAAGACTGATACATGAGATGGAGATCCCTGCTCACAGACACAGACTGATACATGAGATGGAGAGCCCTGCTCACAGACACAGACTGATACATGAGATGAAGAGCCCTGCTCACAGACACAGACTGATCCATGAGATGGAGAACCGTGCTCACAGACACAGACTGATACATGAGATGGAGAACCGTGCTCACAGACACACACTGATACATGAGATGGAGAGCCCTGCTCACAGACACACACTGGGGAGCTATTCCTCCTATAGGTGCATTTAGTGTGAAAGTGTAATATCGGAGCTTCTTTGTGCGTGTCTATTAATTAGTGTGAAGAAGTGCTTCTGTATCTAATTTGTAACTATTTCTCTATTTTGGTCCAATGTTGTAATTCCCTGTTTGTCTGTGTCACACCATATAGGTTACCAATATTTTGAGTTCTATTTTATCTGCTTTCGATATTATATGTGTTCTGATTCCTTGGCCTTCTCCACATATATAGTGCGCTCATTTGGTGTTCCTTTACTACTTTTTATGTGCCTCTACGTGGAAATGATTAATGTGCTTCAGTGTTTACATTATGCTTGTGTACATATTACCAAGTGCAGTATAAGTTTCCCAACTTCTGATACATCCAGCTAACAAACCCTTCCCTTACTTCTATTTCTATCTCTCGCTCCCCTTCTCCCTAATCACCCGCGACTGACGTAACTTCGTTTCACAATCAGTTTCTTATTATCTTGTGCAATAGTTTAATTAAAAAATACAAAAAAATGAAAAACCTCCACTATAAAAGGTTCTCTCCTTAACTAGAGAATAAAAGGTTCTGGTACTCTCCTTAACTAGAGAATAAAAGGTTCCGGTACTCTCCTTAACTAGAGAATAAAAGGTTCCGGTACTCTCCTATACTAGGGAATAAAAGGTTCTGGTACTCTCCTATACTAGAGAATAAAAGGTGCCGGTACTCTCCTATACTAGGGAATAAAAGGTTCCGGTACTCTCCTATACTAGGGAAAAAAAGGTTCCGGTACTCTCCTATACTAGGGAATAAAAGGTTCCGGTACTCTCCTTAACTAGAGAATAAAAGGTTTTGGTAACCTCCTATACTAGGGAATAAAAGGTTCCGATATTCTCCAATACTAGAGAATAAAAGGTTCTGGTACTCTCCTATGCTAGAGAATAAAAGGTTCCGGTACTCTCTTATACTAGAGAATAAAAGGTTCCGGTACTCTCCTTAACTAGAGAATAAAAGGTTCTGGTACTCTCCTTAACTAGAGAATAAAAGGTTGCGGTAATCTCCTATACTAGGGAATAAAAGGTTCTGGGACTCTCCTATACTAGAGAATAAAAGGTTCCGCTACTCTCCTATACTAGGGAATAAAAGGTTCCGCTACTCTCCTATACTAGAGAATAAAAGGTTCCGCTACTCTCCTATACTAGAGAATAAAAGGTTCCGGTACTCTCCTATACTAGAGAATAAAAGGTTCCGGTACTCTCCTATACTAGAGAATAAAAGGTTCCGGTACTCTCCTATACTAGAGAATAAAAGGTTCCGGTACTCTCCTGTACTAGGGAATAAAAGGTTCCAGTACTCTCCTATACTAGAGAATAAAAGGTTCCGGTACTCTCCTATACTAGGGAAAAAAAGGTTCCGGTACTCTCCTATACTAGGGAATAAAAGGTTCCGGTACTCTCCTTAACTAGAGAATAAAAGGTTTTGGTAACCTCCTGTACTAGGGAATAAAAGGTTCCGATATTCTCCAATACTAGAGAATAAAAGGTTCTGGTACTCTCCTATGCTAGAGAATAAAAGGTTCCGGTACTCTCTTATACTAGAGAATAAAAGGTTCCGGTACTCTCCTTAACTAGAGAATAAAAGGTTCTGGTACTCTCCTTAACTAGAGAATAAAAGGTTGCGGTAATCTCCTATACTAGGGAATAAAAGGTTCTGGTACTCTCCTATACTAGAGAATAAAAGGTTTTGGTACTCTCCTATACTAGGGAAAAAAAGGTTCCGGTACTCTCCTATACTAGGGAATAAAAGGTTCCGGTACTCTCCTTAACTAGAGAATAAAAGGTTTTGGTAACCTCCTATACTAGGGAATAAAAGGTTCCGATATTCTCCAATACTAGAGAATAAAAGGTTCTGGTACTCTCCTATGCTAGAGAATAAAAGGTTCCGGTACTCTCTTATACTAGAGAATAAAAGGTTCCGGTACTCTCCTTAACTAGAGAATAAAAGGTTCTGGTACTCTCCTTAACTAGAGAATAAAAGGTTGCGGTAATCTCCTATACTAGGGAATAAAAGGTTCTGGTACTCTCCTATACTAGAGAATAAAAGGTTCCGGTACTCTCCTATACTAGAGAATAAAAGGTTCCGGTACTCTCCTATACTAGAGAATAAAAGGTTCCGGTACTCTCCTATACTAGAGAATAAAAGGTTCCGGTACTCTCCTATACTAGAGAATAAAAGGTTCCGGTACTCTCCTGTACTAGGGAATAAAAGGTTCCAGTACTCTCCAATACTAGAGAATAAAAGGTTCCGGTACTCTCCTGTACTAGGGAATAAAAGGTTCCAGTACTCTCCAATACTAGAGAATAAAAGGTTCTGGTACTCTCCTATACTAGAGAATAAAAGGTTACGGTACTCTCTTATACTAGAGTATGAAAGGTTCTCGTACTCTCCTATACTAGAGAATAAAAGGTTCCGGTACTCTCCTTAACTAGAGAATAAAAGGTTCCTTGCTCTCTTATACAGTGGAATATATATATACTCCTGTACTAAGGAATACATGGTTTCTTATGCTCTCCCAAACTAGGGAATAATAGAAACATAGAGGTTTCGGTGCTCTCCTATACTAGGTAATAAAAGGTTCCAGTACTCTCCAATACTAGAGAATAAAAGGTTCCAGTACTCTCCTATGCTAGAGAATAAAAGGTTCCGGTACTCTCCAATACTAGGGAATAAAAGGTTCCAGTACTCTCCTATACTAGAGAATAAAAGGTTCCGGTACTCTCCTATACTAGGGAATAAAAGGTTCCAGTACTCTCCAATACTAGAGAATAAAAGGTTCCGGTACTCTCCAATACTAGGGAATAAAAGGTTCCAGTACTCTCCTATACTAGAGAATAAAAGGTTCCGGTACTCTCCTATACTAGGGAATAAAAGGTTCCAGTACTCTCCTATACTAGAGAATAAAAGGTTCTGGTACTCTCCTATACTAGAGAATAAAAGGTTCTGGTACTCTCCAATACTAGAGAATAAAAGGTTCCAGTACTCTCCAATACTAGAGAATAAAAGGTTCTGGTACTCTCCTATACTAGAGAATAAAAGGTTACGGTACTCTCTTATACTAGAGTATGAAAGGTTCTCGTACTCTCCTATACTAGAGAATAAAAGGTTCCGGTACTCTCCTTAACTAGAGAATAAAAGGTTCCTTGCTCTCTTATACAGTGGAATATATATATACTCCTGTACTAAGGAATACATGGTTTCTTATGCTCTCCCAAACTAGGGAATAATAGAAACATAGAGGTTTCGGTGCTCTCCTATACTAGGTAATAAAAGGTTCCAGTACTCTCCAATACTAGAGAATAAAAGGTTCCAGTACTCTCCTATGCTAGAGAATAAAAGGTTCCGGTACTCTCCAATACTAGGGAATAAAAGGTTCCAGTACTCTCCTATACTAGGGAATAAAAGGTTCCAGTACTCTCCAATACTAGAGAATAAAAGGTTCCGGTACTCTCCTATACTAGAGAATAAAAGGTTCCAATACTCTCCTATATCAGGGAATAAAAGGTTTCCTGTACTCTCCTATACTAGAGAATAAAAGTTTCTGATACTCTCCTGTACTGCAGAATAAAAGGTTCCGTGCTCTCTTATACAGTGGAATATATATATACTCCTGTACTAGGGAATAAAAGTTTCTCCTATACTAAAGTGTCTACATAATATATGCTGAACTTCGGACCCGACCATCCGTCCATCCGGTCACATTGCAAGCAAATTTCCAGCTACACAATTTGCCCTGATGTGACTCTGAAAAGTCTTGCACTTGATTGTGAAACTGATTGCACCCCATAGCACACCACACTGAATTGGTAGCCTCTAAATCATCATTTTATCCTAAAGGAGATTTTGAACAAGAAAAAATAGATATGGAAGGAATGGCGAAATCATACCAGAAAGAAAAGCTAAAGGCTCCTAGGTAATAGTCACACTTTCATGAAATCCATCCAAACCATATGTACTATCAACTGTAACCCAATAATGCTCCAGAAATGTGTATCTATAATTAGCAAATGGCCACATCACTTTTTCATAGCAGGATTAGCAGCCAACAGCACCTACAAAAAAAATAGTTAAAATGGTAAGCCAGGGAGGGGACCGGGGCAGTTGTAGAGAGGGGAAAGCAAGGCCTACGATGTGCCACTCGTGTTGGTACATAAACTGTGCCAACATTACACCCGGTTGATAGGGGCAGCAGCAAAGAGAACAAACTAGAGAAACAAGATCAAGGTATGGCAGCAGATTGTAAACACTGTTAATGCAACTGGTGGAAATAACATGTCCGAGGAGGTGGTGAAGAGAAGGTAGGTGCATTAAAAATACTGCAAGAGTGTATGTAATGAACTGTAGCTGTCATGGAGGGCAAACATCATTTTGTAACAATTAACTTGTATAAATGAATGCTGAAAGGCCATGAGTTGCAGTACAAAGCTGACATCAAGCGACAGGTGAAGGGGAAGCTCTCCAAGCGAGTCGCCTCTGTCAGAGCCACAGGTGATAAGCTTTGCCAGCCTACAGGTTTCTTTTCCCTGCAATACAGCGAGTATCACAAACTGAAGATGATATTGTGCCTATGTGATGTAAACTAGTCTTCAGTGGAATTATCTATTACGCCGTGGAATGAAAGGCTCGTGGAGCATGTGGCAGGCAGCCTGGCATTGTCTGTGAGAACAAAAAGTGTAGTGTACTAAAAAAAACTGCAATAGATGACTATAGCCCTGTAATCCTGAAGAAGCTGGGACATTCATTACCAAGAAAATGCATTGAGGAGGCTTCCTTTGTAAGCAGTCCTTTGGGACTTTCCTGTGGATTTTATTTCCATGTGATGCTGTTTTGGCACCGCCGTGGATCTTGTAATTGCAGTTTAACATTCAGTAAATAGTGTCTAGACAATACTGGTCTATATCTTGCTATATTTATTAAGAAGGAGTAAAGATGTATCCTGGAAGCCCTGCACGCTGCTTCATATCATTTTGGTCCAATATCATTTTGTCTGTAACTGTGACGCATCATATTTTCTAAAAATCCCTTTGTCAAAACATATTACACTATTGTTTTTTTTCTCATCTTCTCTTCCTTATAACAACCTGAGCCTCGCCATTCTTGTGCATGCATCGCTGATATTACGCACTGCGAGGCGTTTGTTACATGGATATTCATTGTATTGTATTATATTGTGTTGTTTGGTTGCGCACTTTTCTATTTATTTACACAGATGCAGCTACTTTGCCTGGGAAAATAAGATAAGATCAACTTGTTTGTCTAACGAGGTGCAGATTTAAAGGGTCCCTATTGATTGCTTATACCTGTAGTGTGGATTTAGAGAATAAAACATTTGAAAAATGATCTATACATCGTGTAGCAAAATAAAATTGCAGCAAATGCATAAAATAATAGAAAAATATGTTATAAACATTTCTGAGGTGTCTACAGTTAACGACATCACATGTGACTTAATATGCAAATTACACATTTTCCAATTATACTAACACAATAAACCTGCCTAATACTGAGTAGCTTCCCTTTTGACACCAATACAGCCCTAACCCACCAAGACACCGACTCCACTGGACCTCTGAAGGTGTGCTGGGGTAACTGGCACCAAGACGTTAGCAGCAGATCCTTTAAGTCCTGTAAGTTGTGAGGTGGGGGCTCCATGGATCGGACTTGTTTGTCCAGCACATCCCACAGATGCTCGATTGGATTGAGATCTGGGGAATTTGGAGGCCAAGTCAACACCTTGAACTCGTTGTTGTGTTCCTCAAACCATTCCTGAACCATGTTTGCTTTGTGGCAGGGAGCATTATCCTGCTGAAAGAGGCCAATGCCATCAGGGAATACCATTTCCATGAAAGGGTGTACATGGTCTGTAACAATGCTTAGGTAGCTGGTACGTGTCAAAGTAACATCCACATGAATGGCAGGACCCAAGGTTTCCCAGCAGAACATTGCCCAAAACATCACACTGCCTCTGCCAACTTTTCACCCATCAGTCCAAAGCATCACACTTGTCACCTGTCAGCCCAAAGCATCACACTGCCTCCACCGGCTTGCCACCTGTCAGTCCAAAGCATCGCACTGCCCCGTCGGCTTGCCACCTGTCAGTGCAAAGCATCACAATGCCTCCAGTGGCTTCCCATCTGTCAATCCAAAGCATCACACTGCCTCCAACGGCTTCCCACCTGTCAATCCAAAGCATCACACTGCCTCCACTGGCTTGCCACCTGTTAGTGCTCATAATGTTATGGCTGATCGGTGTGTGTGTGGTGTGTGTGTGTGTGTGTGTGTGTGTGTATATATATATATATATATATATATATATATATATATATATATGTATATATATATATGTTATGGCTGATTGGTGTATATAGATAATTTTTCTTAATTTTTTTTATTCTCTTCTTTCACAGTATAATCAAAGTATAGGTTGACAGTGTCCCTTTAAAGAAGATTAAGCCATGTGGAGGGGCCTTACTTCATTTATATATGAGTGCCTATACCAGGATTAATCAGCTGACTAAACAGGATTAATCAGCTAGGCCACTGGAAAGTCCCCTCTTTGAAAATGTGCAAAGCCTGAAATGACACCACCCCACAGGATTAGAAAAATGCATAAAGAGAGGAGAGAATACACATAGTGCCTTCTGTATTCAATTCAAATCGACCAACCAAGTGAGTGATAGGAGTTGCACTCACATTACACTGAGCAAATCCTGCTCGGGGGATCTTCAGCATATCTAATAATTCACTCTTTGTTGACTTAAAGGGATAGTGCAGTTTGTTTAACCCTTGCTTCCTTGAAGGAATCAAGGGTTAAACATAACACGTCCCTGGACTGTTCAGTGAATCTGACGTGTATCTTGATATGTTACTAACTGCTGAGAAATGCTGTGTCAAATGCACTATCAAATGCACTATCAAAAGTAGCTGCCAGTTCATCCTCACTATAGGAAAAACAAAACTTTCACTTGTGCCTCTAAAAAAAAAGTTTAGTGTTCTTTTAAAGGCTTTTATTAATGAAAACTAGCCGAGTTGTAAACATTCTCCAACTCAATTGGGAAAAATGTTTCCATCCATCAATATAATTAAGTCTTCTGCACAGTTTTGGATGAGAATCTTCTGTGTTTATTTAAAATATGCTACAAAAAAAACTACCAAAAAAAAACTACCAAAAAAAACTACCAAAAAAAACTACCAAAAAAAACTACCAAAAAAAACCTACCCAAACAAATGTGGTTTCTGCAAAAAGAGGAACTTTGAATCTTCTTCAAACGCAAAGGGATTTCACTTTCTCGATGGGTTAATAAAGGCAGTGACTCTAAGCTGGAAGAAACTAAACACTTCCCAAAAAATCTGTAAAACTCTCGGACGAGTGAATTTGATTGCAAGCTTTCAAGACAAAGTCACAAAGTCGCTACCGAACTAGATTCCCCATTCATAGGAATTTCTTATGAATGGGGACTCTATTTCGGTTTATAGAAAGCTAATAGTATTACATGTATTCCATAAGCCTAGAAGTCTATAAACCGAACGACATTCAGTTTATAGACTTTCGGTTTATAGAATAGCAATGGCATTACATGTATTCTATAAAACGAAAGTCTATAAACCGAATGTCTTTCGGTTTATAGACTTTCGGTTTATGGAATACATGTAATGCCATTGCTATTCTATAAACCGAAATAGAGTCCCCATTCATATGAATAGGTCAATTGACCTATGCGTATGAAAGGGGACTCTATTTCGGTTTATAGAAAGCCAATAGTATTACATGCATTCCATAAACCAAAAGTCGTTCATTATGTCGGTTATATAGTCGTTCATTAAAAGTCGTTCATTATGTCGGTTTATGGAATGTATGTAATGCTATTGGTATTCTATAAGCTGACTCTATTTCGGTTTATAGAATGCCAATAGCACGAATGGACGAATGGACGAATGATTTTCGTTTATTAACTATTCATTCATTCGGCTTTCGTTAGTTTAGCATTTTCGTTATTCGTTTTTCGGACGAATGGACGAAAATGCTATTTTTGGACGAAAATGCATTCGTCAGAAAACAAATGCACATGTCTAGAAGATATTAAACTCCAAGATAGTTATTACTGGATTATAATCAAAGTAATTGGCCAGTGGTCATTAGTCCATGATATTCTCTAATTTTACTTTCATATTATCGCACTCATTATTAACCCAGAACAATTCCATCCGTGCTGTTCATATACATTAATATATATTAGAACACTTTGCAGAGTTCTCCAATACTCCATTTACACTTGTTTTCGTGTGTTTGTAATTGAATATCTGTTGTGAAATATAATAATGTAGATCTGCATTGCTATCAGTGACATCCAATGTAACTTGCTCTCTGCAACCACATTTAAAAGGACTGTCTGGTGCCCAAAATCCATCTTTCCAATATCAGTTATTATTAATGTACTGCATGTTTGACATGTTTGCATAGCTTAAAATATAAAATACTTACATCTAGATGAGCTGGTGAAATAGCAGCAGTTTGCAAGAAGCCAGGACTGCCCACACTAGCTGAGTTTCGGTTGTTTTTTTTGCTTCAGGAACCAACGAGAATCATTTCATTCAAATGAATGGAATTTCCTGTGTCTCTGGTGATGTCATCAGACAATGTGTTGCACTGTCAAGAGAACCTACTGTTTTCAAGAAGAAGGTTACTTAGAGTCCACACAATGTATTCAATTCCAGAGGCACAGGAAGGGACTATATGAAACCACACTTTATATACTCAGTGTCTATATAATCAGTGCTGCCGCACCTGCAGTAAACATGCAGAGTAATCACTGGGGGTAATCACTGGGGGAGGGCTTGAATCAAATAATAAAAATGTGATTTATGCATCAAATGTGACTGCCTGCATCAAATCACACTGGGAAAAAAGCCTGTGCTCTATACAAGCAGCAATCTTCATCTTGCACAGAGGTGAGTTTGGGGACCAGACTGTCCCTTTAATATGATTGTTGTTTTTAATTCACAATGGACTGAGGCGTCCTTAGACAAACACAGGCAGACAGGTAGATGTTTGGTAAATGGTCTGCTATGATAAATACTTTACCTACAAACAAAATTGTCAAAAAAAGACCTCTGAATACCCCCCATGCTTCTCCGTAGAGATGTTAAGGGGGAACCAATCAATCCCTTAGCAGGAAAAACAATATGGCTCTCTGCAAGCAAACATTTCATTACATACGTCAAGCAGTAATGCAGTGCACCAACCCGCTTACTGCAAGTGAACTGCAACAATCAGGCAATGATGGATGAGCCTGTCTTTCCAGTTCAGCCATTAATTCACAGGGAGCGGACATATTGTTTGGAATCTTTGGTCAGATGAACAACCTGTCCCCTTTTTTTTTTTTTTTCTGCCATTTTTAAATGACATTAATAAATTTTGTACTTTTACTACTTCTATAATTATGTGTATACTAGTTCTTACTTGACTTGGCGGGAGTGCCCCAATGAACCCTCTTTTGGGATCGCTCTCCTTGAGCTTTCTCTGTTTTTTGGAACAACCTGTCTAACCCAAGAATCCACACATTTATTTTTCAGTTTTTATTATAAATGATGTTCACTGAGTTGAACATGTATGAATAACCCCATGCATATCACACGTGTGTCAGGAGCTAACTTTATACCTTGGCATACATGGCCAACTTCGATGGGCTCCACTTTTATCCAAACTCCCCTTTCAGTCTTATTTGGAGAAAGGATCTACATAAAATCTAGTTATTCAGATGTGCTTCCAATAGAAATAATTTCTCTCTGGTGATGGAGATATTGACCGGAAGTGAAGAGATTTGCCAAGAAGCAGAGCAGACAATCCAGATATGTATGAGAGACAATCCAGATATGTATGAGAGACAATCCAGATATGTATGAGAGACAATCCAGATATGTATGAGAGACAATCCAGATATGTATGAGAGACAATCCAGATATGTATGAGAGACAATCCAGATATGTATGAGAGAGAATCCAGATATGTATGAGAGACAATCCAGATATGTATGAGAAACTCAATCTATTCCTTGTACGACAGATGTTTGTACATAAAAAAGGGAGATTTTGGAGTTGACATTAAACATAGGTCTATGGGAGGGAGATACCAGGAATGATTCTCTTGCATTAGATTGCAGACTATGAGGGGGCTGGAACTTTTACAGAAATGAAAGTGAAGATTTGTTGCTTGAGTTTTATATATAAAGAGGAGCCAGTCTAGCAGGGCTTCAGACAGGTTCACAGAGTGTGATCCTTCACAGCTGTGTTTGCCTATCTGGACCTACTGCCAAGCGTAGACATGGAGCTCCATCCTTCCATGATCTTCCTCGTCATGCTGAGTCTCTGGGTAGCATCGGAAGGTAAGGACACTCGAAAGATATATTCCCAGGATATGTGGGATTTAGGATGTATTGGTTGGATACAGGAGTCAGAAAATATCAAAAATAAAAAATCACTGTATTCTCAAATGAAGACATTGCTTTGTATTTGTATTTTATTTCTCCTCTTTTTGTTTTGCTGAGGGGGGAGTGTTTAATGTGTTTTGTTTGTTTTTCTAATTTTCTTTATTTTTGTCTTTTTTCTTAAAAACAATTGTGTGCAAATATTTGAATTCACATCTGTAGGTGAAAAATTCTGTTTGAAGGCAAGATGTGAACTCTGTTCATACAATAAGTATTAATCCTTCTCATCTGACTTGGTTGGAATTGTAGGGCAGTGACTTGAAATACATTAAATGCATATTATCATGCAAGTGAAATTGTGTTTGTGAGTGTACAGTACTAAAAAGTAAGTGCGCAGGGCTAAAAAAAAAAATGTATTTATTTCGTTTATATTACACTTCTCTTTTGCACTTGCCTGATAATTAATTATTTGACCTGTGCTTACTCTCTACTAAAAAATACAGCTTGATCTTATTTAATGACACACGTTTTTCAGGCCTTTAGAAGGTGCTGTAAAATCTCCAGATATGTTTAAGCAATCTTTTTTTTTTTATTCCTGGTTTTCTTTCTTAGATAAAAAAAAAAAGATGAAAAAATGCAATATTGAAAGTATCTGTGTTATTTTGGAAAACATAAAATATATAATGTAAAACTTTGTTTGGCATATAATTATTGTGTTTGATGGCATACAAACTGAATTCTTTTTTAGCATTTTATCTGTGTGTTTTACTGAACTATGAAGAAACTCTTTAGTTTTGATATATTAGCAGTTGATATATTGTGTCACAATCCTCTTATTACAGTTATTAGAAAATATTTTTCAAATGAAGTAATTATTCTCTACCTGACATCACTACTGCCCAGTGGAGAATCAGATTCTAAATGTGATGACTTATTCTTTGCAGTGACCGGGTCTAACATCATAGCCTCAGACTGCTGCCTCACGGTGAAAAACAAGGAAATTCCAAAAAGAAACGTAAAAGACTATATTGGGCAGGATGTAATGAGTGGCTGCTCCATCAAGGCTGTGATGTAAGTTTAACCAGGGGAGGGTTGGAAAAAAGGGGGCAGCGGAGTAGTTTCCCTCACCTCGGGAAGCTCTCTAACCTGACTCGATAGGCTGCACAACTTTTCATTTCTGAATCCCTCAGTGCGTAGGCCAGGCAGCCATCTTCCTCTGATAAAGCTCTGGCTACACCTGTGTGAGAAGTGAGTTCCTCACGGTCTACACTTTCACAGTCTCTCTTTTCTCTGCATTTCTGTATCCAAGGTTGAGCAAAAGTCCATAAATTACTTTCAAAGGCAACTTGGGCCTAAAACAGACCCCCTGAGGCACTCCACGTAATACCTTGGTCCATTTTGATGATTTTCCATTTACAACAACTCTCTGCATTCTATCTTTTAGGCAGTTTTCAATGTCAATACATACATTTGCCCCCACAGCTATTTCTGTCAATTGGTAGAGTAACATTTTATGTGGAACCAAATCACACAATTTAGCAAAGTCTAAATAGATCCCATCATCCTCAGCACCTAGATTTATAGATTGACTGACTTCTTCATAGAATGCTGTTAAGTTACGCCGGGAAGCCATGTGCATCACGGAAGTGCTTCACCATACACTAATCAAAATAGCACCGTATCAGATTTCAGAGCTCAAGGAAACTATAGTTACCAACAGTCCCAAATTTTGCAAGACAGTCCCATGTTTTTTGGGTCCTGTCCCGTCAAATGCGGGTCTGTGCCAGCATCCATTCTACCTATACCCAGACAGCACTGCATTTAAACGGTGTGTGTCTCAGAGAGTGAGTAAAGGCTCTCCAGACACATGGTATCTGGAACTAATTATTGAGGGGTCATGTTTATCATACGCGCCAACTTTGTAACCCCTGGAGCATAACATACAACATTGTCAAGTATGGGAAATGCTTAGATTTTATATTTGGCCCCATCTATCTGCTCAGTTATTATTATTATTATTATTGTCCAGTATTTGTACATCATGTAGCAGGGAATCAGGTTGATGCAGAGTGAATGACTGTTGCCATTTCTTGCAGTTTCATCACCCGTAGGAACAGACGTCTGTGTGCCCCTCATGATGAGCCCTGGGCAATTAAACTTATGCAGGAGATTGATGGCCGACGCAAAAGGGTGAGGATTATGTGTCTCCATTACTTATTATCTCAGTACAGTGGGAGTGTCAGATGTCCAATTAGACAAGCAGGCGGAGCCCCTGCTCTGATTCACTGTGCCCACCTCCCAATCAGCTCTGCCTCCGCTCTGAAACCTATGTGTTTCTTTAAAAGTCGGCATCCCAAAGCCGACCTCCTCACGCTATTCACTAAGTCAAACTCGACCTTCCTCACCCCGCACCTTGACAAAGTCCATCTTGATCGCTCATCTCAAACTCCCTTCAATGAAAACTAATATAAATTGGGAATTATTTATTGGGGGGAATTATTAATTTGAGTGTGAGTGTATTTTATTAATTTAGATGCAGGGGACCATGGGCAAGCCCCCAGAATATTACTTACGTTTGGATGGGTGTGTTAATTATAGCTCCTCCATCACTGTACGCTGGGGGATAAAAGATATGTTTATAAACAGGCCAGGACCTAGAGCAAATCCCAGGCCCTTTCCTTTGAGGGTGGCAGGGAGTCATTTGTCATGCTCCCAGCCTCATTAATAATTAATGGGGAGGGGGGTATATGGCCACAAGACCTGGCACCCAATATTTATAATTGGCCTGGCCCACATATGTATTAGGTGCCATTTTAAAAAGAATATTGTCTATGTTATTGGCCTAATGCTAATTTTTTTAACGGCCTTCTATTAGTGAAGATAACCGTAGTTTGCTCTGTACAGGCTCCTGTGCAATATAAGTATGGACATCTTGCAAGTATAATTATCATAAACCATGTTTTTTTGAGAGAGACAGAGGGGGGGGGGGGGGGAGAGATCTCTGGACCACCGTAGTTTCAAATTGTGACAACTACATGACAGCTGACCTCTCTTTACGTGTTTTTCTCTCTACAGAAGAAGCGTCACAACCAGTGTTACTAATCAAGTGATGATGGAGGAAGGGATGAGAAGCAGGAAGTGGCGGGATATACCCAGCAGTCCACTGACCATCAGCGCATCCTCTACGCATCTCTAGGAAGCAATGTGAATTCCTTCTGTACTGTCTATAAATATCTACTCCTGTATGGGTGTGTGTGTGTATGTGCACAGGCGGGTGTGCTTTTGTGTGTGAGAGCAGATACATACGTGTGTTTTTTATTGATTTTCAGTGGCATATTTCAGATCACGTCAATATATACATTGCTCCTGCTTCTAAACAATATAAGCTTGTCTTTTTGGCTCTGAATGTATTAATAGACCTTCGTCGCTAGGATAAAAATACTATGTAGTCAGGTTCAACTTCTTAGCCCTAAAAAAGAAGAATGGCATAAAACGAACTTGTCTGATGCCCAGTACCAGGGTAGCTAATTCTGAGATACATGACACAATGGCCCAGGGCTCCTATAACACCTCGGGTCGAATCCCACACAGAAAATGTGAACCTTCATGAAAAGGATAGAGTTGTAATATTATAATAAGAATTTCATAAATCTCTATTGGTTTACTTAATAAAGAGGGAATTTTAGGGGATCGATTTAGGAATTTTGAACTTGGTCGAATTGGATAATTTTTTTCAACTCATTGCAATTCTCTTTTTATTGAGTAGTAACTTTTTATCTTTTACATGTTATACTTGGTTGTATGCGGTATAAGGTTTTTTTTTTTTGTTTTTTTCTTTTCTTTCTTTCTTCTCCCTCTGGGTTATTTAATAATAAATACATAATAAGTATTTGAAGGACTTGGAGTTTACTGGTTTATATGGATGACATAATCATGTGTGGGGGGGGGGGGGGAAATAATCTAAAAGAAGGATCTGTACAAACCAGATATCACCCTAAAAGAACATCTGCCTGCAAAAAAAAAAGTATTTATGTTTGATTGAAATGTTGCATCCATTTGAAATGTGTTGAAGAATCCAAATAAATAAGTTAATTGAGTCTCCTTGGCTTGTACAGAGCTATCGGAGGGCAGACATTTTGTTTAGAATCTTGGGTCATGTCCTTCATCCAATTCAAAATGTCTGCCTCTTGATAGACGCATGGAGGGCTCAATAAGGTACTCTATTTGTATTATTTCATTAAAACAATTTCTATTCAAAATTCCCACATTTGATGCAGTCTTTTAATTAAACATAACTTAAAAAAAAATTTGCCCACAGTTGTTCTTTAATACTATACATGCCTTTGACAAGTGTCAGATGTACCCCTAAAAATGGCAGTGTGGAAAACTACTTTTTGAGGATAAATAGTCCCTGGTCTGGAGATCATTGTAACAATATAATGATGTTCTATACAGGAGCTCGTCAACCAAAGCATTAACTTATAGTTAAGGATCATAGGAGTTATCTGTATCATAAATTCCAACCAAAATGATTGTATTTGGCACAATTGTACATATATGGCATTTTTTGATAATGAATATTCATCAGACAAATTATTATTATTAATATCAAGTGAGATAATTGAATCCATGCCTGGCAGCTGATTGTTGGTCAATGTGATCAATATATATTTTTAATGTTAAGCTATGTGGGACATCAGGGGTGTTGTTACTGTGAAATCATATTTTTAATAAAGATGATTTTTATAAATCCACTTGTTTTGTTATTTTTCTTGTGCAGAAAGTAATGAATTAATCGGAAAGGGGTTTGGTTGGGATGTTGGGGATGACCCACCAATAAGGCAATGTCCAGCATCAAAATTCCTGTGTCTGTCTCCTGGGAGGTAAAGGAGGCGGAGCAAAAAAAAAAAAAATGGCCTAGAGTTAGAGTTACAATTAGGGTTAGGGTTACTTTTAGGGTTAATGTTACAGATGAGTTAGGGTTACAATTAGGGTTAGATTTATGGATAGGGGTAAATTTAGGGTTAAATTTGGGATTGCGGTCAAAAGATAGGTGTAGGAGAAAACAGTTAGTAAACCGAAAACGCTACTATTGGTTATTGCCCTATAACTTGTAAAAAATAAACCAAGAAAACGCAGGACAAATATTAGAAACTAAATAGACGGGGTCTTTTGTATCTTTTGTAATTGCATAAAAGGTTTTTCAGGTCAAATTTAGAAAAAAGGTGGGGGGTATGCACTTTTTCATCATATTTTATTTAGTAAATTATTTGATATGATGAAGACAATGGTATCTTAATTAAGCCCAATTTATGGCGATAAAACCAGTGTATAATATGAGTGGGTATGTTAAATGAGAAAGAGGAAAATGACAGCTAAACACAAACACCCCAGAAATGTTAAGACAACCATAGTCCAGAATGACCAAAATTGTCCCAGACAGCCGGTCCTTAAGGGGTTAAAGTAAGCAGGAATGACATTATAAACTTAGGGTTATAATTAAAACGTATTAAAACGGTCTGCTCTTTATTGAGCAGAATGTTTTATGTATATGTGATGAAGATTATGAGATTGTAGTCATATAATACAAGCAAAACAATAATTGTCAAATATCATTTGAGGTTTATCATTAAATGAGAATATTGCAAGTCTTATATATAGCTTTCTTGATTGTCTCCTCTCCACCCACCCCACCCTGCGCTTTTCCACATATTATTGTAAACTTTCATACTTTTTTGGAAATTAGAGGTTGGGGGTAGCATCATCCTTTTTCTGTTTTAGGTGTAAGGGGTTATATATATTTTTAGCCAATAAAAGTGACCTCAATCAACCAGCTTCTCCTCAATCCTATATACAATTTTGGAATTTCAAATTGTAAACACTGCAGAGAACATTGATTAAATCAAGTGATACAGTAACATGCACAGACAGATCCAATGCAACATCTGGTATGAAGCTTGAGTATTTGTTTGTACACGATAGACGGTGTGTTCTGTACAAACAACAAAAACCCTTCAGGCCGAATTGAGGCTAATAGCATCTAATATTCACAAACGAAGCAAGGAAGCCAGCAGAGATAGACCCAAGAGTATCTTCTCCATCACAACTGGGATTTTTCCATCCAGGTCCACTGCTAGGCTTAGACATGACATCACGAATACAGCTTTCTCTCGTCCTCCTACTTATCGTATCTGTCTGGGCAATAGCCCAAGGTAAGGGAGACTACAAGGCCTCTGTGCTCTAATGATCAGAAAAGATGCATTGCTATTTCTTAGCAGATGTCCCAAATGTCCCAATTTTCCATGTGAATTACCTTAAAAGACTGGTGTCTGGCAAACGGGTTTCCAAATTATTTGTAATTGCATACTTAGAAGAGTAATTGCTCAGACCTCGGCACTGCAGATTTTTCAAATCAACATATAAGGTGCCAAGGTTAGCCATCACTGGCTTAGAACTCTCAAACAAATAGTTTGATTACTTTCCTTATTTATTGAAGACATTGGCAGTAGTTTCTATAAAAGTAGTCTTTTGTTAGACAGACTGATACGGCAGAGATTACAACCTTACTCTTCTTATGTGCTAGTTCAAACACATTTATTATACAAATTGCAAATAAGACATTATTCGACCCAATTTCGAATGTATACACGTCATCTACGTAACTGATCTAACAAATCCAACAGCTGTCCGTCACTGGGGAGGCTGCAATTGATTTAAAGCAATGCTAAACATGTAAGGTTTTTTCTGTTTTTTTTTTATTAAGTTTAAATGTGTTGTAACAATACAATGATAGCTTCTACAGAGTAGTAGACATGGATAAGGAATGGACATGGATATCCTTACACAGCAGCTATAATGAGATTCTTTAAGGTTTCCATGATATCTTTTTCCTTACAGCTTCTTGGGACCATAGAGGAAACACTGAATGCTGTTTTAATTTCCTGGATAAGAAGATCCCATCAAGAGCTGTACAAAGTTATAGGTTGCAGGATAAATCCATTCTGTGCAGCAGGAATGCCGTTATGTAAGTTTCCTGCGATACTAGGTTTGAAATTGATATGGTGGGATTCACCCTCCAGGATACTCCTTGCAGATAAGTAGCATCGTAGTCTTAGATGCACAGACTGCTTCTGGCTGTATCCTTCTGATTAGCACTGTCTGATCCACATTATGACATCAGTTCCATAACTCCCAACATTTCAGCTGTCCAAAGAGGGACACTTTGATTTTAGTGGGAGCGGGTGATGGTGTGATCCTGTGAATGCGGTTAGACCAGAACTTTTTCAGTGAAATCTATTTATGTCATTTGATAAATCATTTAGAACAATAATTATGTGTTCTATTTTCAAATATTAATATAAAGACACATTTATTGGAGTTTAAGTTCACTTTATTGGACTTTTTATTGCTTTGCTGTGTCTGTGATAAAGTTATAACAAACCTCAAATTCTGAGCTTCCAGAAACGAGGGACAATAGAAGAGGAAAGTGGGACCAGGGGCGGGCTGGGCCGGGGGGCAGGGTGGCAATTGCCCCCCCGGCCGCCCTAAACTATGTAAAACACGGCCGCTGGGCCAGTGTTTTAAAAAAAAAAAAAAAAAAAAACGCGCTTGCAGGCAGAGACGGAGGTGAGAAGGGATCGGAAGATCCCCTCTCACCTCCGCTCTGCCTGCAAAGCTGCATGGGGAGCCGAACAGGCAGCACAGAGAAACCTCCGTGCAGTGTGACAGAGAAACCTCCGTGCAGTGTGTGACAGAGAAACCTCCGTGCAGTGTGACAGAGAAACCTCCGTGCAGTGTGTGACAGAGAAACCTCCGTGCTGCCTGTTCGGCTCCCCGTGCAGTGTGCCGACAGTCACGTGATCGGCGCTCTGACGTCAGACGCGCGCCGATCACGTGACCTGTCGGTACAACCGCCGGGAGGCCGAACAGGCAGCATGGAGGGACCATGCTGCCTGCCACCAGGGAAGTCCTCCTGCCACTAGCCACCAGGGAAGTCCTGCCACTAGCCACCAGGGAAAAAGGTAAGGGGGGGGGGGGGGGTTTGGGCAAAAAACACTGGCATATTATTGGGCAAATTGGCTGGGGAATATTAAATGGCAGAATAACACTGACATATTATTGGACAAATTGGCTGGGGAATATTAAATGGCAGAATAACACTGGCATATTATTGGGCAAAATGGCTGGGGAATATTAAATGGCAGAATAACACTGGCATATTATTGGACAAATTGGCTGGGGCATATTACATGGCAAATAAGACTGGCATATTATTGGACAAATTGGCTGGGGAATATTAAATGGCAGAATAACACTGGCATATTATTGGACAAATCGTCTGGGGAATATTAAATGGCAGAATAAGACTGGCATATTATTGGACAAATCGTCTGGGGAATATTAAATGGCAGAATAAGACTGGCATATTATTGGGCAAAATGGCTGGGGAATATTAAATGGCAGAATAACACTGGCATATTATTGGACAAATCGTCTGGGGAATATTAAATGGCAGAATAAGACTGCCATATTATTGGGCAAAATGGCTGGGAAATATTAAATGGCAATTAACACTGGCATATTGGGCAAATTAGCAGGGGCATATTAAATTGCAGATAACCTTGGAATATTATTGGGCAAATTTACCGAGTTATATTAAATTGCAGAATAACACTGGCATATTATGGGACAAATTGGCTGGGGAATATTAATGGCAAATAATATTGGAAATGTGTATGTAATGGGGTGATGGAGGCATGTAAATGTGGTGATGGGGCATGTCCTGGTGTGCAACGTGGGTTATGGGTCATGTCGGAGGTGTGCAACGTGGGTAGGGGGGGGGGTGCCCAAATTTTGGGATATTGGGTGTCTAAATCCTGTCATGTTGAGGGGCATAATCCTGGCATATTGAGGGGAAAATCCTGGCATATTGAGGGGGCATCATCTTGGCATATTGAGGGGAAAATCCTGGCATATTGGGTGTCTAAATCCTGGCATATTGAGGGGCATAATCCTGGCATATTGAGGGGCATAATCCTGGCATATTGAGGGGCATAATCCTGGCATTTTGAGGGGCATAATCGTGGCATATTTAGGGGAAAATCCTGGCATATTGAGGGGGCATCATCTTGGCATATTGAGGAGAAAATCCTGGCATATTGGGTGTCTAAATCCTGGCATATTGAGGGGCATAATCCTGGCATACTGAGGGGCATAATCCTGGCATTTTGTAAGGGAAAATTCTAGCATATTAAATGGCAAATCCTGGCATATTGTGGGGGAAAATCCTGGCAATATTCGTTATAAAACAAGGAAAAGATGGCCGTGGATGGGGAGAAGATTCGATGGTGCAATGGGCCACTTGACTGGATTTGCCCCCCAGGCCTAAGGCTGCCAGCCCTTCCCTGAGTGGGACAGAGGGGTTTGGGGGAGAAATAGCACTGTCTCTCCTAAATAGGGACCCTTGGGTGGTATGCAATTGTGTTTTTGATGCACTGCATCACTGAGGTTTTGTGAGGTTCTGTGCCTCTGTCTTCTGACCTTGATTCCTGCCCTGACCTTATTGCCTGTTTTTGGTTCCTCTGTTTGGTCTGACACTGGATATGTCACCTGACATCACTGAAGCCCAAGGGTGCAACCTGTGTGTAACTGTGCATGTTATAGGTGACAACCTGTATGGGCTCGGAGTGCATTGGGTGCAATTATAAAAACGATGACACCTGTGAGCTGGAAGACATGGCAAGGAGTTCCTTGACTATAATATCAGTTGTGTACATGTAAAATGTCCAATGCCTAGAAAATGTTAAATTTTAAATTGCACAACATTTATCAGCCGGGGAAGCTATTTTTCTTTGCACTTGCCACTTCCTGTGGTGACTCTCAACAGTTTCCTGTACAAAAAAAACTGGTTTCCTCCAGACTTCTGTAAGGAGCAACTTATATTCCAGATGTGTTAAATTGTTATTTGTCTGTCACTATAAACATGGAGCATGGTTAATGTTGGCAATTATGTTGAACCATTTTTACCCCCTTCTCTGTCACCTACAGATTCATCACTCGCAGAAACACAGAAATCTGCGCGGATCCTGAGATGCGTTGGGTGACACAACTGATCCAAAAGATTGACTCCCGCAGGAATCATGAGGAGGTGAGGATGTTTTTTTTCCCCCCATCTTGTTCTCTTATCTACATTTCAGTAGAGATGACATACTCAACATCTGGAGAAGGAAAACATTTTAATAGTGGAGATAATTATAGACAATGCACATTTTTTTTTTTTTAATCTGTTAGCCCTTACGGAATTATCAGTGTACTGCAAAATTATATGATAAGATGATAATATTTTTGCTCATAGTGAAGGATCAAAGATCTTTATCCGAGGGCGGACATGTTGCCTGGAATCTTGGTTCAGATCAGTCAGATCTTCCTTTATGTAACCAAAGATTCTAAACAACATGTCTACCCCCTGACATGGAGAAAAGAGGTCTCCAAAAGTTACTTAATTTGTATTCCTTCATTAAAACATTTCTATTTTAAAAATGTCTACATTTGATGCAATCTTTCAATTCTTCATAGCATTTTGGGGTGACATTAGTCATTGAGTATGTTTTATTTTTATTTATTTTTGGAAAGTACTTTCATTATTATTTGATTTGCTAAAGGAGACTCTGATAGACATTAGTTATCAGATACAAATGTAAATACCCAACAGTATTACAGTATCTCTGTGAGTTGGGTAAATGTGCTCAATTTATTTGGGGAATAGTTTAGCTCTTGAATTTACATGAAATGTCTTCCACTTACTGAAAGCACTCCTGACACCTTAAACTACACTCCATCTCGCCTTCTTTGGTCACCAAGGGAATACGCATGAAATCAGGTGCATTCGGCCAGGCCGTTCCCACATTCCGGGATTCTTGCCCCAGCTTTGAGAGGCACCATTGCTACAAAGCTTTGAAAAAGCTCCAGACTCACCTCTTTTATCAGGCATTCAGTCAGTTCATCTGCCGAAACAATTTGGAGAGGTGCACCGATTGCTCAATCTTTCCTCCTAAACTATCTGCCGAAACAAGAACTCTCAGCTGATTTGTCAGTCTTTGCTGCACATTCAATATCCAGAAGAATTGACATAATCACACAATCCCCAAGATTTACCTGAAAACCAAATATGATCTGAGCATATCCTTCCTTGTTACTATCTGAACGCCCTTGTTAAACACTTTGTTGCTTGTTTGTAAAGCACTACAAAAATCCTAATTTGCCTGACTTTTTCTGTCTTTCTTTAGACGATGGGTGACAGTCAAAAACCCCAGGATACAGGAACAGATTGAATCACCCCTTAAACTCTAGATATCTTCAGCCTGATCTCCATAGGAAGGGCAGCCATATCTACTTTAAATAAATATATGCGTTTGTGTGTGTGTGCATATATACCGATATTTGTTTTGTTTTAACATAATCTGCTGCTCAGTTTTCTGCGATCTTTATGGTAAAATTCGATAATAATAATAATAATTATGCTCTTTCTCTATTAAAGGCCACAGATGTAACCAAACTGTATCATTAGTCCTTGATTTTGTTACAGTGTGTGGCTTAGTAAACATGAAATCCCATGCGAAACAGTGGGAGGAGATGGTTGGTCCTTTGTCTTGTCTATTTTATTACCATTTCAGTAGAAAGGAGAATTCTTTCCCATTCCAAGAAAATGGGCAGAGAGACCCAAAATGACAGCAATACACTGGTTAGAGAAAAAAATGGACCAAATAAAAACACACACAATGTGAGTGTACAAAGTAAGTGGTAGTCTCACTATGTTAAATGGAGTAGTGATATAGCTCCCTGAAAGGTTGCAGGGAGTAATAAATAAAATATATCAATTAGACAGATGCAGACAAATGGCTAAATCAGCTCCTCCAAGCCACCTCCCTCCCGCTCTCACTCCTCCAAGCCACCTCCATCCTGCTCTCGCTCCTCCAAGCCACCTCCCACCCACTCTCGTTCCTCCAAGCCACCCCTCTCCCGTTCTCACTCCTCCAAGCCACCTCCCGCTCTCGCTCCTCCAAGCCACCTCCCACCCACTCTCGCTCCTCCAAGCCACCTCCCACATACTATCGCTCCTCCAAGCCACCTCCCTCCCGCTCTCGCTCCTCCAAGCCACCTCCCACCCACTCTCATTCCTCCAAGCCATCTCTCTCCCGCTCTCACTCCCCCAAGCCACCTCCCTCCCGCTCTCGCTCCTCCAAGCCACCTCCCACCCACTCTCATTCCTCCAAGCCATCTCTCTCCCGCTCTCACTCCCCCAAGCCACCTCCCACCCACTCTCGCTCCTCCAAGCCACCTCCCGCTCTCGCTCCTCAAAGCCACCTTCCTCCCACTCTTACTCCTCCAAGCCACCTCCCTCCCACTCTTGCTCCTCCAAGCCACTTTTCTCCCCCAACTCTGCACCCTCTCCCTCGCTCAATGATGTCATGTGATGCGATTGAGAGATCTGGTGCTTCTGCAGGTTTTTTTTAAATGTGGGTGAACTATTTTTATGTAGCCGATAGAGGGACAGTCAATATAATTCCTGCACTCTAGATAGATTAACTTCTTTCCCATGCTCAGTCATGCAGCCCTTTCATCGCATGGCTGTTCATGAATATGGGATTTAGGGTGATATGACCCTAGGCTGCTGTGTTCAGTTGTTGTTTTGAACCTTTAAAATTACATTATTATTTTATTTTTCCCTAATTTCATTATGAAAATACAGTTGTAATAACACGAGTCGCCTTTTTAAAAAAAAAATACATGCGCAGGAACTGTGTACACCATCAGGGAGCATGAAAGCATGATATGGAAAGATTGTCCCATCCAGTGGCATGATGGGAAACCCCCCAAAAATACTTACCCACCCCATCAATGTTTACTAGCCACTCAGAAGGACACTACCTATATACCCACCTCCTAGCTCTTCCACTAAGCTGACCTGTTCCCATGGTTTACATGAGTGATGACGAACCTATGGCACAGGTTCCACAAGCTGAGATGGCACTCAGGGTGTGGCTACAGTATCAGCATCAATTATGGAGGACCCAGCCAACGTTCAAAAATGTTTGGCATCACTGGGTTACATGGATGAGTGAGGTCAGAACAGGAGCATTTTCCCAACTCTGCTATTTTGACCTTACGTTTGAAATTCCTTTGTCAGTTCCATGTAATTTCATGAAATTCTGAGATTATATATAAAGGTGATTTCTGGGGCAAGGTTCTAAAAATTTATGTAATCAGCCGGAACATTCCATTGGTTTCCTTGGTAATTCTGGGGCAAAGTTCTAAAAAGTGATGTAATCAGCAGGAACATTCCATTGGTTTCCTTGGTAATTCTGGGGCAAAGTTCTAAAAGTGATGTAATCAGTAGGAACATTCCATTGGTTTCCTTGGTGATTTTGGGGTAAATTTCTAAAAGTGATGTAATCAGCAGGAACATTCCATTGGTTTCCTTGGTAATTCTGGGGTAAAGTTCTAAAAGTGATGTAATCAGCAGGAACATTCCATTGGTTTCCTTGGTAATTCTGGGGTAAAGTTCTAAAAGTGATGTAATCAGCAGGAACATTCCATTGGTTTCCTTGGTGATTCTGGGGTAAAGTTCTAAAAGTGATGTAATCAGCAGGAACATTCCATTGGTTTCCATGGTTATTCTAGGGCAAAGTTCTAAAAGGGATGTAATCAGCAGGAACATTCCATTGGTTTCCATGGTGATTCTGGGGTAAAGTTCTTAAAGTGATGTAATCAGCAGGAACATTCCATTGGTTTCCTTGGTGATTCTGGGGTAAAGTTCTAAAAGTGATGTAATCAGCAGGAACATTCCATTGGTTTCCTTGGTGATTCTGTGGTAAAGTTCTAAAAGTGATGTAATAAGCAGGAACATTCCATTGGTTTCCTTGGTGATTCTGGGGTAAAGTTCTAAAAGTGATGTAATCAGCAGGAACATTCCATTGGTTTCCTTGGTAATTCTGGGGTAAAGTTCTAAAAGGGATGTAATCAGCAGGAATCTTCCATGGTGACTGCTCCCTTTCAGAGCTTTACCATACAAATTACCTTTATACATCACCCGTGGCATTTCCATTTGAAATCATTTGCATATTAAGCCACAGGCAGAGACGTCACTAGGGTTGGTGTCACCCGGTGCGGTAACTCATGGTGTCACCCCCTGGATTTCCTCCAATACCATGCCAAACAGATTCCTTAGTAATTCCAGTCAGATGGTCCATTAAATATGCCACATACAGGAGCCCCACAAATTATGTCACACGCAGGAGACCTTTAAGTCTGCCACACACAGGAGCCCCATAACTATGCCACACACAGGAGCCCCATAACTATGCCACACACAGGAGCCCATAACTATGCCACATACAGGAGCCCATAACTATGCCACACACAGGACCCCATAACTATGACACACACTGGAGCCCCATACACGTAGGAGCCCCATAACTATGACACATACAGGAGCCCCATAACTATGCCACACACAGGACCCCATAACTATGACACACACTGGAGCCCCATACACACAAGAGCCCCATAACTATGCCACACACAGGAGCCCCATAACTATGCCATACAAAGGAGCCCATAACTATGACACACACAGGAGCCCCATAACTATGACACACAAGAGCCCCATAACTATGACACACACAGGAGCCCCATAACTATGCCACACACAGGAGCCCCATAAATATGTCACACACAGGAGCCCCATAACTATGACACACACAGGAGCCCCATAACTATGCCACACACAGGAGTCCCATAACTATGCCACACACAGGAGCCCCATAACTATGACACACACAGGAGCCCCATAACTATGCCACATACAGGAGCCCATAACTATGCCACACACAGGAGCCCCATAACTATGCCACACACAGGAGCCCCATAACTATGACACACACAGGAGCCCATAACTATGACACACACAGGAGCCCCATAACTATGACACACACAGGAGCCCAATAAATTATGCCACACACACAGGCCCCCTTAATTATGCCACACACAAGCGCCTCATAGTTATGCCACACAAAAGAGCTCCTAAATTATGCCACACATGGGGCCCAATAAATATGCCACACATGGGACCGCTATTAATTATGCGAAACACAGGAGCCCCACGAGGTGACAGTTGTACAATTCGATGTATGTAGTAGATGGGACTTAGTTCATCCTTATACCATAAAAACCCCGAACCCAATAAAGACACACCAGACGTAGATGGAGTTAAATAGGCCACAGCATTTATTTACAATCCAAATAAACTGTATGACCACATTCTCCTTTATTTTACTTTATTATTTATTTAAAATATATGACTTAATCGTCAATGTATATAAATTAATATATATATATATACGAACATCTATGCATATATATATACGAACCTTAACCATAAAACAATAATGTAGTGCAAATACAGTTAACTAGTCCTTGCCAATCAAATAACATACATCCATAACTATACTAGCTCTAACTTGAGCCCCTCCTAGGGTTAAGCCCCTCCCCCCTCGGCCATATATTCTTTTACCACATGTTTCAAACCTGATGCCAACCACCAGCCGGCTGTTAGCTTGGTGGGCACGACCATTATCATCCTTCTCAATGCTAGAGGTTAGGGGAGGGGCCCCCCAATCGATCCGTCTGTCTTATTCCTTCCACTTTTAAACTGGATTGGCAAGGACAAACCCCGCCATAGGCACTGCTGGTTAACCCCTTAAATCAGCAGTGACCCCCACCCAACGCCATGGCCTGCTCCAACGCCTCCTGTAACGCCAAATTAAACAAATCTAACCCCACCTCTGTCAGGTGAACCCCATCACTCCTGAAAAAGACGGCAGCCTCTCTTTCAAAAACCCTGTGGCGTACCGTAATCCCCCCGATGCCCAAAACAAACCTCGATACCCTCTTGTTAAGCTTGATTCTGGACCTCTCCAGTGCCCTCTGATTTTGTGCACACCTCCAGAAATTCCTGGGAACCATCTCAGACCAGATCAAGCAAACCTCAGGAAAAAGCACCTTCAACCTGGCTAAGTCTTGTTTAATTGTGTCCCCCAAATTTAACACTGGCACTGTGCCCAAATCGTTGCCTCCTAAGTGAATTATCAGCAAATCCGGAGGGCCCAACAGCCGTGACAGCTGAATGACCTCCGGAAGGAATCTCACCCACCTCATACCTCTATAGCCGAACCATCTCACCTCAGCTTGAAGAGGAGAGAACCCCAAATGCTCACCACCCCGGCGCACTGCTGCACGCCGCTGCGCCCAGTATATGTAAGAGTGGCCGATCAGCCACACCTTAACCGGGGAATGACCTAGAAGGATACAGACAGGTGTGAGAAATTAGGCCTGCAGGCCGCACATAGGAACGAAAGCAACGAGACTCCCAACGCCCAATACGCTGCACTGCCCTATCTGACAATCCCACCCTGGCGGCTTCCGTAGCTGCCCCTATCCGAAAGGAATGACCCCCAAAATCCACACTTGGAATGCCCATCGCCTCAACCGCCTTCTTGAAAATTCTGATAAATTGAAAGCGAGACAGCGGGGACCCATCTTGATGGATAAGGAGGGATCCTGAGGCAGCAGGACGCACCCTTAAGTAGTTATCCATGCATGTCACCGGGCAAACCACCGAACCAACCACCTCGTGCAACGTAACCCAAGCACCCTTACCTAGCATATCAGTTTTGGACCGTTGTATTTTAAAACGTAGAAACCCTGGTTCCCGCAAAACGTCCCGCAACTGTATCCCCCCTTGCCGAACCTTGGATGGGCTGACCAGTTCGCCAATCCGTAGTGCCCCAAAAAATGCCAATGCAAAAGCCAGACGAAACAGTGATACCTCAGCTGCAGATTCACAAATGGAGGGCAGTGTGTGAAACATACCCAACAGCAACGCTCCAGATACCGGCTTCCTGGAATCCCTGCAGACCCTAGTTCTACGCCAGCCCTTTAGGGCCTGGCGGACCACAAAATCCTTCGTAACGTCGGGGACCCTGCGGAGCTTGAAGCCAAATGCTAAACCTGCCAACTTACCGGACACCGCCCCCGGGGAGAGACCGGAAGCCTCCCAATGCCACAACAGCCACAATAAGCCCTGAAGCCGCTCCTCTGAGTCTCTAAAACCCCCCCGGGCATGTTCAAAGTTTTCCCACTCCGTCCAAGCCTTACCATACCGATCCCAAGTGGCCTGGCACACGGACCCCCGAACCCATTCAGCTATTCGGCCAGACCAAGGTCCCACAGATCCGGGGGGCAGGGCAAACCCCTCTCTTCTGCCCCTGGGGCCGCTGCCCTGAATTCCGGCCACTGTGAACGAGAGAGGGCATCTGCCGTCACATTTTGCACCCCTGGGATGTGTACTGCCCTGCAAGTAATATTGAGGCACAGGCACCGCAACACCAGACGCCGCAAGAGCCGAATAACCGGGGGGGAAGATGCCGTTAGGTTGTTAATAGCCTGGACTACCCCCAAATTGTCACAATGAAAAACCACCCTGCGGTCCCGCAGCGTGGCTCCCCATAGTTCCAAGGACACCAGAATAGGGAACAATTCTAAGAATGCCAGGTTCCTGGTCAACCCTGATACACGCCACTCAGATGGCCAGACCCCCGAGCTCCATTGCGACCCTAGGATAGCACCAAAGCCCACCGATCCCGAAGCATCGGTGAAGAGATGGAGATCCTGATTGGACACTTCTGGGGCTTGCCACAATGACCTGCCGTTGAATTGGTCAAGGAAATGGTCCCACACCCCCAAATCCTCTCTCAATTGCCTGGTAAGCCGTACGAAGTGGTTCGCACGCATTACGCCCGCCGTGGCACCTGCCAAACGCCTGTTAAAAACTCGGCCCATCGGAATGATGCGGCACGCAAAATTCAATTTCCCCAATAAAGATTGAAGGGGGCGGAGCTGAATCTTCCGCATCCCCCGTGCCTTATTCACCGCCAAACGGAGCCTGTCCAACTTATCCCTGGGAAGCCTACACTCTCCCGCCACTGAATCAATTTCAATGCCGAGAAAGCTAAGGCACGTCCCAGGGCCCTCCGTTTTGTCAGGAGCTAACGGTACCCCAAATTGCCTAGATACCTGTTGCACCGACTGCAGCAAGTGAGCGCAGACGTGTGACCGCGCCGGGCCTACGCACAAGAAATCATCTAGGTAGTGCAGTACTGAGTCACACCCAGACTCTTCCCGCACTACCCATTCCAGGAAGGTGCTAAAGCACTCGAAGTAAAAACAGGAGATCGAACAACCCATTGGGAGGTTCAGATCCACATAGTATTTTCCTTCGAAAAAACACCCAAGGAGATGATGGCATTCCGGGTGTACCGGAAGCAAACGGAATGCCGCCTCCACGTCCGTTTTCGCCATTAGTGCCCCCGGGCCCGCGGCCCTAACCATCCGCACAGCCGCGTCAAAAGAAACTTAAGACACGCGGCACAGTTCCGCATCAATGTCATCATTAACCGACCCCCCGTGTGGGAATGATAAATGATGAATGAGGCGAAACTTGCCCGGTTCTTTTTTGGGAACCACCCCCAACGGGGAAACCCGTAAGTTGAGGAGGGGTGGATCCTGAAAAGGCCCCGCCATTCTCCCCAGTGCTACTTCTTTTTCTAACTTCTCTCGCACCACCCCCGGGTGATCTGCAACCGAACGTAAATTCCTATGGGATACAACTGCTGGCCGGTCCAGAAAAGGGATCCAAAACCCTTCACCAAAACCTTCCAAAAGTATATCCGCCGCCCTCCTGTTCCTATATCTATTTAGCCATGGGCGCATCGCGGCGACGTCCACCGGCGTCCTCCCCCTTTGAGCCCATGTCTGACTTATCTCCCCCTTTTCCTTTTTTGAAACACCGGGAAGCGGGGTGGTTACCCCCACATCCCGAGCACTCATGCTTGAAGCGGCAGTTTGACCCCCATTTACACTGGTTGTCATTGTATTGCCAGCATGACCCGGAGCGTCGTGGTGCGGCCGACGGGGTGGGGGATCCCATCCCGCCGGCCCCCCCGAGAAAGGAGGACATGCCCCCTTGAGCTGATGCGGGGCGAGTCATAATCGCCAACCAGAGCCCGATATCCATCTGATCCCACGTCAGCGTTGGGCGGACGGCTAAACGCTGGCGGAACTGCTCATCGTAGCGCCACCAGTTTAACCCTCCATACACTCGACAGGCAGTCCAGACCTGGTCCTGGTAGCAGAATAGGGATGAGCACCGCTCCGGGTACTTTTCCCCTATCACGCTAGCCATGATAGAAAAGGCACGTATCCAATTACCGAAAGTTTTTGGGATCTTCCGGTAACGATACTTTTCCTTCTCCTTCTCGGACTCTTTAAGATCTTTCTCTGGAGGAGGAACGTCCTCCAGAGGGATAAGGGAGAATATCTCAAGGTATTCCCTTTTCCAGATCTTTTCTTTGACCTCCTGCTTCAGGTGCAGGCCGAGAGGGCCTGACCAGCACATATAAGAAGCGCCGTGTGCTACCGGGGCCACCAAAGACCCCACCTGGGAGAGGTCTTCCGTCACCCCCAAATCAGACCCTGAAACCCCGGCTAAAGAATTAACAGATGATGATGGCACCGGTAAAGGAGGAACCGGTACCGCCACTACTGGAGGAGAGCTGTCGGCCGTTGGCAAGCCCGCCGCCTCCCAGACCCCCCTTAATTGCGCCTCGATTGTCTTAGCAACTGTATGTGACGCCGAACCCCCTGGCGCCGCAAACTGCACTAATAAAGCCTGCAACCCCCGTAATAACCCGTCCCACGCAGGCGACATACTAAGACCTGGCATTAAAGTACTCGAACCCGCCACCCCTTCGTCCCCGAACTCACCGGGATGATGAGATAACCCCGCAGCCGAGGCATCGGCGGGCGACAGACCCACGCCAGATGGTGACGATCCAGTCAGAGAGATTGCCTGAACTATGGGAGACATCAGAGGTTGGAGCACGGCCGGGATGGCACGTGCTGAGGTTTGCTGTGAAGAGGAAACAGGTTGGTGAACAACCCTCCCTCCCCTAGCCTGATCCGCTGTCCTTGTGGCCGGCAACTCGGCAGCCTGCGTTGCAGTAGTGGAGCGGGGGTTAAAATAAGAGGTGCTGGGAACCTCCTCGTCATCCGACTGGAGCGACATGGCGCCATCGGATGGGGAATCAGGCCAAACGGGAGGAGGAGGTGAGCCAGGTGCCCTCCGTGTTACTGCCCGCCTGCCACTTGCTGCTCTGCGTGCCCGGGGCCTGCTCTCACCGCTGGGGGAGCGTGATGGGACCACTAACCGCGCGGCAGGGCCTAGGGGGGCTGCCGGCCTAGCAGCGCCCCCGGAGATGTGAGCACCACTGGAGCGCAGGGCCCTACCCGGGGTGGAGGTACTTGGGAGCGGGGAGGAGAAGGGGAGCAACCTGGTGCTTGATCGGGCGGGCCTCACCTTCCGTGCAGGCCTCGCCCCTCTGTTAGCCTGCCGAGGAGGCTGTGGGGACGGACATACAGGCCTCGCGGCCTGCGAGCGCGCTCTGCGTGACGGGGGAGGGGGTACAGCAGCCGCTGATCCACTTACCGGCCTCGCGGGAGACGAGCGCCGCCTCCGTGTCCTCTCCCCTGGACTCCTACTCCGGTAGGAGAGCGGGCCTACGTCAGGGCTGAGACGGGCGGGGGGGCGCGAGACACGCCTGCCCGACCCGCGAACGCCATCCGCGGTGGGGGCTCCCGCCGGCGCCACCCGCAACCGAGCCATCTGTGCCTGGAGGTGGGCCCCACCGTCCAGGAGGGCCTCTGCCCTCAGAGCTGCGAGGACATCCTCAATGTTCATCCTGCAGCCGTTCAGTATAGACACGAGCAAGAGAAAATTATCTTTTGCTGTGTCCGGACCTAAAATGGCTGCCGGATGACAGAGGGGGAAGTCCTTTTATACCCCCTCTGCTGGCCATCACGCCCCCACCATACATACACCTGTCACTCACACATCTTCACAACCCCTCACACATACATGGCCCCCTCCCACCTAGCTGCGCTTGTTCCCGGGGGACTAAACAATACATATCTATACACACAGACATCTCTCTATAACTAGTTGGATTTATACTTATTTGAATTATTTGATATTCTATTTAATAAAAATGTTATTGAAAAATTGCATTCCTATTTTTTAATCCCTACCTCTGCACCCACATTGTACCTAAAGGACTTAACACAGCACCAAACAGTACCCACAGAACTTGCCATGCACCTATATTGCACCCACAGCACTTGGCTTGCACTCATATTGCACCTACACGATTTGGCATGCCACAGTGTCACTTTGCCCCACAGAACACAATATGCCAGGATATTGCCCCTCAATATGCCAGGAGTTTGCCCCCCCCAATCTGCCATTTAATATGACAGTATTTTTCTCTCAATATGCCAGGATTTTGCCCATTATGTTCAGTTGGAATAATGGACGTTAAAAAAAACTTTCACTTTTGCCTACTTTAACAGGCACCATTGAATCGAGGCCAATGTCTCATATACATTGATCAATGACATTAAATGACATACAATTACATTAAATTACCATTTATTCATATGGTGCCAGCAATTTACATAGCACTTGGTACAGAGCAAAGCTGGGAACAACATACAAAATTAGACAAAAAGAGACAGACTGATACATGAGGTAGAGAGCCTTGCTCACAGAGCTTACAATCTAGATAAAAGGGAATTACAGACTGTGTTATATGAACAGAGACAGACTGATACATGAGGTAGAGAGCCTTGCTCACAGAGCTTACAATCTAGATAAAAGGGAATTACAGACTGCGTTATATGAACAGAGACAGATTGATACATGAGGTAGAGAGCCTTGCTCACAGAGCTTACAATCTAGGTAAAAGGGAATTACAGACTGCATTATATGAACAGAGACAGGCTGATACATGAGGTAGAGAGCCCTGCTCACAGAGCTTACCATCTAGATAAAAGGGAATTACAGACTGCGTTATATGAACAGAGACAGACTGATGCATGAGGTAGAGAGCCTTGCTCACAGAGCTTACAATCTAGATACAAGGGAATTACAGACTGTGTTATATGAATAGAGACAGACTGATGCATGAGGTAGAGAGCCTCGCTCACAGAGCTTACAATCTAGATAAAAGGGAATTACAGACTGCGTTATATGAACAGAGACAGACTGATACATGAGGTATAGGAGCCTTGCTCACAGAGCTTACAATCTAGATAAAAGGGAATTACAGACTGCGTTATATGAACAGAGACAGACTGATGCATGAGGTAGAGAGCCTTGCTCACAGAGCTTACAATCTAGATAAAAGGGAATTACAGACTGCGTTATATGAACAGAGACAGACTGATACATGAGGTATAGGAGCCTTGCTCACAGAGCTTACAATCTAGATAAAAGGGAATTATAGACTGCGTTATATGAACAGAGACAGACTGATACATGAGGTAGAGAGCCCTGCTCGTAGAGCTTACAATCTAGAGGAACAGACTGATACATGAGGTAGAGAGCCCTGCTCACAGAGCTTACAATCTAGATAAAAGGGAATTACAGACTGCTTTATATGAACAGAGACAGACTGATACATGAGGTAGAGAGCCTTGCTCACAGAGCTTACAATCTAGATAAAAGGGAATTACAGACTGTGTTATATGAACAGAGACAGACTGATACATGAGGTAGAGAGCCTTGCTCACAGAGCTTACAACTAGATAAAAGGGAATTACAGACTGCGTTATATGAACAGAGACAGACTGATACATGAGGTAGAGAGCCCTGCTCACAGAGCTTACCATCTAGATAAAAGGGAATTACAGACTGCGTTATATGAACAGAGACAGACTGATACATGAGGTATAGGAGCCTTGCTCACAGAGCTTACAATCTAGATAAAAGGGAATTACAGACTGCGTTATATGAACAGAGACAGACTGATACATGAGGTATAGGAGCCTTGCTCACAGAGCTTACAATCTAGATAAAAGGGAATTACAGACTGCGTTATATGAACAGAGACAGACTGATACATGAGGTAGAGAGCCCTGCTCGTAGAGCTTACAATCTAGAGGAACAGACTGATACATGAGGTATAGGAGCCTTGCTCACAGAGCTTACAATCTAGATAAAAGGGAATTACAGACTGCGTTATATGAACAGAGACAGACTGATACATGAGGTAAAGAGACTTGCTCACAGAGCTTACAATCTAGGTAAAAGGGAATTACAGACTGTGTTATATGAACAGAGACAGACTGATACATGAGGTAGAGAGCGCTGCTCACAGAGCTTACAATCTAGATAAAAGGGAATTACAGACTGCGTTATATGAACAGAGACAGACTGATGCATGAGGTAGAGAGCCTTGCTCACAGAGCTTACAATCTAGATAAAAGGGAATTACAGACTGTGTTATATGAACAGAGACAGACTGATACATGAGGTAGAGAGCCCTGCTCACAGAGCTTACAATCTAGGTAAAAGGGAATTACAGACTGCATTATATGAACAGAGACAGGCTGATACATGAGGTAGAGAGCCTTGCTCACAGAGCTTACAATCTAGATAAAAGGGAATTACAGACTGTGTTATATGAACAGAGACAGACTGATACATGAGGTAGAGAGCCTTGCTCACAGAGCTTACAATCTAGATAAAAGGGAATTACAGGCTGTGTTAAGAGAACAGAGACAGACTGATACATGAGGTAGAGAGCCTTGCTCACAGAGCTTACAATCTAGATAAAAGGGAATTACAGGCTGTGTTATGTGAACAGAGACAGACTGATACATGAGGTAGAGAGCCCTGCTCACAGAGCTTACCATCTAGATAAAAGGGAATTACAGACTGCGTTATATGAACAGAGACAGACTGATACATGAGGTAGAGAGCCCTGCTCACAGAGCTTACAATCTAGATAAAAGGGAATTACAGACTGTGTTATATGAACAGTGACAGACTGATACATGAGGTAGAGAGTCCTGCTCACAGAGCTTACAATCTAGATAAAGGGAATTACAGACTGCATTATATGAACAGAGACAGACTGATACATGGGGTAGAGAGCCCTACTCACAGAGCTTACAATCTAGATAAAAGGGAATTACAGACTGCGTTATATGAACAGAGACAGACTGATATATGAGGTAGAGAGCCTTGCTCACAGAGCTGACAATCTAGATAAAAGGGAATTACAGACTGCGTTATAAGAACAGAGACAAACTGATACATGAGGTAGAGAGTCCTGCTCACAGAGCTTACAATCTAGATAAAGGGAATTACAGACTGCATTATATGAACAGAGACAGACTGATACATTAGGTAGAGAGCCCTGCTCGCAGAGCTTACAATCTAGAGAGAGTGGGGGAGACACATAATGTGAATGAAAAGGTCAGTAACCTTATTTGGGGACAGTGAGATCTGGGTGGGTTTGGCCAGAGGTTAATTAATGGGTGTTCTAGTGGGATGAATAGTTAGCTTCCTTATTCCTAACAGTATTTGGGGACAGTGAGAGCTGGGTGGGTTTGGCTAGCGGTTAATTAATGGGTGTTCTAGTGGGATGAATAGTAAGCTTCCTTATTCCTAACAGTATTTGGGGACAGTGAGAGCTGGGTGGGTTTGGCCAGAGGTTAATTAATGGGTGTTCTAGTGGGATGAATGGTAAGCTTCCTTATTCCTAACAGTATTTGGGTACAGTGAGAGCTGGGTGGGTTTGGTCAGAGGTTAATTAATGGGTGTTCTAGTGGGATGAATATTAAGCTTCCATATTCCTAACAGTATTTGGGGACAGTGAGAGCTGGGTGGGTTTGTTCAGAGGTTAATTAATGGGTGTTCTAGCGGGATGAACAGTAAGCCTCCTTATCCCTAACAGTATTTGGAGACAGTCGGAGCTCGGTGGGTTTGGCCAGAGGTTAATTAATGGGTGTTCTAGTGGGATGGATAGTAAGCTACCTTATTCCTAACAGTATTTGGGGACAGTGAGAGCTGGGTGGGTTTGGCCAGAGGTTTATTAATGGGTGTTCTAGTGGAATTAATAGTAAGCTTCCTTATTCCTAACAGTATTTGGGGACAGTGAGAGCTGGGTGGGTTTGGCTAGTGGTTAATTAATGGGTGTTCTAGTGGGATGAATAGTAAGCTTCCTTATTCCTAACAGTATTTGGGGACAGTGAGAGCTGGGTGGGTTTGGCTAGCGGTTAATTAATGGGTGTTCTAGTGGGATGAATAGTTAGCTTCCTTATTCCTAACAGTATTTGGGGACAGTGAGAGCTGGGTGGGTTTGGCTAGCGGTTAATTAATGGGTGTTCTAGTGGGATGAATAGTAAGCTTCCTTATTCCTAACAGTATTTGGGGACAGTGAGAGCTGGGTGGGTTTGGTCAGAGGTTAATTAATGGCTGTTCTAGTGGGATGAATGGTAAGCTTCCTTATTCCTAACAGTATTTGGGGACAGTGAGAGCTGGGTGGGTTTGGCTAGAGGTTAATTAATGGGTGTTCTAGTGGGATGAATAGTAAGCTTCCTTATTCCTAACAGTATTTGGGGACAGTGAGAGCTGGGTGGGTTTGGCTAGAGGTTAATTAATGGGTGTTCTAGTGGGATGAATAGTAAGCTTCCTTATTCCTAACAGTATTTGGGGACAGTGAGAGCTGGGTGGGTTTGGTCAGAGGTTAATTAATGGGTGTTCTAGTGGGATGAATGGTAAGCTTCCTTATTCCTAACAGTATTTGGGTACAGTGAGAGCTGGGTGGGTTTGGTCAGAGGTTAATTAATGGGTGTTCTAGTGGGATGAATATTAAGCTTCCATATTCCTAACAGTATTTGGGGACAGTGAGAGCTGGGTGGGTTTGTTCAGAGGTTAATTAATGGGTGTTCTAGCGGGATGAACAGTAAGCCTCCTTATCCCTAACAGTATTTGGAGACAGTCGGAGCTCGGTGGGTTTGGCCAGAGGTTAATTAATGGGTGTTCTAGTGGGATGGATAGTAAGCTACCTTATTCCTAACAGTATTTGGGGACAGTGAGAGCTGGGTGGGTTTGGCCAGAGGTTTATTAATGGGTGTTCTAGTGGAATGAATAGTAAGCTTCCTTATTCCTAACAGTATTTGGGGACAGTGAGAGCTGGGTGGGTTTGGCTAGTGGTTAATTAATGGGTGTTCTAGTGGGATGAATAGTAAGCTTCCTTATTCCTAACAGTATTTGGGGACAGTGAGAGCTGGGTGGGTTTGGCTAGCGGTTAATTAATGGGTGTTCTAGTGGGATGAATAGTTAGCTTCCTTATTCCTAACAGTATTTGGGGACAGTGAGAGCTGGGTGGGTTTGGCTAGCGGTTAATTAATGGGTGTTCTAGTGGGATGAATAGTAAGCTTCCTTATTCCTAACAGTATTTGGGGACAGTGAGAGCTGGGTGGGTTTGGTCAGAGGTTAATTAATGGCTGTTCTAGTGGGATGAATGGTAAGCTTCCTTATTCCTAACAGTATTTGGGGACAGTGAGAGCTGGGTGGGTTTGGCTAGAGGTTAATTAATGGGTGTTCTAGTGGGATGAATAGTAAGCTTCCTTATTCCTAACAGAATTTGGGACAGTGGGAGCTGGGTGGGTTTGGTCAGAGGTTAATTAATGGGTGTTCTAGTGGGATGAATAGTAAGCTTCCTTATTCCTAACAGTATTTGGGGACAGTGAGAACTTTTATTTGGCCTAACAGTGTAGTGCTGCTTCGCCCGAGGAAACTTTAAAAACTTTGAGACTACAAAAGAGAGGCACCAATACGGTCCCCGCTGACAACAGACGGAGAGTGCACACCGCCTGAAATACGCTGATCAAGGGAGGACTGGTGACCTGCTCTCTCTCTTTTTTCTTTTTTCTTCCCCTGTTTTTATTTATTCTGTGAAACATTTATGTTTTTAATATAAGCCTCACTATATATGGGGGCTAATACATTTTTGCTACTATTTAACATACTCCACCATACTTGTCCATTACTAAGCCATCCCCTGGATAAACGAGTTGGAATCTGGATTTGATATCTGCATACGTGGGATGGTGGGACTTTGAGTCCAACTGCTGTATATACTTAGAGCTGGTATTTCTAGGCTCTAGAGTCTGTGAGTGTGTTTCCTTTGGGTGAAAATATATATCTACCCGCTATCTGTAAATACTACCCATTGTATGTCTATTTCTCTTTGCCTTTTCTATATAAAATCTCTTTGGAAAGAAAAAACAGTTTTGGGTACATCCCGTTTGGAATCAATACTTCCATTTTTTATTCTTTGGTTTGATAAGTATTTCTATATTTATATTTATTTGTATTATTCTGTTTTATTGCATTGGTATTATTGTTTATTCATTAACACTTTTTTGAGTTTATATCATTTTATTTCTTTGCGCAACACTTTATCACTATTATACATATATTCTACACTGACAGTCATTCATTTTCAGACAGTATTTAATAAGTGACAGCAGATTTATTTACACAACTGTATTAACAGGGCAGTCAGTTTCCCTTTAAGTTTCCCCTTCGCAATTCATTGGAATTCTCTCTTTAGTGAATAAAAAGTGTCAGAGACAAAAATAAATAAAATCACTGAGCATTTAACAAACAGGATGTGACCCCGTCCTACGGACAGAAATCAGCTCGCTGGAAAAAGTACCTCTTGGTAACGATCCACCGGACTGGAGCCAAGTGTGTCAAAGGCTCTTTCACTGAGCAGTGGAGGCAGGGGGGCATGTTATTAACCCTTAACTGTGCACGTGCAGGGAATATACACTGTGTAAAATGAATAGGGTTGCTGGGCAGTGATTAGGTGATACAGTCGCAGTATAAGCAGTGTTTGGGTGATACAGTCACAGTATAAGCACTGTTTGGGTGATACAGTCACAGTATAAGCAGTGTTTGGGTGATACAGTCACAGTATAAGCAGTGTTTGGGTGATACAGTCACAGTAGGAGCAGTGTTTGGGTGATACAGTCACAGTATAAGCAGTGTTTGGGTGATACAGTCACAGTATAAGCAGTGTTTGTGTGATACAGTCACAGTAGGAGCAGTGTTTGGGTGATACAGTCACGGTATAAGCAGTGTTTAGGTGATACAGTCACAGTATAAGCAGTGTTTAGGTGATACAGTCACAGTATAAGCAGTGTTTGGGTGATACAGTCACAGTATAAGCAGTGTTTGGGTGATACAGTCACAGTAGGAGCAGTGTGTGGGTGATACAGTCACAGTATAAGCAGTGTTTAGGTGATACAGTCACAGTATAAGCAGTGTTTGGGTGACACAGTCACAGTATAAGCAGTGTTTGGGTGATACAGTCACAGTATAAGCAGTGTTTGGGTGATACAGTCACAGTATAAGCAATGTTTAGGTGATACGGTCACAGTATAAGCAGTGTTTAGGTGACACAGTCACAGTATAAGCAGTGTTTGGGTGATACAGTCACAGTATAAGCAGTGTTTAGGTGATACAGTCACAGTATAAGCAGTGTTTAGGTGACAAAGTCACAGTATAAGCAGTGTTTGGGTGATACAGTCACAGTATAAGCAGTGTTTAGGTGATACAGTCACAGTATAAGCAGTGTTTAGGTGACACAGTCACAGTATAAGCAGTGTTTGGGTGATACAGTCACGGTATAAGCAGTGTTTGGGTGATACAGTCACAGTATAAGCAGTGTTTAGGTGATACAGTCACAGTATAAGCAGTGTTTGGGTGATACAGTCACAGTATAAGCAGTGTTTAGGTGATACAGTCACAGTATAAGCAGTGTTTGGGTGATACAGTCACAGTATAAGCAGTGTTTGGGTGATACAGTCACAGTATAAGCAGTGTTTAGGTGATACAGTCACAGTATAAGCAGTGTTTGGGTGATACAGTCACAGTATAAGCAGTGTTTGGGTGACACAGTCACAGTATAAGCAGTGTTTGGGTGACACAGTCACAGTATAAGCAGTGTTTGGGTGATACAGTCACAGTATAAGCAGTGTTTGGGTGATACAGTCACAGTATAAGCAGTGTGTAGTGTTGTTCTGAATAGTTAATCAGTGTGGGTATTAGTAGGATTAGTTTTGTGGTAACTGACATAATGAGATTATCTGATACTTTACATTAAGGTGTCTTATCCTGCTTGCCCACTGTTAGGACATAATGTTCTTCACGGAGCAAGTCATGTAACTGGACACTTTGGACTTGAAAGAGAGAGTACAAGTGATTCTCTGGCCAATCGAAACCAGTAACCCAGGGCTGGAGTGCGACTTGTTCCAAAATACGATCAAAGCCGGTTTTGGCAGCAAATCCCATCAATAATTCAACTTGACAGACGACATGGCGAACAGCCCAGTCTAAATCACACCACACGTGTGTCTCATGTGGAACGCATGGGGAGTGCTCAGGGAGGAGGGATGCGCTTTGTTTGGAATCAAGGTGCAGATTTAGTAACTTGGCGGAGGATGATTAGCTAGTAATTGGAATATTTCTGTTCTGCCCCAGGAACAGGTTCACTAAAAAGTGAACTGCTGAATGGAGCCAAAAAACAAAACACAAACCAGCAGCCAAAAGCCTAGTTAACCCCTTAGTGACAAGACATTTTCACCTTGACTTTCCCTTGGTGACAATGGCTGTTTTGACATTTCTAGAGTGTTTGTGTTTAGCTGTAATTTTTTTCTTTCTCACATACAGTACCCACACAAATTATATGTTGTTATTATCGTCATAAGAAGGGCTTTCATTAGATACCATTATGTTCATCATATCTTATAATTTACTACAAAAAAATCATAAAATATGATGAAAAATTTTACAAAACCCACTTTTTCTAACTTTGACCTAAAATATAATTTACACAAATAAAATCATTAAAAAAGACCCTGTCTAAATAGTTTCTAAATGTTCTCCCGAGTTCAAAAATATGCATGTTTCCATATTTTTCGGTATTTTTTTGCGAGTTATGGGGCAAAAACCAAAAATAGTGTTTTGGGGTTTTTTCCTATATTGATCTTTTGACCCCAACCCGAACCCAAAATTTAACCCTAACACTAAATTTAACCCCAACTCTAATCCTTATTATATCCATTAATATTTTTTAACTTTAATTTAATTTTAACCCTAGCCCTTATGCTAAAAAATATTTAATTTTAACCCTATAGGCTAATATAGCTAAATAACCTGTTTTTAATTAATTAAATATGTATTTTAAATATTTCCAATTGCAATGCTACTAAACTACCACTAGGGGTAGTCAAGTAGCATATTCAGAGCGACGGAAGTGAAGTTACTTTCACTTCCGAAGCTCAGACCGGCAGAGGGCTTAGCCATATTGACAGAGCAGCATGCTCCGTCAATATGGCTCCCCACGATCGCTCCGTGGGGCGATCGTGGGGGTCCCAAAATAGAAATTTCGGTGCTGGCTATTGCCTCGATGTCGAGGCAATAGACCCAGCACTGTTAAAGCGGTTTTCGCGATCATTGATCGCGAAAACCGCTTCATTCACTGCAGGACGTGCCATGCATGTCCTTTGTCGTTAAGGGAGTTTCTCCCAGGACGTGCCTGGCACGTCCTTTGTCGTCAAGGGGTTAAAGGAAGTGTATAACGTAAACATTGATTATACTGTGAATATATATGATCTATACATTGTGTTAGCAAAACTGCTTAAATTAGGAAAAAAAATGTCTGTGGAGTCTCCTGCTTATGACATCACCTGTGACTTGATATATATTAGTGACAAGACATTTTGGGCTGTTTTTACATTTCTGGGGTGTTTGTGTTTAGCTGTAATTTTCTTCTTGTACCCACACAAATGACATGTTTTTTTTGTATTGTCATAAGAAGAGCTTTCACTAGATACCATTATGTTCATCATTTCTTATAATTTAATATAAAATAAATCATAAAATATGATTAAAAATGTAAAAAAAAAACACTTTTTCGAAATTTGACCTAAAATATAATTTACAGAAATACAATCATTTAAAAAGACCCTGTCTAAATAGTTTCTAAATGTTGTCCCGAGATCAGAAATATGCTTTTTAAACATGTTTATGTTTAATGTGTAAAAAAACAAAAATAGTGTTTTTGTCCTATATTGACCTTTGACTCCAACACGAACCCTAAATTTAACCCTAACCCTAAATTTAACCCCAACTCTAAACCTTATGCTAACCCTTAATATATTTTAATTTTGTCCCTATCCCTTATGCTAACCCTAATATAATTTTAACCCTAACAGCTATTCTAACAATAATCCTAGTTTTAAACTAATTAAGTCTTTTTTTTTTTCATTGCAATGTTACTGACTGCCTCTAGGGGCAGTCAAGAAACATATTCAGAGTGACGGAAGTGAGGTTTTTTTTTTCACTTCTGAAGCTCTGACCACAAGAGATCACAGCATGCTGCTCCTGCAATATGGCGCCCACTGGGTGCCCCAGAGCTCAAATTTTGGTTCTGGCTATTGCCTCGACATCTTTTTGAAAACTGCTTGTTTCACCGCAGGACGTGTTTTTAACATATCTGTGCTGTCTCCTGTTTATGACATCACCTTATGCAAATGAACTATTTTTCAGTGGGAAATGTGTCATTTGCATACCGTGCCACAGGTGATGTCATAAGCAGGAGACTCAACAGACACAACACATTTAAAACATACATTTCTATTATTTTACGCTCTTGATACATCCATTGATACAATACATGACATTTTAACCAGCGTAGATGTGTACAACTGCTCCCAAGAGCTTACGATCCAAAGGCTTTTTGGATGTAAACACACATGGGCATGTGTATATACTACTAAAAAATCATTTTATAATACACAGGTATATTAGCAGGAGATTCTAAGTATATCAGCTGATGAATATGTGTATTACAGGGAATTAAAACCTAGATTTGGAAAAGTTCAGATTAAATTGGAGTAAAGATTTTTTAAAGTCGGCTACTTTGGCCTTCAGTTTAAAATTCCATTGTCAATCCCCTCTTTAATGAACAAAATAAATATAGGGGGTCCTAACAAAAAATAAATAAACTCATGGATGGTGTTCGCGGGTGGGATGATTATATTTCCCATGATGCTAGGGATGGACGTCACATCAGATTGTAAACACTGAGGACTACAATTCCAATGATGCAGCCTGACACAAGAGGGATAAAAGAAAGCACTGGAGGGGGCTGACATATCCCCCATTATCTCGTTCACGCTATGGACCTCTGTACTCGTATATACTGGCATCTGATAATTCCTTGTGTTTTGTTTTTCTCCCCTGTGCACACCATGTGTCACGCTATCAGCCGGATTTATTGGGGGGCCCCTCAGTTAGTTCACCCCTCAGCCCCATTTGTTTCTGGCCATTTTGCATTTACTGTTTTGTTTGAAATGGGTCGGATCAGCCAGATATTCATATTCCATGGACTTTGCACAAAGAAAATTCAGAGATAGGAAAATAGTCTCTGTTTTTAAGAATAGTTAATTCATGAAAGAGGGTGTTGCAGGGAATTGAGAAGGGAAATGCAAAATGAAGATCAAAATAGCAGTTTGCAGTATAGCTGAATCAGAGAGTTTTTCTAACCTTTGCAAATCCTTTCTCAGTTCGCTGCAATTCTCTCTTTCATGAATAACCGTGCTCCACTGAGGGTTGAACAATAATATAACCCCCCACGAATAGTAGTAATTATAACATAGGGGCTAACACCTGTCTGTGCGTATGAGGGCAGGTTAAAGTATCAGGGACGGCCATTTGATATGTAACCCAGTGTATTTTATACATCCTGACTCAGGAATAGAAACCCCTTTTATAATATGTCTGCTCGTTTTTTCATTCTCTCCATTCACAGTATAATCAATGTTTAGGTGACTGGTTCCCTTTAACAGAGCTCGTTCCCTGAGCCCATGACTAATGAAGAAGCAGGGAAATGCCATACAGATATAATAACGCTTGTGAAGTAAAGCAGATCGGTCTCATGTATCCATAACTCCCAACATTTCAATAGTGTTGTTTTTGGAGGTGCGGCAGAAGGTGTAGCAGCGGGAGGTGCGGCAGAAGGTGTAGCAGCTGGAGGTGCGGCAGAAGGTGTAGCAGAGGGAGGTGCGGCAGAAGGTGTAGCAGCGGGAGGTGCGGCAGAAGGTGTAGCAGAGGGAGGTGCGGCAGAAGGTGTAGCAGCGGGAGGTGCGGCAGAAGGTGTAGCAGCGGGAGGTGCGGCCGAAGGTGTAGCAGCTGGAGGTGCGGCAGAAGGTGTAGCAGAGGGAGGTGCGGCAGAAGGTGTAGCAGCGGGAGGTGCGGCAGAAGGTGTAGCAGCGGGAGGTGCGGCAGAAGGTGTAGCAGCGGGAGGTGCGGCAGAAGGTGTAGCAGCGGAGGTGCGGCAGAAGGTGTAGCAGCGGGAGGTGAGGCAGAAGGGGTAGCAGAGGGAGGTGCGGCAGAAGGGGTAGCAGAGGGAGGTGCGGCAGAAGGTGTGGCAGAAGGTGTAGCAGCAGGAGGTGCGGCAGATGGTGTAGCAGAGGGAGGTGCGGCAGAAGGTGTAGCAGAGGGAGGTGCGGCAGAAGGTGTAGCAGAGGGAGGTGCGGCAGAAGGTGTAGCAGTGGGAGGTGCGGCAGAAGGTGTAGCAGCGGGAGGTGCGGCAGAAGGTGTAGCAGTGGGAGGTGCGGCAGAAGGTGTAGCAGCGGGAGGTGCGGCAGAAGGTGTAGCAGCGGGAGGTGCGGCAGAAGGTGTAGCAGTGGGAGGTGCGGCAGAAGGTGTAGCAGAGGGAGGTGCGGCAGAAGGTGTAGCAGAGGGAGGTGCGGCAGAAGGTGTAGCAGTGGGAGGTGCGGCAGAAGATGTAGCAGCGGGAGGTGCGGCAGAAGGTGTAGCAGAGGGAGGTGCGGCAGAAGGGGTAGCAGCGGGAGGTGCGGCAGAAGGTGTAGCAGCGGGAGGTGCGGCAGAAGGTGTAGCAGCGGGAGGTGCATTTTATCTTCAAAAACAAACATATAAATACACATTTTATTTTAAACGCACTGTGTGATGAGTTTTATTTCTGTGGAGCTCTGTGACACACTCAGACACATCTAAAATTCGGAACTCCTAGGAAAAGGCCATACCTCCCAACAACTGCCCCCCTGGATCGGGATGCTTGGGAGGCTGAGTGTCAGCTGCACCTGTGCATGCGCTCAGCAATGAGACTATCCATAATGGATTCTCTGGTGTCCCAGACACAATAAGTGCTGTCCAACGGAAAACAAGATTTGGTGTAAAATAGTGAATTAAAAAATAATAATAATAATAATAATAATAATAATTTCTTTCCTTGTTTTTTTTTAGTCTTATATATTCTAAAAAAATGTTTTTCAAGTTTAAAACAAGATCAATCTCAGTGTAGAGCTCCCCAGTAAATAAATGCTTTGGGGAATACTAAATATTTAGTATTTGCATCCAAGTAGATGTATTATTTTTTGTTTTGTCATTTCTCTAAATGCAGAGATAGAACCAGACAAATGCTGGTTACATGAACACAAATCGCAGCCGAAGACACATCATTCTCTTGGATGCAGAGAGCGGCACCAATCTGTCTCTCGCTAATCTCTGAGCCTGTGACATGGGAGTTATAAAAGGAAGTATTGCAAAATATGAAACGAAAGTCATGTATATGTTTTTTCACACTGCGGAAAACCTAAACGTATAGTCTGAATGTAAAGAATAAAACATGGTGAGAAATGATCCAAACACTGAACTGACAGTAAAATCCATAAAATAAGAGAAATATATGTTTTAAAGGTTCTGTGTCTCCTGTTTCTGACATCACCTGTGGCTTGATTTGTAAATTACACATTTCCCATTTAAAATTTGCCATCAGGGAATACCGTTTCCATGAAAGGGTGTACATGGTCTGTAACAATGCTTAGGTAGGTGGTACGTGTCAAAGTGACATCCACATGAATGGTACGAACCAAGGTTTCCCAGCAGTAAATTGCCCAAAGCATCACATTGCCTCCACCGGCTTGCCACCTGTCAGTTCAAAGCAGCACACTGCCTCCACCGGCTTGCCACCTGTCAGTCCAAAGCATTACACTGCCTCCGCCGGCTTACCACCTGTCAGTCCAAAGCATCACACTGCCTCCGCCGGCTTACCACCTGTCAGTCCAAAGCATCACACTGCCTCCGCCGGCTTACCACCTGTCAGTCCAAAGCATCACACTGCCTCCGCCGGCTTACCACCTGTCAGTACAAAGCATCACACTGCCTCCACCAGCTTACCACCTGTCAGTCCAAAGCATCACACTGCCTCCGCCGGCTTACCACCTGTCAGTGCAAGGCATCACACTGCCTCCGCCGGCTTACCACCTGTCAGTCCAAAGCATCACACTGCCTCCGCCGGCTTACCACCTCTCAGTGCAAGGCATCACACTGCCTCCGCCGGCTTACCACCTGTCAGTCCAAAGCATCACACTGCCTCCGCCGGCTTACCACCTGTCAGCCCACAGCATCACACTGCCTCCGCCGGCTTGCCACCTGTCAGTACAAAGTATCACACTGCCTCCGCCGGCTCTCCACCTGTCAAAGAAATATGTGTTATAAATGTGTCTCCTTCTAATGACATCACCTTGTGGCTTGATATGCAAATTACACATTTCCCATTGAAAATAAGTCCATTTGCATATCAAGTCACAGGTGATGTCATAAGCAGGGGACGCTGCAGACACTTTTAAAGCATATTTGTTTCTGTTATTTCAGGCCTTTCTTGCAGTTCTGCCAACACAATGTACAGATTATAGTTAATATTTTGTTTATTGTCAAGATGCGCAGTACAAGCCATTGTCCATAGTCCATTGGTTTCTTTGGTGACCGTCCCAATACTACTGGCTGCCGTGAAGGCTCTGAACATGCTCCATTTCGGAGAGTACAGCTGTATGTTCAGAAAGTTCCGTTTTAATGCTCCTATTGCCAATATTATGCACACCCTATTATTATGCACACCCTATTATTATGCACACCCTATTGTATCATGAACTCCATACTACCCTTAAATATGTCACATTCATTTTTAAAAAAAAGCAAAATATTTTTGCAGTGGAAACATCTGAATACAATAAAAAGCCATTCCTATTACGTGTTTGCTTCTCGTTGGTTGTTCTCTTGGGGTAGCGAGGATGTAACCCAATAGTAACATGCTGTATAGCTTGCTTCCCAAAATCTGCCAGTAAAGCCTGGACATAATATACACCCCATAAAAGCTGGCCTTACAGGAACCTGTGCCCCTGTCATTTTTATTAACGAAGTCCCCAGGATTTCTGTCTCTATTCCTGGAATGTCAAACTCCATACAAACATCTCACACCAGGATACAAACGTCAGGATTTTCTGACTGGTTACTACATGGAAAGCCCCTGGATGGTTTATTGTGAAAGGGCTTTTTTGTTCACTTCTGTTTCTAATACAGAAGTAAGATTGAAAAATGAGTTAACCCTATGAGGATAAAGTGACAGGTACTTTTGATAGTACATGCCAGTCTACCCTCTGAGCAGGGAGCTCGGACTGGTCAGTGACCCTCTCTCTGCTAGTGCAGGTCTCTCACAACTGGTCCCATGGAAAAACGTGGGTCTCTCTCTGCACTAGTCAGTGCGCACCAGCCTCCCCACCGGCTCTGCCTCCGTTCTGAGGTGGAGCTGAGACGAAACCCTCGTGCATTTAAAAAAATTAACACATTGGGTTTACTTGGGGGAAAGAGGAATATTTAGTGTAATTGTCCTTTATGTTTTGGGTGTTGTGGCACAAAGGTAGTATATATTTGTGTTATTCCATGTGTGTGTGATATCATATTTATTGATAACTTTCTTGTCTTTGGGATTTGTAGATGTGAGTATTGTGGGAGATCTAGGCAGGAATGCCTCTATGTTATCCTATTTGGGTTGAATGGTAGTTTGGTCATGCTCTAAATGATAAAGTTTAGAGTAGTATTGGGTGAAGCTGTTGGGAATATGTGTGATTTATTATTTGTTGCCCTGTCTGGGACAGTTATAAGGTATGGGGTTTTTTTTGGCTTCTAGTTTTATATCTTGTCTAGGTAATAGGTTTCCTGCCTGATTTATATGTGTGTAATAATTTAACTTTCAAATCATTAGATGTATGTGATGTACCTGACTATTTCATAATTATAACTTGTTTCATTTGTTTTAACCTATGTCTTTATTTGATGCATAGTTTGTTTTTTTTAAGCTGTTAAAATGTAGATTTAGCTGTATTAATCCTTTTTCTCTTTTCATACGAGGATAGGACTATGAAGTGCTCTTGAAGGACTGCCTTAGGGGCTTCCCAGAGGATTCCAAAAGCTACTTCAGGTGTCATCCAAATAGTCTGGAACTCTCTGTATATGAGTTGTTGGCAGTGCTGTATTTACCGCGAGGCATCCTAGGCGGATGCGTATGGCGGCAAATTTTGGGGGGCGGCAGCGCCCCCCAGCACTGGAAAAAAAAAAAAATCTGGCCCTTTAAAAAAAAAAAAACCCCACCGCGCTTGCAGGCAGAGACGGAGGTGAGAGGGGATCGCAAGATCCCCCCTCACCAACGCTCTGCCTGCCAGGCTGCACGGGGAGCCGAACAGGCAGCACAGAGAAACCTCCGTGCTGCCTGTTCGGCTCCCCGTGCAGTGTGCCGACACGGAAGTGCCGACAGTCACGTGACGGGCGCGCTGACGTCATACGCGCGCCCGGTCACGTGACCTGTCGGCACAATCGCCGGGAAGCCGAACAGGCAGCATGGAGGGACCATGCTGCCTGCCTGCCAGGGAAAGGTAAGTGCTGATGGGAGACTGTGTGTGTGTGTGTGTGTGTGTGTGTGTGTGTGTGACTGTGTGTGATTGGAGACAGTGTGTGTGAATCAGAGTGTGTGTGATTGGAGACAGTGTGTGTGACTGAGTGTGATGGGAGACAGTGTGTGTGACTGAGTGTGATGGGAGTCAGAGTGTGTGTGATGGGAAACAGTGTGTGTGACTGAGCGTGATGGGAGACTGTGTGTGACTGAGTGTGATGGGAGACAGTGTGTGTGACTGAGTGTGATGGGAGACAGTGTGTGTGACTGAGTGTGATGGGAGTCAGAGTGTGTGTGATGGGAGACAGTGTGTGTGACCTGTGTGTGATGGGAGACAGTGTGTGTGACTGAGTGTGATGGGAGACAGTGTGTGTGACTGAGTGTGATGGGAGTCAGAGTGTGTGTGATGGGAGACAGTGTGTGTGACTGAGTGTGATGGGAGACAGTGTGTGTGACTGAGTGTGATGGGAGACAGTGTGTGTGACTGAGTGTGATGGGAGTCAGAGTGTGTGTGATGGGAGACAGTGTGTGTGACTGAGTGTGATGGGAGTCAGAGTGTGTGTGAGGGGAGACAGTGTGTGTGACTGAGTGTGATGGGAGACAGTGTGTGTGACTGAGTGTGATGGGAGTCAGAGTGTGTGTGATGGGAGACAGTGTGTGTGACTGAGTGTGATGGGAGTCAGAGTGTGCGTGATGGGAGTAGGAGTGTGTGACTGAGTGTGATGGGAGTAGGAGTGTGTGACTGAGTGTGATGGGAGTGTAAGCTTGATGTGAGTCTGAATGATGGGGCATGTCTTAGGTGTGTAACGTGGGTGTGCAGCTTGGGTAGGGGGGTGCCCGGATTTTGTCTGCCTAGGGCAGCACAAAATCAAGATACACCACTGGTTGTTGGGTGTTGGCTTGTGTCAGTAATCATTCATCCAGTTGCCTTTTCATTTTAAAAGGGAATTTTTTAGAAAGTTTCTCGGATAACCAGGGCCTGGTCCATTGGATTATGTGTTTTTTTTTTTTTTTGTACTCTTTGGCATGTTAATCTAGGAGAAAGTAGTCCAATCTGTAGTACATAGGGTGGACCTGGGAAAGGCAAGTGTAGTCTTTAGTGATTGTATTTGCAGGGATCAAGCCATTTAGCCTTTTTCAGGGTTTGATGGATAATTTGACATTGGACTGATATGGATTTTAGATCATTTGTGGATGGTTGAGGTGAGGTATCTAATATTGGATCCACTATTTCATTAAAATCACAACATATTATTATTTTACTTTGTCCATTGTCATGTACATTGGGTTAGGGGCATGTGCATTGGGTTAGGGGCATGTACATTGAGTTAGGGGCATGTACATTGGGTTAGGGGCATGTACACTGGGTTAGGGGCATGTACATTTGGGTTAGGGGCATGTACATTGGGTTAGGGGCATGTACATTGAGTTAGGGGCATGTGCATTGGGTTAGGGGCATGTACATTGGGTTAGGGGCATGTACATTGAGTTATGGGCATGTACATTGGGTTAGGGGCATGTACATTGGGTTAGGGGCATGTACATTGAGTTAGGGGCATGTACATTGAGTTAGGTTCATGTACATTGGGTTAGGGGCATGTACATTGGGTTAGGGGCATGTACATTGAGTTAGGGGCATGTACATTGAGTTAGGGGCATGTACAATGAGTTAGGGGCATGTGCATTAAGTTAGGGGCATGTGCATTGGGTTAGGGGCATGTGCATTGAGTTAGGGGCATGTGGATTGAGCTAGGGGCATGTGGATTGACGACAGTGTATGTGTGTTGTAAATAGTCACATATAATATTACAAATCTGCCTCTAGAGTCGTAACATGTTGTACTGAGATAGAAAGTGAACTGTGGAACCAAATAGGATTCGGCTTGCCGGAAAAAATGTTCACAAGCGCAATGCGCTGTGAACATAGGCAGCAGGGGCTGGGGGCCCATGGGACAGCTGCCTTGGGGCCCCCCAGGAGTAACTGGGCCCAGGGCAGCTGCCCCGTTTGCCCCGCGTTAAAGACGGCCCTGGTGGGAGGTAGTATGCATAGTGTGTCTCTTTAACACAGAGTATTAGTGGATTAGTGTGAGATACGCCTTCAGAGAGTGGATGTCTATTGATGGGGCTGTTTATACTCATTGATAGGAAATGTAGGCTCATTTTTGGTTGGTGTATATTGCTGCCAATTTATTTTTGCCGTCTGTAAATGTATTGCAGCTCCTGATTGTGGACAGTGGTGTCGGCTTGTAAAGATAATACATTTTTTGGAGCACAGTAGGTTTCTTGAAGTGGGACTGCAGTTTACTCTAGTTACCAGGGGGAGGGCATGTTCTTTACAATCTTTGATCTTTATAGCACTATCAGGTGGCAGACATGTTGTTTAGAATCTTTGCTCTGTATAGTTTTATCAGGGGAGGACATGTTGTTTAGAATCTTTGCTCTGTATAGCTCTATCAGGGGTGGACACGTTGTTTAGAATCTTTGCTCTGTATAGCTCTATCAGGGGGCGGACATGTTGTTTAGAATCTTTGCTCTGTATAGTTCTATCAGGGGTGGACATGTTGTTTACAATCTTTGCGTGTATAGCTCTATCAGGGGGTGGACATGTTGTTTGCAATCTTTGCTCAGTATAGCTCTATCAGGGGGTGGACATGTTGTTTAGAATCTTTGCTCAGTATAGCTCTATCAGGGGCGGACATGAATCTTGGGTCTGATAAATCATATATTCCATCATCTGACCTAAGATGTCCTCCCTCTGATAGAGCTATATGGAGCAGAGAGTGCTTAACACCTTCGCGACAATGGACGTGTGAGGCACGTCCTGCGGTGAATCAAGTGGTTTTCGCGATCAACGATCACGAAAACCGCTTTAACGGTGCTGGTCTATTGCCTCAATTTCGTGTTTGGGTTAAATTTAGGGTTCGGGTTGGGATCAAAAGCTCAATATAGGAAAAAAACAATATTTTTGTTTTTTGCCCCGTAAAAAAAAATACCGAAAAATATGGAAACATGCATATTTCTGAACTCGGGACAACATTTAGAAACTATTTAGACTGGGTCTTTTTTAATGATTGTATTTGTGTAAATTATATTTTAGGTCAAAGTTAGAAAAAGTGGTTTTTTTTACATTTTCATCATATTTTTTTGTAGTAAATTATAAAATATGATGAACATAATGGTATCTAATGAAATCCCTTCTTATGATGATAAAAACAACATATCATTTGTGTGGTTACAGTATGTGAGAGAGAAGAAAATTACAGCTAAACACAAAAACCCCAGAAATTCTTTCATTTAAGCATTTCTATTTAAGATGCCCACAGCTGATATAACCTTTCAATTTCTACATGACTTTATTTTTTGCGGCCAGTATTCTTTTAAGAAAGACCCTTTAGACTGCTGTCTTGCTTACCTTAACCTCTGAACATGTCCAAGGTGTGAGCTAAATCTTACACCCTTGTTGGAAATGTAAAATAATTCCATATCTTACTCATGTGTTTAACTAATGTAGTATTCCTTGGGCTCTAAATGATTACACAGCAATATTATTTAATGCTTTCATTTTTAATAATTGTAATAAAATGTTTAGAGCTTGTAAAACAGTTTCTTGTCGTATGTAAATATGTAGTTTATATATATATATATATATATTATTTTTTTTAGAAATATTTTAATAATTACCTTAAATTATTATCATTTTTTTTACATTTTGTTTCAATGAATTGAATGTATAAATATTATATACAATTTAAAAAAAGTATGATATGTTTATATAAAAATGCTTTTATTGTGTAATCAACACCAGAGAATGGACATCAATACCACAAATGTATGATATGTTTTAGGAAATAATTATATTAGCCTTTTAACATTTATTATTATTCAAACTTATTGTATTTATTTAAGGTTAATAATTACTAGGAGAAATTCATCAGAGTGGAATTATATTATACAAACCGTGTGAAGAGCAATGAAAACAGACAATATGTATCCTTGTGATAATATACAAAGAGGCACAGGAATAATGTGGTAATCTAAATACAAACAAAGCAACTGATCATTTGCTATACCTGGATTACATTATCCTTTGTTTTGTTTGTATTTCAGTGTAAATATATACACTTGTTTGTTGCATATAATTAACTATGCAGGGCTTGTATAGTCTCTCTTTGTATATTATGTTTGTGTGCTCACTAGCATACAATGAGGGGCATGTAATCAAAAAACGGGAATATATTTTATGTGCAAAACTATTTTTGCTCTTTGCTCCTATTGCAATGTACTAAAGATTTAACACTCAAAGAGTACATACGAGCAAACTGCGAATAAAAACCATCATAATTTGCGAATAAAAACAGGCAATTTTCAAATATTTTTCCTACCTCTTTTGATAGCCCTCGCTAAAAGCTGGTGTAATTTTCACACACAAATAAGAATTATTTTTCACAAAATATTCGCAAAGCTCTTTAGCGAGCGCAAATATAATCGCAATGTATTAGCGCAACCGGGAAAATGCACGCTAAATAAAAATAAACGGAAGAGGCGCAAATCAGGGAAAACAAACACAGAATGTTACAAAGAGTCACAAATTGCTCCTTACTCATGTTTTACCTACTTTTCCCCACCGCACTTGTTTAGTACATGACCTCCATATTGTCTGTTGTTCTTCACACTGTTTAATTCCACTTGGATGGCCACATATTACGTTTATATTGAATCCGTCTCTATTTCTAGTTTGTACCTATAGACCGTGGGGGTCAGTCCTAGATGAGGCACCTAGTATTCGTACATATTGTCACTGTTGATTTAATCTCCCGAGTGCTGTGTTACATTACTAGTACTGGGTAGAGCGAATCAAATGCAATGGGTAAATATTGACGCATGCGAATACATAATCGCCAGAATAATACTAACTTTACAACCTTCTAGAAAGGAAGAAAAACACTTTATTAATGTGCCACTTTATTTCCCACATCCCCACATTATATAGTTGCTGCAGCTACATCCATTACAATGAGTACCTTATGTTTGTAATGCCCAAGGCCTAGCTCTTCTGGTAAAGCCTGACTGGATTTATACCCTGCTTAGACCTTGCTGGATCTTGTAGTGTTACCTGAACCCCAGGAATATACCCCACCGTCACAGGGGTTTCCTGCTTTATAATCTAATTACAAAAGCCACATCACTAGGTAGTCTCCTAACGTTAAATAAAATGAATTACAGTAAAAAAAAAAAAAAAAAGAATGATGCGAAACCTAACAGTCTGCAGGACAACCACAGAGATAATTATAATTATTGTGCTAAATTAAGGGAGCGAAACAAATCAGAATTGAACTTTAATCAAATAAAAGAATCTTGAAGCTTTATATCTATATATTTAAACTCAGGGATTAATCAATATTTTCTTACAGATCTCAAAGGATTTCTATGAATTTTCTATTGTGTGAAGTGTCAGACATATAAATAGACCCCCCAAACCTTCAGGCCTTTCTACAACGAGCGTAAATGATATAGTCACATGTCAGAAAACCAATGTCTTATATATACATTGCTGTCCCGGTGGATGTCAGTCTGTCGGGAGAACCTGCAGGATATTGGCCCCCAGAATAAATGAGCATATTAGTAAATATCTTAAACATGGTGTTTAGGGGACCTGTAGGTCAGAGGTTCACAGGGGTTGAAAAGGTTTATGATCCAAATACATAATATAAAACATTGTGGGAAGAAATGTGTAACAAATCCTATACCTTCTGTCTCAACATTATTCTGTATTACTTTCTGTGCTCTGTGTCACTTATTTCTTCCTCTTTGTTCGTTTATTTAAGTAGTTTTCCCTCTTTCAGACATATTCAGAGTGATCTTTTTGGAATTATTTGGCGATTGATCTACTGATATATGGTATTTGTCTGAGATTAATTGTAATAAAAGAACATTATTATACACTGTGTAGTGTAAGCGGTAAAACAGCAATAATTTATTATTAGAGAGAACATATAATAATATTTGATTTATTTGTCTGGCACTTTAAGTATAAATGTAATGAATATTTTATATACATAATATGAATGTAGAGAGATTATAGCAATATAAGTGTATTTGATATATTTTTAGATCTTTTAGCGAGTTTTTTGGCGCGGTGTGTTGTTTAAGGTCAGGGTTAAAGTCACATTTCTGTAAATAACTTGTAATTAAACCATTTCTAAGGAAATCAAATCAGTAGAGAGTGTGCAGAGAGTGTGCAGAGAGTGTGCACGCAGAGATTTGATCTTTTGCCAGCGTTTGCTGCGCTTGTGAGCACAGCCATCTTCTCCATTTGCACCAACAGTCTGACCGAACCCTTGCACGTTCTCAAATCCCCCCTCGCATGACCCCCTCGCTTCCCCTTCACAAGTGACATCACGCAAGATTGCACTGTCATACACATGCGTGTGCCTCAGGCAGCTAGTATATTTCCCATGTCAATGTCCCGTCAGTCCCTCTTTAGGGAATGAACCCTATGTCTCTGACATGCATGACCTAAACATGCATGCTTTCTGAATAAAGGGACACTGTCACCTATATATTGTTTGAGCTGGGAATACAGAGAATAAAAAATGATCCATACATTGTATTAGCCAAACTGCAAGTGAATGCATGGATTAAAAGAATAAACTAATGAGTTAATTTGCATATTAAGCCACAGCTGATGTCATAAAGGGGAGACAAAATATTTCAAAAGGCCAGGCAACCTGGTCTTCCTAGGTGTAAGCAATAACCTGACCACCTGCTGTATAGATATGCTTTAGGGGAGAGTCTGACATATGTCTTTATTATGCATTCATTATTCATGCTTCCACACTGACCTCTAGTGGACAGTTACAGAATAGCTGCACCTCAGACAGCAAATTCCTGTACAAAGGTCAGACCTTGAGGACCACCCCAATCCCCCCCAACGGTCACTTACATCAACCTGGAAGAGAAAAAGGGAAACTATTCCTTGTGATAAATTATCCAGACCTTCCTTTTATATCCTGGCATGACCTCTCTGACAAGCTGCTCCCTCTCATGTACCACTTTAACCCAAATCTAAAGTAAACCAGTCATTTGAAAGTTGCTTACTACCCACACTTTTCTAGACTGTGCCATATGTAACTACCCCTCATAGAGAGGTGTCAGTCTGGAGAGACCCCCGCACCCCCCATGTAAGAGCAGCACATCAGACAATATCCAGGTTTGTGGCGATGGAGACTGTGAGACAGGACATCCCGCTGTCTGCATGTCTCAACCATAACTGTCTGGTGTAACACGGTCAGGAAAACTCCCAAAATATAACAGGAAACACAGAGATCCACACCACGGGCGTGAGAACCAGTTACTATAAACACTATACATATAGGGAATAATGATCTATACATTGTGTCGGCAGGATTACAGCAAACGCATAGATTAAGATACACATATGTGCTATATGTTTATGACCTCACCTGCGGCAGCATTAAATGATCATATAGTTTTTATTATAAATAGAAAGATTAGCTGTTGCCTTTTATCATATATAGAGTTGAGCGGACACCTGGATGTTCGGGTTCGGCCGAACTTCGGAAAAAAGTCTGGGTCCGTGCTCGAACTTGACCCCGAACCCGAACCCCGTTGAAGTCAATGGGGACACCAACTTTTGGGAACTAAAATGCCTCTAAAAAAGTCCTGGAAAGGGCTAGAGGGCTGCAAAAGGAATTAAAATGTGGGTAAGAGTAGGACAAGTGCCCTGCAAGCAATTGTGGATAGGGAAATAACTTCAAATAACATAAAATACATACAAATTACAAATACAGCTGAGCCATAAAATAGCACTAGATGGAATCTTTGATTTTAGCGTTGGAAGAACATAAATCTAAATCTAAAGCATGGCTGCCAGGAGGATCAACAGAATTATCCATTTGAGAGAGGGTTGGAGTGCAGGGTATTCTCTTTCAGTTTATACTAAGTGACCCATAGGTTGAGGAGGCAGTGACCATGGCGGTGTAGGTGGAAGCGGCGCTGGAGGAGGAGGAGGAGGAGGTAGCCAGAATTTTTAAGTGCACTCTAAGCACAGTATTGGACTGTTCTATTTGACTCTCAGATAAGAAGTGCACCGCAAGACGCAAATGTACTATTTACCACCCAAAACGATTATAATTTTTCAAAGTGCGCTGTAAGCACAGTATTTGAAGGTTCTATTTGACTCTCAGATATGAAGTGCAGGACGCAAATGTAATATTTAACACCAACAAATTGCAGTATTTAAAAATGCCTAGATGTTGCCCACTGAGCTAACAGAACATGATTAAAGTCATGTGCCTGGCACACATGCAGTTGCAAGTGCACTGCACTCTCTGTGGCACTGGGCTCAGGGCAGGGTACAAATATGTAGTATAGCACCCACTAAAATAATCACTGTAATTTGAATAATCGCTGTAGTTTGAATACTCGCTGTAATTTGCAGATTCAACACCAGATTTTTTTTTAATCTTTCCCTCACAGCTGCAGCATCCTCTCCCTACACTAAGAATAGCTCATGTGATGCACGGTGACTCCAGCTTATATATAGTAGGCATTTGTTTTCGGAAGAATGCATTTTTGTCCGAAAATAGCATTTTCGTCCATTCATCCGAAAAACGAATAACGAAAATGCTAAACTAACGAAAGCCGAATGAACGAATGGTTAATAAACGAAAATCATTCGTCCATTCGTACATTTGTGCTATTGGCATTCTATAAACCGAAATAGAGTCGGTTTATAGAATACCAATAGCATTACATACATTCCATAAACCGACATAATGAACGACTTTTAATGAACGACTATATAATCATATAGCGTGCTCATCCTCCTCTTTGATTTGTAAATGTTTCTGATTGAGCCCTCTTAGCTCTGTCAGGGGAGCGGACATCTTGGGTCAGATGAGACAGATCTTCCTCCATCCGACCAACGATTCTAAACAACATATCTGCCCCCTGACAGAGCTATACAGAGCAAAGATTCTAAACAACATGCCCGCCCCCCGATAGAGCTATACAGAGCAAAGATTCTAAGCAACATGTCTGCCCCCTGATAGAGCTATACAGAGCAAAGATTCTAAGCAACATGTCCTCCCCCAATAGAGCTATACAGAGCAAAGATTCTAAACAACATGCCCGCCCCCTGATAGAGCTATACAGAGCAAAGATTCTAAACAACATGTCCACCCCCTGATAGAGCTATACAGAGCAAATATTCTAAACAACATGTCCATCCCCTGATAGTGCTGTATAGTCAAAGAGGGCCCATTACGGTATTTTATTTGTGTTTCTTAAAGCATGTATAGGTAAGCTGCATACAGCTGATGCAATCTTTAGATTAAACAGAACTGTTTGCAGGATCTATGGACCTCCATTGACCCTGGTGGCCTTGTATGGACACTTTGCTGATCCCTGTGTATATTCAGCCAGCCACATTGTCTCCATCTTAGGCCCGACCAACCTCACTCTGCAGTTGGCAAATCACTCTGGAGCAGAGAGAGGCACCACCCATGCTGGACCTTTAATGATGTCCTCTGGACGATCACAGACCTTGCCACGGGCAGTGGTGGCCTTGTACGGACACTTTGACCCATCCCTGCTCAAGACAATCACCTGGGGTGGCCACCTAGCCAGTAAAAAATAGGCAGTGAGTGAAATGTTAAAACGGAGCTAAACAAGCGGTTTTCTCAATCAACTGATGGTGCTGCTCGACATCGAGGCAATAGGCAACACCGTAATTCTGGCTCTGGGGCACCCACGATCTCTCCACGGTGCGATTGTGGGCACCATATTACAGGAGCAGCATGCTGTGCCCTCTTGTGGTTAGAGCTTCGGAAGTGAAATAACATTTCACTCAATAACTCGCAAAAACATAGAAACAAACATACTTCTGAACTCGGGACAAAATTTAGAAACTATTTAGACGGGGTCATTTTTAATGATTGTATTTGTGTAAATAATTTTTTAGGTCAAAGTCAGAAAAAGTTTTTTTTTTTTTTTTTTAATCATATTTTATGATTTTTTTTTTGTAGTAAATTATAAGATATAATGAATATAATGGTATCTAAACAACATATAATTTGTGTGGGTACAGTATGTGAGAAATAAGAAAATTACAGCTAAACACAAATACCCCAGAAATGTCAAAACAGCCCTTGTCACCAAGGGAAAGTTAAGGTCAAAATGTCTTGTCACTAAGGGGTTAAATATACTCTCTTCCATTACTGTGTTGATTCCCTTTATGTATATAAATGTTTCTATCATATCCCCCCTGTTACGTCTTTACTCCAAGCTATCCATGTTAAGATGCTTTAACCTTTCCTGGTAAGTTTTTTATCCTTCAACCCATGAACCAGTTTAGTAGCCCTTTTCTGAACGCTCTCCAAAGTATCTGTATCCTGCTGGATATATGCTCTCCAATACTGCTGAATAAATAGATTGTAAGCTCTGTGAGCAGGGCTCTCTACCTCATTTATCAGTCTGTTTCTATAGATTGTAAGCTCTGTGAGCAGGGCTCTCTACCTCATGTATCAGTCTGTTCCTCTAGATTTTAAGCTCTGTGAGCAGGACTCTCTACATTATGTATCAGTCTGTCCCTCTAGATTGTAAGCTCTGTGAGCAGGGCTCTCTACCTCATGTATCAGTCTGTTCCTCCAGATTGTAAGCTCTGTGAGCCGGACTCTCTACATTATGTATCAGTCTGTCCCTCTAGATTGTAAGCTCTGTGAGCAGGGCTCTCTACCTCATGTATCAGTCTGTTCCTCCAGATTGTAAGCTCTGTGAGCAGGGCTCTCTACCTCATGTATCAGTCTGTCTCTGTTCATATAACGCAGTCTGTAATTCCCTTTTATCTAGACTGTAAGCACTGTGAGCAGGGCTCTCTACCTCATGTATCAGTCTGTCTCTGTTCATATAACGCAGTCTGTAATTCCCTTTTATCTAGATTGTAAGCTATGTGAGCAAGGCTCTTTGCCTCATGTATCAGTCTGTCTCTGTTCATATAACGCAGTCTGTAATTCCCTTTTATCTAGATTGTAAGGTCTGTGAGCAGGGCTCTCTGTCTCATGTATCAGTCTGTCTCTGTTCATACAACGCAGTCTGTAATTCCCTTTTATCTAGATTGTAAGCTCTGTGAGCAGGGCTCTCTGCCTCATGTATTAGTCTGTCTCTGTTCATATAACACAGTCTGTAATTCCCTTTTATCTAGATTGTAAGCTCTGTGGGCAGGGCTCTCTACCTCATGTATCAGTCTGTCTCTGTTCATATAACGCAGTCTGTAATTCCGTTTTATCTAGATTCTAAGCTCTGTGAGCAGGGCTCTCTACCTCATGTATCAGTCTGTCTCTGTCCATATAACGCAGTCTGTAATTCCCTTTTATCTAGATTGTAAGCTCTGTGAGCAGGGCTCTCTACCTCATGTATCAGTCTGTCTCTGTTCATATAGCACAGTCTGTAATTCCCTTGTATCTAGATTGTAAGCTCTGTGAGCAGGGCTCTCTACCTCATGTATCAGTCTGTCTCTGTTCATATCGCACAGTCTGTAATTCCCTTGTATCTAGATTGTAAGCTCTGTGAGCAAGGTTCTCTACCTCATGTATCAGTCTGTCTCTGATCATATAACCCAGTCTGTAATTCCCTTTATCTAGATTGTAAGCTCTGTGAGCAAGGCTCTCTACATCATGTATTAGTCTGTCTCTGTTCATATAACGCAGTCTGTAATTCCCTTGTATCTAGATTGTAAGCTCTGTGAGCAGGGCTCTCTACCTCATGTATCAGTCTGTCTCTGTTCATATAACGCAGTCTGTAATTCCCTTTTATCTAGATTGTAAGCTCTACGAGCAGGGCTCTCTACCTCATGTATCAGTCTGTCTCTGTTCATATAACACAGTCTGTAATTCCCTTTTATCTAGATTGTAAGCTCTGTGAGCAAGGCTCTCTACATCATGTATTAGTCTGTCTCTGTTCATATAACACAGTCTGTAATTCCCTTTATCTAGATTGTAAGCTCTGTGAGCAGGGCTCTCTACCTCATGTATCAGTCTGTCTCTGTTCATATAACGCAGTCTGTAATTCCCTTTTATCTAGATTGTAAGCTCTGCGAGCAAGGCTCTCTACCTCATGTATTAGTCTGTCTCTGTTCATATAACACAGTCTGTAATTCCCTTTATCTAGATTGTAAGCTCTGTGAGCAAGGCTCGCTACCTCATGGATCAGTCTGTCTCTGTTCATATAACACAGTGTGTTCCTCTAGACTGTAAGCTCTGCGAGCAAGGCTCTCTGCCTCATGTCTGTGTCTGTTCATATAACACAGTCTGTAATTCCCTTTATCTAGATTGTAAGCTCTGTGAGCAAGGCTCGCTACCTCATGGATCAGTCTGTCTCTGTTCAAATAACACAGTGTGTTCCTCTAGACTGTAAGCTCTGTGAGCAGGGCTCTCTGCCTCATGTCTGTCTCTGTTCATATAACACAGTGTGTTCCTCTAGATTGTAAGCTCTGTGAGCAAGGCTCGCTACCTCATGGATCAGTCTGTCTCTGTTCAAATAACACAGTGTGTTCCTCTAGATTGTAAGCTCTGTGAGCAGGGCTCTCTGCCTCATGTCTGTCTCTGTTCATATAACACAGTGTGTTCCTCTAGATTGTAAGCTCTGTGAGCAGGACTCTCTACCTCATGTCTGTCTCTGTTCATGTATTGTAGCCCGCTCTATGCTCTGTACCAAGTGCTATATAAATAAATGTTAATACTGTTAATACGTGTTTAGTTCTCAGCATGTGGATTAATGGTATCAGTCTTGGTCCAATGATGTGAATTATTCATTATTATAGTTTGTTTTGTATTTTTATCTCAGAATGTTCTGTTACATTCCACTGAAGTAAACTGACTCCAGACGTAATGTACTGCTGCAGAATGATTGACCACCACCAGAGGGCAGCACTACCCCTGTTACAAGAAACCGTGAAAGTCGCTCCAATTCATTTCGCAAGACTCTGAGCTTCGTCTCATGAAAGGAATTGAGAAGGGAATTTCAGTAAGGCCAAAATAGCCGAGTATGAAGTATAATGGCATGTAAGAATGTAAGGCAATAATGCTCATATACGTCATATACTCTGCCTTACTGCATGACACAAGCAGGACATTACACAGTCATTTAATACATGTAGACAGAGGTGGATCTTGGTTTTGTGCTGCCCTAGGCAGACAACCCCCACCACACACCCACGGCATGCCCCACCACACACACACGGCATGCCCCACCACACACCCACGGCATGCCCCACCACACACCCACGGCATGCCCCACCACACACCCACGGCATGCCCCACCACACACCCACGGCATGCCCCACCACACACCCACGGCATGCCCCACCACACACCCACGGCATGCCCCCACCACACACCCACGGCATGCCCCACCACACACCCACGGCATGCCCCACCACACACCCACGGCATGTCCCATCACACACCCACGGCATGCCCCACCACACACCCACGGCATGTCCCACCACACACACACGGCATGCCCCACCACACACCCACGGCATGCCCCACCACACACCCACGGCATGTCCCATCACACACCCACGGCATGCCCCACCACACACCCACGGCATGTCCCATCACACACACACGGCATGCCCCACCACACACCCACGGCATGCCCCACCACACACACACGGCATTCCCCACCACACACACACGGCATGCCCCACCACACACCCACGGCATGTCCCATCACACACCCACGGCATGTCCCATCACACACCCACGGCATGTCCCATCTCCTAATTACATGCCCCATCTCCTAATTACATGCCCCATCACCTAATTACATGCCCCATCACCTAATTACATGCCCCATCACCTAATTACATTCCCCATCACCTAATTACATGCCCCATCACCTAATTACATGCCCCATCACCTAATTACATGCCCCATCACCTAATTACATGCCCTATCACCTAATTACATGTCCTATCACCTAATTACATGCCCCATCACCTAATTACATGCCCCATCTCCTACTTACATGTCCTATCACCTAATTACATGCCCCATCTCCTAATTACATGCCCCATCACCTAATTACATGCCCCATCACCTAATTACATGTCCCATCACCTAATTACATGTCCTATCACCTAATTACATGCCCCATCTCCTAATTACATGCCCCATCACCTAATTACATGCCCCATCACCTAATTACATGCCCCATCACCTAATTACATGCCTCATCACCTAATTACATGCCCCATCACCTAATTACATGCCCCATCACCTAATTACATGCCCCATCACCTAATTACATGCCCCATCACCTAATTACATGCCCCATCTCCTAATTACATGTCCTATCACCTAATTACATGCCCCATCACCTAATTACATGCCCCATCTCCTAATTACATGTCCTATCACCTAATTACATGCCCCATCACCTAATTACATGCCCCATCTCCTAATTACATGTCCTATCACCTAATTACATGCCCCATCTCCTAATTACATGCCCCATCACCTAATTACATGCCCCATCTCCTAATTACATATCCTATCACCTAATTACATGCCCCATCACCTAATTACATGCCCCATCTCCTAATTACATGTCCTATCACCTAATTACATGCCCCATCTCCTAATTACATGCCCCATCACCTAATTACATGTCCTATCTCCTAATTACATGCCCCATCTCCTAATTACATGCCCCATCACCTAATTACATGCCCCATCTCCTAATTACATGCCCCATCACCTAATTATATGCCCCATCACCTAATTACATGCCCCATCACCTAATTACATGCCCCATCACCTAATTACATGTCCTATCTCCTAATTACATGTCCCATCTCCTAATTACATGCCCCATCACCTAATTACATGCCCCATCACCTAATTACATGCCCCATCACCTAATTACATGCCCCATCACCTAATTACATGCCTCATCACCTAATTACATGCCCCATCACCTAATTACATGCCCCATCACCTAATTACATGCCCCATCACCTAATTACATGCCCCATCACCTAATTACATGCCCCATCTCCTAATTACATGTCCTATCACCTAATTACATGCCCCATCACCTAATTACATGCCCCATCTCCTAATTACATGTCCTATCACCTAATTACATGCCCCATCACCTAATTACATGCCCCATCTCCTAATTACATGTCCTATCACCTAATTACATGCCCCATCTCCTAATTACATGCCCCATCACCTAATTACATGCCCCATCTCCTAATTACATATCCTATCACCTAATTACATGCCCCATCACCTAATTACATGCCCCATCTCCTAATTACATGTCCTATCACCTAATTACATGCCCCATCTCCTAATTACATGCCCCATCACCTAATTACATGTCCTATCTCCTAATTACATGCCCCATCTCCTAATTACATGCCCCATCACCTAATTACATGCCCCATCTCCTAATTACATGCCCCATCACCTAATTATATGCCCCATCACCTAATTACATGCCCCATCACCTAATTACATGCCCCATCACCTAATTACATGTCCTATCTCCTAATTACATGTCCCATCTCCTAATTACATGCCCCATCACCTAATTACATGCCCCATCACCTAATTACATGCCCCATCACCTAATTACATGTCCTATCACCTAATTACATGTCCCATCACCTAATTACATGCCCCATCACCTAATTACATGCCCCATCTCCTAATTACATGCCCCATCACCTAATTACATGCCCCATCACCTAATTACATGCCCCATCACCTAATTACATGCCCCATCTCCTAATTACATGCCCCATCTCCTAATTACATGCAGGCTCCCCATGCTTAATGCAGGCTCCATGAGAAAATGCTGCTCGGCTCCCCATGCCTGCATTAAGCATGGGGAGCCTGCATTAAGCATGGAGCCTGCATTAAGCATGGGGAGCCTGCATTAAGCATGGAGCCTGCATTAAGCATGGAGCCTGCATTAAGCACGGGGAGCCTGCATTAAGCATGGAGCCTGCATTAAGCATGGGGAGCCTGCATTAAGCATGGAGCCTGCATTAAGCATGGGGAGCCTGCATTAAGCATGGGGAGCCTGCATTAAGCATGGGGAGCCTGCATTAAGCATGGGGAGCCTGCATTAAGCATGGAGCCTGCATTAAGCATGGAGCCTGCATTAAGCATGGGGAGCCTGCATTAAGCATGGAGAGCCTGCATTAAGCATGGAGAGCCTGCATTAAGCATGGAGCCTGCATTAAGCATGGAGCCTGCATTAAGCATGGAGCCTGCATTAAGCATGGAGCCTGCATTAAGCATGGAGCCTGCATTAAGCATGGGGAGCCTGCATTAAGCATGGAGCCTGCATTAAGCATGGGGAGCTTGCATTAAGCATGGAGCCTGCATTAAGCATGGGGAGCCTGCATTAAGCATGGAGCCTGCATTAAGCATGGAGCCTGCATTAAGCATGGAGCCTGCATTAAGCATGGAGAGTCTGCATTAAGCCTGGGGAGCCTGCATTAAGCATGGAGAGCCTGCATTAAGCATGGAGCCTGCATTAAGCATGGGGAGCCTGCATTAAGCATGGAGCCTGCATTAAGCATGGGGAGCCTGCATTAAGCATGGAGCCTGCATTAAGCATGGGGAGCCTGCATTAAGCATGGGGAGTCTGCATTAAGCATGGGGAGTCTGCATTAAGCATGGGGAGTCTGCATTAAGCATGGGGAGCCTGCATTAAGCATGGAGCCTGCATTAAGCATGGGGAGCCTGCATTGAGCATGGAGCCAGCATTAAGCATGGAGCCTGCATTAAGCATGGAGAGCCGAGCAGCACCTTCTCTTGCTGCCCATGGCTCCCCGTAATGCAGACTGTGCTCTGCTTCCCGGGGTGGGCGCGGAGCTACACCGCTGTGCCGGTTAGCTCCGCCCCCTCCCTGGATCCAACATTGCAGGCAAAGGTAGGGGAGGGAGAGGGGCAGAACAGGGGTTAGGGGGGGAGACAGACAGACAGAACAGGGGGGGGGGGGAGAGACTGAACAGGGCTAGAGAGAGATAACAGGGAGAGGGGGGAGAGAGAGACAGAACAGTTCATGGGGTAGAGACAGAACGGGAGGGGGGAGAGAGAGACAGACAGAACAGGGTCAGGGGGGATAGACAGAACTGGGGGAGAGAGAGATAACAAGGGGGGGGGGGAGAGAGCCAGAACAGTGGATGGGGGAGAGACAGAACAGGGGAGGGGTGACAGAGACAGACTGACAGAACAGGGGCAGGAGGGAGAGACAGAACAGGGGAGGGGTGAGAGAGAGAGACAGACAGAACAGGGGCTGGGGGAGAGTGAAAACAGGGGGAGGGGGGGAGAGAGAGACAGAACAGGGGGAGGGTGGGACAGAACAGGGGGGGGGGGCAGAACAGGGGGGGGAAGTGAGACAGAAATGGCAAGGAAGAGGAAAGGGACAAACATGGGAAGGGAGAGAGACACATACATAGGGGGGTGAAAGAGACGGGGGGGGGCGCCACGGGGGAAGCCCGCACAGGGCGCCAAAACACTTAAGGCCAGCCCTGCACACACATTACATGCCCCATCACCTAATTACATGCCCCATCTCCTAATTACATGCCCCATCACCTAATTACATGTCCCATCTCCTAATTACATGCCCCATCACCTAATTACATGCCCCATCTCCTAATTACATGCCCCATCACCTAATTACATGTCCCATCACCTAATGACATGCCCCATCACCTAATTACATGTCCCATCTCCTAATTACATGCCCCATCACCTAATTACATGCCCCATCTCCTAATTACATGCCTCATCACCTAATTACATGCCCCATCACCTAATTACATGCCCCATCACCTAATTACATGCCCCATCACCTAATTACATGCCCCATCACCTAATTACATGTCCTATCACCTAATTACATGCCCCATCACCTAATTACATGCCCCATCACCTAATTACATGCCCCATCACCTAATTACATGCCCCATCACCTAAGTACATGTCATATCACCTAATTACATGCCCCATCACCTAATTACATGCCCCATCACCTAATTACATGTCCTATCACCTAATTACATGCCCCATCACCTAATTACATGTCCTATCACCTAATTACATGCCCCATCACCTAATTACATGTCCTATCACCTAATTACATGCCCCATCACCTAATTACATGCCCCATCACCTAATTACATGCCCCATCACCTAATTACATGTCCTATCACCTAATTACATGCCCCATCACCTAATTACATGCCCCATCACCCATATTGCACACACATTAAATACCCAATCACCACATTACATGCCCCATCACCAGCATTACATACCCCCACCACATGCATTACATGCCCCCATCACCCCGATTAATTGGAAGGAAGTAAAGCTTGCTGAACGGTGGGGGAAGGAGTGAAAATGTTTGAAGCACCAGAAGTGTGATTTAACACCCTCTGGCAAAGTGCGGTGACACCAACCCTAGTGACGTCCCTGGTTTAACACACACTTTTCTCTTGATCTATGTATTTGCTTGCAGTTCTGCTAATACCGTGTCTAACCCCTGCCAATGAAGATCACCCTGGATCCAGAGATTAATCACTGGGAACATAGAGCTCGGTCTAGTCAGCACAAGTCAGTCACAATCTGTTTATTAAACTTAATTACATGACTGTAATTATTATGCAATGAGGTCAGGCCGATGATAGCTTTGAACTGAGCCTTGAGGAGCAAGATTCCTGGCAGTATGGCGCGATTAACATGAAACGAAGGAGGAGGGAAGTGTGTAAGGATAAACGTGAACAAAAATATGTGTTATCTGTAGAGTTGAGCGGACACCTGGATGTTCGGGTTCGAGAGGTTTAACCGAACTTCGGAAAAAAGTCCGGGTCTGTGCTCGAACTTGACCTCGAACTTGACCCCGAACCCTATTGAAGTCAATGGGGACACAGACTTTTGGCCACTAAAATGCCTCTAAAATAGTCATGGAAAGGGCTAGAGGGCTGCAAAAGGAATTAAAATGTGGGTAAGAGTAGGACAAGTGCCCTGCAAGCAAATGTGGATAGGGAAATACCGTATTTATCGGCGTATAACACGCGCCGGCGTATAACACGCACCTAATTTTAAGAAGGAAATTTCAGGAAAAAAAACTTAAGAACTTAAATTAAGAACTTTGAAGCCCAATATGCCATTTTAATATGCAGGATATTGCCCCCAATATGCCATTTAATATGCCAGATATTGCCCCTAATATGCCATTTAATATGCAGGATATTGCCCCCAATATGCCATTTAATATGCCAGGATATTGCCCCCAATATGCCATTTAATATGCAGGATATTGCCCCCAATTAGCCTTTTAATATGCCAGATATTGCCCCAATATGCCATTTAATATGCAGGATATTGCCCCCAATATGCCATTTAATATGCAGGATATTGCCCCCAATATGCCATTTAATATGCAGGATATTGCCCCCAATATGCCATTTAATATGCAGGATATTGCCCCCAATATGCCATTTAATATGCAGGATATTGCCCCCAATATGCCATTTAATATGCAGGATATTGCCCCTAATATGCCATTTAATATGCCAGGATATTGCCCCTAATATGCCATTTAATATGCCAGGATATTGCCCCCAATATGCCATTTAATATGCAGGATATTGCCCCCAATATGCCATGTAATATGCCAGGATATTGCCCCCAATATGCCATTTTAATATGCCAGATATTGCCCCTAATATGCCATTTTAATATGCCAGATATTGCCCCCAATATGCCAATTAATATGCAGGATATTGACCCCAATATGCTATTTAATATGCCAGATATTGCCCCCAATATGCCATTTAATATGCAGGATATTGCCCCCAATATGCCATTTAATATGCCAGATATTGCCCCCAATATGCCATTTAATATGCAGGATATTGCCCCCAATATGCCATTTAATATGCAGGATATTGCCCCCAATATGCCATGTAATATGCAGGATATTGCCCCCAATATGCCATTTAATATGCAGGATATTGCAACCAATATGCCATTTTAATATGCCAGATATTGCCCCTAATATGCCATTTTAATATGCCAGATATTGCCCCCAATATGCCATGTAATATGCCAGGATATTGCCCCCAATATGCCATTTAATATGCAGGATATTGCCCCCAATATGCCATTTCATATGCAGGATATTGCCCCCAATATGCCATTTAATATGCAGGATATTGCCCCCAATATGCCATTTAATATGCAGGATATTGCCCCCAATATGCCATTTAATATGCAGGATATTGCCCCCAATATGTAATTTAATATGCAGGATATTGCCCCTAATATGCCATTTAATATGCAGGATATTGCCCCCAATATGCCATTTAATATGCAGGATATTGCCCCCAATATGCCATTTTAATATGCCAGATATTGCCCCCAATATGCCATGTAATATGCCAGGATATTGCCCCCAATATGCCATTTAATATGCAGGATATTGCCCCCAATATGCCATTTAATATGCAGGATATTGCCCCCAATATGCCATGTAATATGCCAGATATTGCCCCCAATATGCCAATTAATATGCAGGATATTGCCCCCAATATGCTATTTAATATGCCAGATATTGCCCCCAATATGCCATTTAATATGCAGGATATTGCCCCCAATATGCCATTTAATATGCCGGATATTGCCCCCAATATGCCATTTAATATGCAGGATATTGCCCCCAATATGCCATTTAATATGCCAGATATTGCCCCCAATATGTCATTTAATATGCAGGATATTGCCCCAATATGTCATTTAATATGCAGGATATTGCCCCCAATATGCCATTTAATATGCCAGGATATTGCCCCCAATATGCCATTTAATATGCAGGATATTGCCCCCAATATGCCATTTAATATGCAGGATATTGCCCCCAATATGCCATTTAATATGCCAGGATATTGCCCCCAATATGCCATTTAATATGCAGGATATTGCCCCCAATATGCCATTTAATATGCAGGATATTGCCCCCAATATGCCATTTTAATATGCCAGATATTGCCCCTAATATGCCATTTTAATATGCCAGATATTGCCCCCAATATGCCATGTAATATGCCAGGATATTGCCCCCAATATGCCATTTTAATATGCCAGATATTGCCCCTAATATGCCATTTTAATATGCCAGATATTGCCCCCAATATGCCATTTAATATGCAGGATATTGACCCCAATATGCTATTTAATATGCCAGATATTGCCCCCAATATGCCATTTAATATGCAGGATATTGCCCCCAATATGCCATTTAATATGCCAGGATATTGCCCCCAATATGCCATTTAATATGCAGGATATTGCCCCTAATATGCCATTTAATATGCAGGATATTGTCCCAATATGCCATTTAATATGCCAGATATTGCCCCCAATATGTCATTTAATATGCAGGATATTGCCCCAATATGTCATTTAATATGCAGGATATTGCCCCCAATATGCCATTTAATATGCCAGGATATTGCCCCCAATATGCCATTTAATATGCAGGATATTGCCCCCAATATGCCATTTAATATGCAGGATATTGCCCCCAATATGCCATTTAATATGCCAGGATATTGCCCCCAATATGTCATTTAATATGCAGGATATTGCCCCCAATATGCCATTTTAATATGCAGGATATTGCCCCCAATATGCCATTTAATATGCAGGATATTGCCCCCAATATGCCATTTAATATGCCAGATATTGCCCCCAATATGCCATTTAATATGCCAGGATATTGCCCCCAATATGCCATTTAATATGCAGGATATTGCCCCTAATATGCCATTTAATATGCAGGATATTGCTCCCAATATGCCATTTATTATGCCAGGATATTGCCCCCAATATGCCATTTAATATGCCATGATATTGCCCCCAATATGCCATTTAATATGCAGGATATTGCCCCCAATATGCCATTTAATATGCCAGGATATTGCCCCCAATATGCCATTTAATATGCAGGATATTGCCCCCAATATGCCATTTAATATGCCAGGATATTGCCCCCAATATGCCATTTAATATGCAGGATATTGCCCCCAATATGCCATTTAATATGCCAGGATATTGCCCCCAATATGCCATTTAATATGCAGGATATTGCCCCCAATATGCCATTTAATATGCAGGATATTGCCCCCAATATGCCATTTTAATATGCAGGATATTGCCCCCAATATGCCATTTAATATGCAGGATATTGCCCCCAATATGCCATGTAATATGCAGGATATTGCCCCCAATATGCCATTTAATATGCAGGATATTGCCCCCAATATGCCATTTAATATGCAGGATATTGCCCCCAATATGCCATTTAATATGCAGGATATTGCCCCCAATATGCCATTTAATATGCCAGGATATTGCCCCCAATATGCCATTTAATATGCAGGATATTGCCCCCAATATGCCATTTTATATGCAGGATATTGCCCCCAATATGCCATTTAATATGCAGGATATTGCCCCCAATATGCCATTTTATATGCAGGATATTGCCCCCAATATGCCATTTAATATGCAGGATATTGCCCCCAATATGCCATTTAATATGCCAGGATATTGCCCCCAATATGCCATTTTAATATGCAGGATATTGCCCCCAATATGCCATTTTATATGCAGGATATTGCCCCCAATATGTCATTTAATATGCCAGATATTGCCCCCAATATGCCATTTAATATGCCAGGATATTGCCCCTAATATGCCATTTAATATGCCAGGATATTGCCCCCAATATGCCATTTAATATGCCAGGATATTGCCCCCAATATGCCATTTAATATGCAGGATATTGCCCCCAATATGCCATTTAATATGCAGGATATTGCCCCTAATATGTCATTTAATATGCCAGGATATTGCCCCCAATATGCCATTTAATATGCCAGGATATTGCCCCCAATATGTCATTTAATATGCAGGATATTGCCCCCAATATGCCATTTAATATGCCAGATATTGCCCCAATATGTCATTTAATATGCAGGATATTGCCCCAATATGCCATTTAATATGCAGGATATTGCCCCCAATATGCCATTTAATATGCAGGATATTGCCCCCAATATGCCATTTAATATGCCATGATATTGCCCCCAATATGCCATTTAATATGCAGGATATTGCCCCCAATATGCCATGTAATATGCCAGGATATTGCCCCCAATATGCCATTTAATATGCAGGATATTACCCCCAATATGCCATTTTAATATGTCAGATATTGCCCCAATATGTCATTTAATATGCAGGATATTGCCCCCAATATGCCATTTAATATGCAGGATATTGCCCCCAATATGCCATTTAATATGCCAGGATATTGCCCCCAATATGCCATTTAATATGCCAGGATATTGCCCCCAATATGCCATTTAATATGCAGGATATTGCCCCCAATATGCCATTTAATATGCAGGATATTGCCCCCAATATGCCATTTAATATGCCAGGATATTGCCCCCAATATGCCATTTAATATGCCAGATATTGCCCCAATATGCCATTTAATATGCCAGGATATTGCCCCCAATATGCCATTTAATATGCCATGATATTGCCCCCAATATGCCATTTAATATGCAGGATATTGCCCCCAATATGCCATTTAATATGCCAGGATATTGCCCCCAATATGCCATTTAATATGCAGGATATTGCCCCCAATATGCCATTTTAATATGCCATGATATTGCCCCCAATATGCCATTTAATATGCAGGATATTGCCCCCAATATGCCATTTAATATGCCAGGATATTGCCCCCAATATGCCATTTAATATGCAGGATATTGCCCCCAATATGCCATTTTAATATGCCAGATATTGCCCCCAATATGCCATTTATTATGCCAGGATATTGCCCCCAATATGCCATTTAATATGCCATGATATTGCCCCCAATATGCCAGGATATTGCCCCTTAGTATGCTCGTTATGCCACCCTCCTCCCCCCCCCCTTCCCCAGACCCCAGTACTTACCTCGTTCCTGCTCTGTCCCCCGGTGCTCTGAAGCTGCGTGGCTGTCAGGGAAGCGTTGTGAGCTTCCCTTCAGCCGCGCGAAACAATAAAGTTTGTTTAAAAAAAAACAGACTTTATTGACCGCGCGGCTGGAGGGGAGCGCACAACGCTTCCCTCACAGCCACGCAGCTTCAGAGCACCGGGGGACAGAGCAGGAACGAGGTAAGTTTTAGATTTTTTTTTTTTTTCGGCGTATAACACGCACACATCATTTTCTCCCTATTTTCAGGGAGAAAAAATGCGTGTTATACGCCGATAAATACGGTAACTTCAAATAACATAAAATACATACCAATTAAAAATACTGTACTATTTACCACCCAAAACTATTAGAATTTTTCAAAGTGCGCTGTAAGCACAGTATTTGACGGTTCTATTTAACTCTCAGATGTAATACATGTAATGCTATTGCTATTCTATAAACCAAAATAGAGTCCCCATTCATACGAATAGGTCATTTGAAGTCTTTAAACCGAAGTCTATAAACCGAATGACTTTCGGTTTAAAGACTTTCGGTTTATAGCCGAACCTCGAACTCCAACATGAACATACAGTGAAATGTCCGTGTTCGGGTCCGGGGTACGGACACTGTAATGTCCGGTACGAACTCGAACAGTGCGGTCCGGGTTCTCTCAACACTAGTTATCTGTAGGGTAAATGGAAAAATTGACTATTCACTATTCAACAGATCAATGTTTACTTGGGGCTATTCACTAAATGGTGAGTTACAGTGAGAAGATCCCCGGGAAACAGGCAAAGCCTAGGTGGGAGGGAGCCATGTATGTGTGAAGGGGTGTGTATGTTTAAGTGTCATGTCTGGGGGGAGTGACGGGGAGGGGTCAGAGTTTATATAAGTAGCTTCCCCAGTGTCATCCGGCAGCCATCTTAGAAATCCGGACACAGTAGAGTAATTTTCTCCTCTCGTGTCTGCATAATTTAAACGGCTGCAGGATGGATATTGAGGGAGTCCTCGCAGCTTTAAGGGCCGAGGCCCTGCTGGATGGTGGGGCCCACCTCCAGTCCCAGATGGCGTGATTGTGGGTGGCGCCATCGGGTGCACCCGCTAATGACGGTGGTCGCGGGTTGGGCAGGCTTGTTTCGCGCCCCCCCGCCCGCCTCAGTCCAGATGGAAGGCCAGGCGGTGGTTTCCGGAGCAGAAGTCCTGGGGATCGGTCGAGGAGGCGGCGCTCGTCTCCCGCGAGGTCGGTAAGTGAAACTACCAGGCCCCGGATCCCCGCCCCACGCAGTGCGCGCTCGCGGGCCGCGAGGCCTGCAAATGCTCCTGGCCACGCTGCACCAAATATGGCTTCACAGGCACCAGCAGGTAGGCTGTCGCCGGCCGCGAGGCCTACCCGCAGCGGTGCAGTAATAAGGCCCATCCCTTCCCCGTTGCCTCTTCCCGCCACCCAGGGCAGGTCACTGCGCTCGGCCGGCCTAGCTAGGCCGGAGACCCCTCCAAACGGTTCCCCTCGGGCAACGGCCCCCTCACGGGCATCAGGTGGGGGGAGCAGGCCCCGGGTGTGCAGAAGGCAGCATGGCAGGCGGGTCAATGTGCGGAGGGCGACTGGCTTACCTCCGGTTGCGCTGGACCCCCCTTCTGACGCTTCTCAGTCCGGCTACTCAGAGGAAGAGGAAGCAAATAGCATAGCTATCCAGGCACCCCGCTCCATGTCTGCAGCCCAGGGAGCTGCTGCTTATGTGACTGACCCCTACGGCCACGGCAGCGGAGGGAGGGCTGCTAATTTACCTGTTTCTTCCCCGCAGCAGGCTGCCGCCAGCGCTATTCCGGCAGCACTGCAACCTTTGTTGTCACCGATTGTGCAGGCCATTGCTCAGACCGGATCATCGGTGCCTGTCACGGGTCTCTCGCCCGGCGGCTCCACGGGTGCTGGATTGGCACCCCATCCCGGTGAGTTTGGGGATGAAGGGGTGGCGGGTACTGGGATTTTATCACCGGGTCTGAGTTTGTCGCCTGCTTGGGATGGGTTGCTACGCGGTTTGCAGGCAGTGTTCTTACAGTTAGCGGCGCCGGGGGGTTCCGCCGGGCCTACGGTTGCGCATACTATTGACACACAGCTTAGGGGGGTTTGGGAAGCAGCGGGCCTGCCAGTGGCCAACCCCGCCGCTCCTATAGTGGCGCCAGCGAATCCTCAGTTACCGGTCCCCCCCACTACTGCCATGGCATTGGCCGGGGGTCCGGTAGCCGACAGTGGAGTTCCGGTAGCGGGGTCATCAGAAGACCCCTTACATACGGCGGCGCTAGTTGCTCCGGTAGCGCACGGGGCGTCATACATGTGTTGGTCGGGCCCCTTGGGCCTGCATCTAAAACAGGAGGTTAGGGAGAAGATATGGAAAGGGGAATATCTGGAGATATTCTCTCTCATACCTTTGGAGGATGTGCCTCTACCGGAAAAGGACTTGAAAGAGTCCGAAAAGGAGAAGGAGAAGTATCGTTACCGGAAGATACCAAAAACTTTCGGTAACTGGATACGGGCCTTTTTTGATCCTGGCTAGTGTGATCGGGGAGAAGTACCCTAATCGGTGCTCTTCTCTGTTTGGCTACCAGGACCAAATATGGACGGCGTGTAGGGTTTGAACTGGTGGCGCTACGACGAGCAATTTCGTCAGCGTATGGCCGTGCGTCCCACTTTAGGATGGGATCAAATGGACATTGGTCTTTGGTTGTCCATTATGACACGCCCGGCCTCCACTCAAGGAGGTATGTCCTCCTTTCTCGGGGGGGCCGGCGGAATGGGATCTCCCGCTCCGTCGGCCACCCCTAGGCGTTCAGGCACATGCTGGCAGTTCAATGACGCCCAGTGTAAATGGGGGGCGAACTGCCGGTTCAAACACGAATGTTCGGGCTGTGGGGGTAACCATCCCGCCTCCCGTTGCTTTAAGAAAGGGAGGCCAGGAGACAAGTCTGACATGGGCGCTAAAGGGGAAGACGCCGGTGGTCGTCGCCGCGATGCGCCCATGGCTAAGCAGATATAGGGACCGGAAGGCAGCTGATATACTTTTGTCAGGCTTTGAGGAAGGTTTTTGGATACCTTTCCAGGAACGGCCCGCAGTATTGTCTTTCCGCAACCTTAAGTCTGTGGCCACTCACCCCAGGGTGGTAAGGGAAAAACTAGACAAGGAGATTGCATTGGGGAGGATGGCGGGCCCTTTCCAGGATCCGCCCATTCCGAACCTTAGGGTCTCACCGTTGGGGGTGGTGCCCAAAAATGAGCCGGGCAAATTCCGTCTCATTCACCATTTATCGTACACACATGGGGGTTCGGTAAATGATGACATTGACGCGGAGTTATGCCGCGTGTCATATGTGTCTTTCGATGCGGCGGTTCGGATGGTGAGGGACGCGGGCCCGGGGGCCCTTATGGCTAAGACAGACCTGGAGGCCGCGTTCCGGTTGTTGCCGTTGCACCCAGAGTGCCATCATCTTCTGGGGTGTTTTTTCGAAGGGGAGTACTATGTGGATTTGAGCCTCCCAATGGGGTGCTCGATTTCCTGCTTCTACTTCGAATGCTTTAGCACTTTTCTAGAATGGGTAGTGCGTGTCGAGTCAGGTTTTCACTCGGTGCTGCATTATCTTGATGATTTTCTCTGTGTGGGCCCGTCTCGGTCAGAAGTATGTGCCCATTTGTTGCGGTCAGTGCAATTTGTGGCTCAGTCTTTTGGGGTGCCGCTGGCTCCGGATAAGACAGTAGGACCAGTCACGTGTCTCAGTTTCCTGGGTATTGAGATAGACTCAGTGGCTGGGGAATGCCATCTTCCGGTTGACAAACTGGAGGGGCTTCGTTTGGCAGTAGCCAGGGCACGCGGGGCACGGAAGATACAACTCCGACCTTTGCAGTCTCTGCTTGGAAAACTGAGTTTTGCATGCCGCATTATGCCCATGGGCCGGGTCTTTAATAGGCGGCTTGCCGCGGCGACGGCTGGGGTGGTTCGCGAGAATCACTTCATCCGGCTGACTCGGCCTCTGAGGGATGATCTGGGGGTGTGGGACTGTTTGCTAGAGCATTTCAACGGGAGGTCTTTGTGGCAAGCCCCTGAAGTGTCTAATTTGGATTTGCATCTGTATACCGACGCGGCCGGGTCTGTAGGTTTTGGGGCAATCTTGGGGTCGCGGTGGTGTTCTGGGGTATGGCCGTAGGAATGGCGAGTTTCCGGTTTGACGAAGAATTTGGCGTTTTTAGAGTTGTTCCCGATTGTGGTATCGTTGGAGCTGTGGGGGGACTCGTTGCGGGATCGCAGGGTGGTCTTCCACTGTGATAATTTGGGTGTGGTTCAGGCAATCAACAACCTTACTGCTTCGTCCCCTCCGGTGATTCGGCTTTTGCGGCGTCTGGTCTTTGCCTTAACATTACTTGTCGGGCGGTACATATCCCGGGGGGTTGAATATTACAGCTGATGCCCTTTCTCGTTCCCAGTGGCCGGAGTTCAGGGCGGCCGCCCCGGAGGCGGACGAGGAGGGGTCTTCATGCCCCCAGGAACTTTGGGACCTTGGGCTGGCCGAGTAGCAGAATGGGTTCGTGGGTCCGTGTGTCGGGCAACCTGGGACCGGTATGGTAAGGTCTGGGGGGAATGGGAAGAATTGGAGCGGTCGGTCGGGGGTTTCAGGGATAGTGATGACCGGTTGCAAAATTTGCTGTGGCTACTATGGCATTGGGAGGCCTCTGGACTTTCTCCATCGGCGGTCTCGGGCAAGCTGTCCGGTTTGGCCTTCGGTTTAAAACTACTGAGGGTTCCGGATGTTACAAAGGAATTTGTGGTCCGTCAGGCTTTAAAAGGATGGCGTAGGGTAAAGGTGTGTAGGGATTCCAGGAAGCCAGTGTCGGGTGCGCTGCTTTTGGGGATTTTTCACACTTTGCCCTCCATTTGTAGGTCTGCGGAAGAAGTTTCGTTGTGTCGGCTTCCTTTTGCGCTGGCATTTTTTGGGGCCCTGTGAATTGGTGAGCTGGTTAGCCCTTCGAAGCGTAGCCAAGGGGGGATTCAGCTGCGTGACGTGTTGCGTGAGCCGGGATTGCTTCGTTTTAAGATTCAGCGGTCCAAAACTGACATGCTAGGAAAAGGTTCCTGGGTGGTTTTAGGGGAGGTGGTTGGTTCCGTGGTCTGCCCCGTGGCTTGTTTGGATACTTACCTGAGGGTTCGTCCCTCTGTGCAAGGTTCACTGCTCGTTCACCTGGATGGTACCCCGCTTTCCCGTTTTCAGTTTATTCAGGTTTTTAAGAAAGCGTTGGAAGTTATGGGTATACCGAGTGGGGATTTTGGGGGTCATTCATTTCGAATAGGGGCTGCCACGGAAGCTGCTAGAGTGGGTTTCTCAGACAGGGCAGTGAGACGGATCGGTCGCTGGGAATCTAGACGCTTTCAGTCTTATGTGCGCCCGGCGGGGCTAATGTCATCTTTCCCTCTTGTGTCCTTTTAGATCAATTACCTTACAAAGTCTGGCTGATCGGCCATTCATATATTTACTGGGCGAGGCAGCGAGCAGCAGTTCGCTCTGGTGGTGAGCGTTTGGGGTTTTCTCCCCTACAGGCAGAGGTGAGGTGGATTGGAAAGAGAGGCATGAGATGGGTCCAGCTTCTACCGGAGGTAGTACAGTTGTCTCGTCTATTGGGCCCCCCTGACATATTGTTGGTCCACTTAGGGGGTAACGATTTGGGCACGGTCCCCGTGCTGGGCTTGGGGGATTCCATTAAGCAAGATTTGGCCAGGTTGCGGGTCCTTTTTCCCGAAGTTTGCTTAGTTTGGTCAGAGGTGGTTCCGAGGAATTTCTGGCGGTGCGCTCTGGAACGATCAAGGATCAAGTTAAATAAACGGGTGTCTAAATTTGTGTTAGGAATTGGGGGCATTACTATCCGTCACAGGGTATTTGAAAGAGAGGCTGCCATTTTCTTTAGAAGTGATGGGGTTCATCTGACGGAGGTAGGGCTTGATTTGTTCAATTTGGCTTTGCAGGAGGGGCTGGAGCAGGCCATGGCGTCGGGTGGGATCACCGCAGATTTAAGGGGTTAACCAGCGGTGATTTGTGGCGGGGTTGTCCTTGCCAATCCAGTTTTAAAGTGGAGTTTTGTTGAAGCATATGGAAGGATCGGGTGGCCCCTCCTCTAACCTCTAGTGGTAGGAAGGAACAGAAAACGGCCGTGCCCACCGAGCTATTAGCCGGCTGGTGGTTAGCATCAGGTTTTAAAAGCAAAGGTCAAGTTGTATGGTCGAGGGGGAGGGGTTTTAACACCAGGGGGCCTTGAAATCAAAGGGTTAATGGATAGTGTTGGATGATTGGCAAGGACGGGGGTATAACTGTATTTGCACATGTTTTGGTTCATGTTATTTATATATATATTTATATTTACATATATTAAAGTTATAAAGTTTAATAATAAAGTGGAGATTAGTTTTGGTCATACAGTTATTTATATGTTTAATAAAGAAAGCTGTGGCCCATTTAACTCCAGCAATGTCTTATGTCTTTATTGGGGTACGGGGTATGGGATATATGTATAAGGTGCAGTAAGAATCTAGGAACATTACCTTCTACTACATACATGAACATTATACATTACCTTGCAATTCTATAAAGAAAGTAATCAGAAAAGTCTTTACAGTGATGTGGAAAATGCTTAATAATCCGGCCATTGGATGTGTTATCAGGAGGTTGTATCCGCACCCTGAATAAAACACACATTCACCAAGAACAAAGAGAAACTGGGGTACATCAGGGATTTAAAACAGGGACTTCTCCCACCTAAAGCTCCTGGCGCTGGTGTTTTTATAAATGCGACTTTCCCCGTCCCCCATATGTATTAGAGGTCCAAGCAGTAGTGTATCTTCGACAGGGCAAACAAGGCACTCGCCTAGGGCGGCACTTTGCCAGAGGGCGGCACTTTGCCAGAGGGTGTTAAAGCACACTTCTGGTGCTTCAAACATTTTCGCTCCCTCCCCCACCGTTCAGCAAGCTTTAGCTCCTTCCAATTAATTGGGATGATGGGGGCATGTAATGGACGTGGCGGGGGTATGTAATGAGGGTGATATCCCCTGTACCCCTCCTCCCCAGCCTGATGCCCTTGCATGCCAGTTTAATATCTGACCAGAAGCTGCCATGCTTCCCAGGGAAGCAGGAAGCCCATTCTGGTTGGCTAGTGCAGAGAGAGACCCTCATTTTCACATTTGAACAGCAGAGGGGACCTTAACTTGGGTTTTAAGACCCTCCCTGTTGAGGTTAATTAGGTGCCCTCTGCTGATCCCATATAAAAAAAAGAGGATCTCTTTCTGCCGACCCCGATCAGACAAATACAAAACAGTCTCCAGATCGGCTCAACCTCAGCTCTGAGTCAAGAGAACTTGGGAGAAGGGGCAAACTATTTTTTAACCCTTGCTAAAAAGGACATTACCACTTATATAAGATGTAACTAGATAGCCTAGTTATTTAAAACAAACACATATATAAATCACACTGTGTTGTGTTTTTATATGATTGAATGAATTGCATTTAAAAGGAAAAATAAAGCTAGGTGTTTATCTCCTGGCTCCATTTTGTGAATATATTACCCATGATGCAACACCGTCCAAAATCTTCCAGCCAATTTAATTTTACAACTGTGGCCAAAGCCTGCATGATGATGTCATAAGATACTCCTCTGCTCTCTTACTGGCTCCTGTGTATCATGCAGGACTAGGTGGCTGTGTACAACACAAAGAGAGGAGATTGACCTGATCAAACAGGATCATAACTCCGCCCCCTTGTGATGTCATAGTTTCATTACCCTCCCATTCAATGTAAGTCTATGGTCAGAATTCTGACTTATAGACTGCATTCTGTGTCCCCAACCCCAAAGTGACATACTAGTGCTGTAAAGTCACTGGGGGTGGCACCCAAAAACACTGTATTACACAAAATGGCAGTGCCTGGTCACACTTGTTTAGTTACATATTTTATTAAATACAGTCATATAACAAAAACAAAAGACATATCTGAAATCAACAATGCAAAATAAAACAAATAAACCCTTTTAATTTTTTGGTGGGAGTATCTCTTAAAAAAAAAAAAAGCTTTAGTTTTGCTTTAAGGGAGGATTTGATATTCCAATGCTTATGTTACAGTTAAAGGCTTCTTGTTATTCACTGACCTGTTATGTCCTGGGGAGATTTTTATCTAAAACCACAATTTTAAGGTGTAATCAGAGGGATACAAAGTAATAATAAGCTGAAAGTGGGCGTCAGGGAGGGTAAACTAAATAGATATCAGGTCCAGGATAAGCAGAATAAAGTAAGGAATATGTTTAATGCATCATAAAAATATACACAATAAAATAAGTACAATCAAAAGTGCAAATAATCATGATAGAAAGAAACATGCACAGATAATATACAGCTACTTGGCAAGGTACAGTACATTCAATGTATAATAACTGAAATACAAATCACAGAGAGAGGGAATTCTTAGCAGGTATAAGGAGCACTGACTGCACCTTACTATACACCGACGCGTTTTACCTTAATGGCTTCTTCAAGGACCACAAGATAATATACAGTATTGCTATTTCTGCTGGGATCCTAGGTGCAAAATGGGGGGAAAAGACAGGGAAGAGAAAAAATGGAGAAAAAGAAGATACGAGTAATACAAGAATGATTGGTTCACATGTGAATTAACAATGATAAAAATGAAATGGAAATAGTTTTGACACATGTAGTTACCTACAATAGGTTTATTATTCCCTTTTCAATGTACAAAGAACACAATGTAATGCTATTGCTATTCTATAAACCGAAGTACTGATAGGTAGAATTGACCTATTCGTATGAATGGGGACTCTATTTCGGTTTATAGAATAGCAATAGCATTACATGTATTACATCTGAGAGTCAAATAGAACAGTCAAATACTGTGGTTACAGGTCACTTTGAAAAATTCTAATAGTTTTGGGTGGTAAATAGTACATTTGCGTCTTGCGGTGCACTTCATATCTGAGAGTCAAATAGAACCGTCAAATACTGTGCTTACAGCGCACTGAAAAATTCTGGCTACCTCCTCCTCCTCCAGCGCCGCTTCCACCTACACCGCCACGGTCACCGCCTCCTCAAACTATGGGTCACTTAGTATAAACTGAAAGAGAATACCCTGCACTCCAACCCTCTCTCAAATGGATAATTCTGTTGATCCTCCTGGCAGCCATGCTTTAGATTAAGATTTATGTTCTTCCAAAGCTAAAATCAAAGATTCCATCTAGTGTTTAGGGGTGTAGTATGTGTTTGCTTACAAGGAATCTAGTGTGTGTATATATACATATATATATGAGTCTAGTGTGTGTTTGAAGGACCCAGAATGTGTATAGGAGATCTAGTGAATGTGTGTTTATAACGGTTTCAGAGTGTATATAGAGATCTAGCGTGTGTATGTGTGTAGATGATCCAGAGTTGGGTAAGGGATCTAGTGTGTGTCTGGAATGTAATGTGTTTAGGGGTGCAGTATGTGTGTGAGGGGTGCTGTGTATATATATATATATATATATATATATATATATATATATGGAAGTATTGTGTATGTCTGTTGTGCAGTGTGTTGGGGGGTTCTGTGTGTATGTGAGGGGTGCAGTATGTGTGTGTGAGGGGGGCGGTGTGTGAGGGCAGTGGCGTAGCGTGGGGGGTGCAGGGGGGGCCGGCCGCACCGGGCGCAATATCTGGGGGGGCGCACTAGCCCTATGTGGCCGCGTGGCCGCCAGGGCCGTCTTTAACGCGGGGCAAACGGGGCAGCTGCCCTGGGCCCATTTACTCCTGGGGGGCCCCAAGGCAGCTGTCCCGTGGGCCCCCAGCCCCTGCTGCCGCGTTCACAGCGCATTGCGCTTGTGAACGCTTTTTTCCGGCAAGCCGCATCGGATGGATGCGACGGCCGGAAAAAAAAAAAAAAAAAAAAACTGACGCCGGATGTGACGTCGCGTCACATCCGGTTTCTGTTTCCCTCCTCCGTGCAAGAGGGAAGACTGCACGGAGGAGACATCCGGCGGGGGACACGGAGCAGCTTCATGTAAGTACGGGGGGGGGGGGGGGGGTGGCACAATATTCCTGGTATCTGACTGGCACTATATTACTGGGCATCTGACTGGCACTATATTACTGGGTATCTGATTAGCACTATATTACTGGGCATCTGATTGGCACTATATTACTGGGTATCTGACTGGCACTATATTACTGGGTATCTGATTGGCACTATATTACTGGGCATCTGATTGGCACTATATTACTGGGTATCTGATTGGCACAATATTACTTGGCATCTGATTGGCACTATATTACTGGGTATCTGATTGGCACAATATTACTGGGTATCTGACTGGCACTATATTACTGGGTATCTGATTGGCACTATATTACTGGGTATCTGATTGGCACTATATTACTGGGTATCTCATTGGCACAATATTACTGGGTATCTCATTGGCACAATATTACTGGGCATCTGATTGGCACAATATTACTGGGCATCTGATTGGCACTATATTACTGGGTATCTGATTGGCACTATATTACTGGGCATCTGATTGGCACTATATTACTGGGTATCTGATTGGCACTATATTACTGGGTATCTGATTGGCACTATATTACTTGGCATCTGATTGGCACTATATTACTGGGCATCTGATTGGCACTATATTACTGGGTATCTGATTGGCACAATATTCCTGGTATCTGACTGACACTATATTACTGGGTATCTGACTGGCACAATATTACTGGGTATCTGATTAGCACTATATTACTGGGCATCTGACTGGCACTATATTACTGGGTATATGACTGGCACAATATTACTGGGTATCTGATTGGCACAATATTCCTGGTATCTGACTGGCACTATATTACTGGGTATCTGATTGGCACTATATTACTGGGTATCTGACTGGCACAATATTACTGGGTATCTGATTGGCACTATATTACTGGGCATCTGATTGGCACTATATTACTGGGTATCTGATTGGCACTATATTACTGGGTATCTGACTGGCACAATATTACTGGGTATCTGATTGGCACTATATTACTGGGCATCTGATTGGCACTATATTACTGGGTATCTGATTGGCACTATATTACTGGGTATCTAATTGGCACTATATTACTGGGCATCTGATTGGCACAATATTACTGGGTATCTGATTGGCACTATATTACTGGGTATCTGAATGGCACAATATTACTGGGAATCTGATTGGCACTATATTACTGGGTATCTGATTGGCACAATATTACTGGGTATCTGATTGGCACTATATTACTGGGTATCTGATTGGCACAATATTACTGGGTATCTGATTAGCACTATATTACTGGGTATCTGAATGACACTATATTACTGGGTATCTGATTGGCACAATATTACTGGGCATCTGATTGGCACTATATTACTGGGTATCTGATTGGCACTATATTACTTGGCATCTGATTGGCACTATATTACTGGGCATCTGACTGGCACTATATTACTGGGCATCTGGCTGGCACAATAATACTGGGCATCTGACTGGCACAATAATACTGGGCATCTGACTGGCACTATATTACTGGGCATCTGGCTGGCACAATAATACTGGGCATCTGACTGGCACAATAATACTGGGCATCTGACTGGCACTATATTACTGGGCATCTGGCTGGCACAATAATACTGGGCATCTGGCTGGCATAATATTACAGGCATCTGGCTGGCACTATATTACTGGGCTCTGACTGGCACAATATTACAGGCATCTGACTGGCATAATATTACAGGCATCTGACTGGCACAATATTACAGGCCTCTGACTGGCACAATATTCCTGGCCTCTGACTGGCACACTATTACAAGCATCTGACTGGCATAATATTACAGGCATCTGACTGGCATAATATTACAGGCATCTGACTGGCACAATATTACAGGCATCTGACTGGCACAATATTCCTGGCCTCTGACTGCACACTATTACAGGCATCTGACTGGCATAATATTACAGGCATCTGACAGGCACCATATTCCTGGGCTCTGACAGGCACAATATTCCTGGGCTCTGACAGGCACAATATTCCTGGTATCTGACTGGCACAATATTATTGGTATCTGACTGGCACAATATTACTGGTATCTGACTGGCACAATATTACTAGGCTCTGACTGGCACAATATTACTGGGCTCTGACTGGCACAATATTACTGGCATCCGAAAGTTACAATATTACTGGCATCTGAATGGCACAACAATTATGGCATATGTGTGTGTGTGTGTGTGTGTGGGGGGGGGGGGGGGGTAACATTAGAGGTACAGGATTGAGGAAGTTGGCTCCATCTAGCCCAGTCTTGGATCATCTCCAGGGTATGGTTCCATTTTGATGTTTAGTTTTTGTTCTTGATATTGTTTGTCGTTTACGATGGTTGTGAGACGACATATAATAGCATGGCCCATGCTAGGTTACTACATGTGTATATTTGTATTCATAGACCTGCTGAAAATGTGGAGAATGTGTGTAATGCATGTTCGCACTCAATAAAGTGTTGGAAAATAAACTTGTATTTAGATGCATTTTACTTTAATTACATAAGTATTTTCATAACAAACAATCCATGTGCTTGGGGGGTAAGGGTTTCTTTAACTAATCTAGTAGAAGAGACTCGAGTGCTAAAATCCACGGGTTAGGGGGCGCAAATTACTTGCCTTGCCCCGGGTGCTGACAACCCACGCTACGCCACTGTGTGAAGGGGGCGGTCTGTGAGAGGGGCGTGTGTGAGAGGGGCATGTGTGAGAGTGCTGTGTGTGAGTGCGAGAGTGCTGTGTATGATGTGTGTGAGAGTACTGTCTATGATGTGTGTGAGAGCACTGTGTGTGAGAATGCTGTGTGTGAGAATGCTGTGTGTGAGAGTGCTATGTGTGAGAGTGCTATGTGTGTGTGATGGGTGTGAGAGTGCTGTGTGTGATGGGTGTGAGAGTGCTGTGTGTGATGGGTGTGAGAATGCTGTGTGTGATGGGTGTGAGAGTGCTGGGTGTGAGAATGATGGTTGTGATGGGTGTGAGAGTGCTGGGTGTGAGAATGCTGTGTGTGATGGGTGTGAGAGTGCTGGGTGTGAGAATGCTGTGTGTGAGAGTGCTGTGTGTGTGAGAGTGCTGTGTGTGTGAGAGTGCTGTGTGTGTGAGAGTGCTGTGTGTGTGAGAGTGCTGTGTGTGATGGGTGTGAGAGTGATGGGTGTGAGAGTGCTGTATAAATGTTAGAATGGATTGTGTGTGTGTGTGTGTGTGTGTAGGGAGGGCGGGTAAATGAACAAATAAAATAACAGGCATTATGCCCCCCCCCCCCCCCCCGGACATAATGCCTGTTATTTTATTTGTTTATCATCCCCCCCTTACACACACACACACAATCCATTCTAACATTTATACAGCACTCTCACACCCATCACTCTCACACCCATCACACACAGCACCCTCACACACACAGCACTCTCACACACAGCACTCACACCAATCACACACAGCATTCTCACACCCATCACACACAGCACTCTCACACACAGCACCCTCACACACACAGCATTCTCACACACAGCACTCTCACACCCATCACACACAGCATTCTCACACCCATCACAAACAGCACTCTCACACCCATCACACACAGCACTCTCACACCCATCACACACAGCACTCACACCCATCACACACAGCACTCTCACAAACAGCACCCTCACACACACAGCATTCTCACACACAGCACTCTCACACCCATCACACACAGCACTCTAACACCCATAACACACAGCACTCTCACACCCATCACACACAGCACTCTCACACCCATCACACACAGCACTCTCACACCCATCAATCCCTTCTTACCTTTAGCCTGGGAGGGGGGGACCGGCACTCTGGTACCTGGGAGGCGGTGTTCCCTGGTGGTCCTCGTGGTGAGTTGGCCCTGTATAATGCATTGTTATAAAGTGACAGTGTGTAAAGATGTAACTCTGCATTATCCATGGCCAGCTGAGCTCTTCTATATATTCTATACATTGTGCAGGGCCTGGTGAGTTTCTCCTGCTAGAAGAACAGAGTTGGTCGTATATAATGCATTGTTATAAAGCGACAGTGTGTAAAGATGTAACTCTGCATTATCCATTGCCAGCTGAGCTCTTCTATATATTCTATACATTGTGCAGGGCCTGGTGAGTTTCTCCTGCTAGAAGAACAGAGTTGGTCGTATATAATGCATTGTTATAAAGCGACAGTGTGTAAAGATGTAACTGTGCATTATCCATGGCCAGCTAAGCTCTTCTATATATTCTTCTATACATTGAGCAGGGTCTGGTGAGTTTCTCCTGCTAGAAGAACAGAGTTGGCCCTGTATAAAGCATTGTTATAAAGTGACAGTGTGTAAAGATGTAACACTGCATTATCCATGGCCAGCTGAGCTCTTCTATATATTCTTCTATACATTGTGCAGGGTCTGGTGAGTTTCTCCTGCTAGAAGAACAGAGTTGGCCCTGTATAATGCATTGTTATAAAGCAACAGTGTGTACAGATGTAACTCTGCATTATCCATGGCCAGCTGAGCTCTTCTATATATTCTTCTACACATTGTGCAGGGTCTGGTGAGTTTCTCCTGCTAGAAGAACAGAGTTGGTCCTGTATAATGCATTGTTATATAGTAACAGTGTGTAAAGATGTATCTCTGCATTATCCATGGCCAGCTGAGCTCTTCTATATATTCCTCTATATATTGTGCAGGGCCTGGTGAGTTTCTCCTGCTAGAAGAACAGAGTTGGCCCTGTATAATGCATTGTTATAAAGTGAGAGTGTGTAAAGATGTAACTCTGCATTATCCATGGCCAGCTGAGCTCTCTATATATTATATACATTGTGCAGGGTCTGGTGAGTTTCTCCTGCTAGAAGAACAGAGTTGGCCCTGTATAATGCATTGTTATAAAGTGACAGTGTGTAAAGATGTAACTCTGCATTATCCATGGCCAGCTGAGCTCTCTATATATTATATACATTGTGCAGGGTCTGGTGAGTTTCTCCTGCTAGAAGAACTGAGTTGGCCCTGTATAATGCATTGTTATAAAGTGACAGTGTGTAAAGATGTAACTCTGCATTATCCATGGCCAGCTGAGCTCTTCTATATATTCTTCTATACATTGTGCAGGGTCTGGTGAGTTTCTCCTGCTAGAAGAACAGAGTTGGCCCTGTATAATGCATTGTTATAAAGTGACAGTGTGTAAAGATGTAACTCTGCATTATCCATGGCCAGCTGAGCTCTTCTATATATTCTTCTATGCATTGTGCAGGGTATGGTGAGTTTCTCCTGCTAGAAGAACAGAGTTGGCCCTGTATAATGCATTGTTATAAAGTGACAGTGGGTAAAGATGTAACTCTGCATTATCCATGGCCAGCTGAGTTCCTCTATATATTAATCTATACATTGTGTAGGGTATGGTGAGTTTCTCCTGCTAGAAGAACAGAGTTGGCCCTGTATAATGCATTGTTATAAAGTGACAGTGTGTAAAGATGGAACTCTGCATTATCCATGGCCAGCTGAGCTCTTCTATATATTCTTCTATACATTGAGCAGGGTCTGGTGAGTTTCTCCTGCTAGAAGAACAGAGTTGGCCCTGTATAAAGCATTGTTATAAAGTGACAGTGTGTAAAGATGTAACTCTGCATTATCCATGGCCAGCTGAGCTCTTCTATATATTCTATACATTGTGCAATGCCTGGTGAGTTTCTCCTGCTAGAAGAACAGAGTTGGTCGTATATAATGCATTGTTATAAAGCGACAGTGTGTAAAGATGTAACTGTGCATTATCCATGGCCAGCTGAGCTCTTCTATATATTCTATACATTGTGCAGGGCCTGGTGAGTTTCTCCTGCTAGAAGAACAGAGTTGGTCGTATATAATGCATTGTTATAAAGCGACAGTGTGTAAAGATGTAACTCTGCATTATCCATTGCCAGCTGAGCTCTTCTATATATTCTATACATTGTGCAGGGCCTGGTGAGTTTCTCCTGCTAGAAGAACAGAGTTGGTCGTATATAATGCATTGTTATAAAGCGACAGTGTGTAAAGATGTAACTGTGCATTATCCATGGCCAGCTAAGCTCTTCTATATATTCTTCTATACATTGTGCAGGGCCTGGTGAGTTTCTCCTGCTAGAAGAACAGAGTTGGCCCTGTATAATGCATTGTTATAAAGTGACAGTGTGTAAAGATGTAACTCTGCATTATCCATGGCCATCTGAGCTCTTCTATATATTCTTCTATACATTGTGCAGGGACTGGTGAGTTTCTCCTGCTAGAAGAACAGAGTTGGTCCTGTATAATGCATTGTTATAAAGTGACAGTGTGTAAAGATGTAACTCTGCATTATCCATGGCCAGCTGAGCTCTTCTATATATTCTTCTATATATTGTGCAGGGTCTGGTGAGTTTCTCCTGCTAGAAGAATAGAGTTGGCCCTGTATAATGCATTGTTATAAAGTGACAGTGTGTAAAGATGTAACTCTGCATTATCCATGGCCAGCTGAGCTCTTCTATATATTATCTATACATTGTGCAGGGTCTGGTGAGTTTCTCCTGCTAGAAGAACAGAGTTGGTCCTGTATAATGCATTGTTATAAAGTGACAGTGTGTAAAGATGTAACTCTGGATTATCCATGGCCAGCTGAGCTCTTCTATATATTCTTCTATACATTGTGCAGGGTCTGGTGAGTTTCTCCTCCTAGAAGAACAGAGTTGATAATGTATAATGCATTGTTATAAAGTGACAGTGTGTAAAGATGTAACTCTGCATTATCCATGGCCAGCTGAGCTCTTCTATATATTATTCTATACATTGTGCAGGGTCTGGTGAGTTTCTCCTGCTAGAAGAACAGAGTTGGTCCTGTATAATGCATTGTTATAAAGTGACAGTGTGTAAAGATGTAACTCTGCATTATCCATGGCCAGCTAAGCTCTTCTATATATTCTTCTATACATTGTGCAGGGCCTGGTGAGTTTCTTCTGCTAGAAGAACAGAGTTAGTCCTGTATAATGTATTATTATAAAGTGACAGTGTATAAAGATGTAACTCTTGGTTGATATTCAAATTAATTATTTTTCAATGGAACATGTGTAATTTGCATACTGTGCCACAGGTCATGTCATAAACAGGAGACTTCACAGGCACATTTAAAACACACTTTTCTCCTAATTTATTAATTTACTTCCAACTCATTGTATAGATAATTTCCCATCATTTTGTATTCTCTATAGTCCCAGTATATACATTATTTAGGTGATACTGTCCCTTTAATGTATTCGCTAACGCAGTGTATTGTCTACATTCAGTGTTTCGGTGACAGTGTCTCTTTAATCCACACCGCTCAGACTGATGGGTAATTATATTGTTTTCTCCGGTATCCATTTTGTTTCACAGGTCTTCAGAATTACATCACCTCCTGCTGCACCCAGCTTGCCAAACGCATCCCCAAAAACATGCTGCAGCAAGTCACCAGGGTGCAATATCAGAGGAAGAATGGGATCTGCAATCTGCAGGCCATTGTGTAAGTGTGTGATCCGAGCATGCTGCCAGGTATACTACAGACAAGTAGTGCGTCACAGGCCATCTTTGCAATAAATAAATATTTATATTAATCAGTAAAATGACATATTATTATAATGGTAATTTAGTCATCTGAATTGTTTTAGTTTTAGACAGAGGTGTAACTAGAAACCACAGAGCCTCAGTGTCAAAAGTACCCTGGCCCCCACAGATACACAGAATGACACTTCTACAGATACAAAGACACACACTGATGCACATACACACATAGAGACACTCATTCAGATGCACATACACAGAATGACACCCATACAGGTACAGAGGGGAACACACTGACACATGCAGATGAACAGATACACTTTCAGACATATTGATACACATACAGACACATATAAAAGACATGCATGTAAATACACAATATACACACGCAGAGGTTATCTGACTCTGCTCCTCTGTCCTGGGCTATGTGTATAGACTGTCTAATACAGCTGTGCATGAGAGGTTATCTGACTCTGCACCTCTGTCCTGGGCTATGTGTACAGACTGTCTAGTACAGCTGTACATGAGAGGTTATCTGACTCTGCACCTCTGTCCTGGGCTATGTGTATAGACTGTCTAGTTCAGCTGTGCATGAGAGGTTATCTGACTCTGCACCTCTGTCCCGGGCTATGTGTATAGACTGTCTAGTACAGCTGTACATGAGAGGTTATCTGACTCTGCACCTCTGTCCCATGCTATGTGTATAGACTGTCTAGTACAGCCGTGCATGAGAGGTTATCTGACTCTGCACCTCTGTCCCAAGCTATGTGTACAGACTGTCTAGTACAGCTGTGCATGAGAGGTTATCTGACTCTGCCCCTCTGTCCTGGGCTATGTGTATAGACTGTCTAGTACAGCCGTGCATGAGAGGTTATCTGACTCTGCCCCTCTGTCCTGGGCTATGTGTATAGACTGTCTAGTACAGCTGTGCATGAGAGGTTATCTGAATCTGCACCTCTGTCCTGGGCTATGTGTATAGACTGTCTAGTACAGCTGTGCATGAGAGGTTATCTGACTCTGCTCCTCTGTCCCGGGCTATGTGTATAGACTGTCTAGTACAGCTGTACATGAGAGGTTATCTGACTCTGCTCCTCTGTCCCGGGCTATGTGTATAGACTGTCTAGTACAGCTGTACATGAGAGGTTATCTGACTCTGCACCTCTGTCCTGGGCTTTGTGTATAGACTGTCTAGTACAGCCGTGCATGAGAGGTTATCTGACTCTGCACCTCTGTCCTGGGCTATGTGTATAGACTGTCTAGTACAGCCGTGCATGAGAGGTTATCTGACTCTGCACCTCTGTCTCGGGCTATGTGTACAGACTGTCTAGTACAGCCGTGCATGGGAGGTTATCTGACTCTGCTCCTCTGTCTCGGGCTATGTGTACAGACTGTCTAGTACAGCTGTACATGAGAGGTTATCTGACTCTGCACCTCTGTCCTGGGCTTTGTGTATAGACTGTCTAGTACAGCCGTGCATGAGAGGTTATCTGACTCTGCACCTCTGTCCTGGGCTTTGTGTATAGACTGTCTAGTACAGCCGTGCATGAGAGGTTATCTGACTCTGCACCTCTGTCCTGGGCTTTGTGTATAGACTGTCTAGTACAGCCGTGCATGAGAGGTTATCTGACTCTGCACCTCTGTCCTGGGCTATGTGTATAGACTGTCTAGTACAGCTGTGCATGAGAGGTTATCTGACTCTGCACCTCTGTCCCGGGCTATGTGTATAGACTGTCTAGTACAGCTGTGCATGAGAGGTTATCTGACTCTGCACCTCTGTCCTGGTCTATGTGTATAGACTGTCTAGTACAGCTGTGCATGAGAGGTTATCTAACTCTGCGCCTCTGTCCTGGGCTATGTGTATAGACTGTCTAGTACAGCCATGCATGAGAGGTTATCTGACTCTGCACCTCTGTCCTGGGCTATGTGTATAGACTGTCTAGTACAGCCATGCATGAGAGGTTATCTGACTCTGCACCTCTGTCCCAGGCTATGTGTACAGACTGTCTAGTACAGCCGTGCATGAGAGGTTATCTGACTCTGCACCTCTGTCCTGGGCTATGTATATAGACTGTCTAGTACAGCCGTGCATGAGAGGTTATCTGACTCTGCACCTCTGTCCCAGGCTATGTGTACAGACTGTCTAGTACAGCCGTGCATGAGAGGTTATCTGACTCTGCACCTCTGTCCTGGGCTATGTATATAGACTGTCTAGTACAGCCGTGCATGAGAGGTTATCTGACTCTGCACCTCTGTCCTGGGCTATGTGTATAGACTGTCTAGTACAGCCGTGCATGAGAGGTTATCTGACTCTGCACCTCTGTCTCGGGCTATGTGTACAGACTGTCTAGTACAGCCGTGCATGAGAGGTTATCTGACTCTGCACCAGGGGCGTTGCTAGGTCAACAAATGATCAGGGGCTTGAGCCCAGATGAGCACAGTCGCACACAATCTCACCCCGTCTCTCTCTCTCTCTGTCTCACGCACCCTGTCTCTCTCCCTCTCTTTCTAACACTCTCCTTCTCTCTCTCTCTCACACTCTCCGTCTCTCTCACACTCTCTCCGTCTCTCTCTCTCTCACACACTCTCTGTCTCTCTCTCTCTCTCTCTCTCACACACTCTCCGTCTCTCTCTCTCTCACACACTCTCCGTCTCTCTCTCTCTCTCACACACTATCCGTCTCTCTCTCTCTCCCACTCTCCGTCTCTCTCTCTCCCACTCTCCGTCTCTCTCCCACAGCTTCTATATCTCCCACAGCGTCTATATCTTTCTCACACACACTTACACATACACAACCTGACACACACACACCCTCATACACTTATGCAAACACCCTGACACACACACACCCTCATACACTTATGCAAACACCTTATGCAAACACCCTGACACACACACCCTCATACACTTATGCAAACACCCTGACACACACACCCTCATACACTTATGCAAACACCCTGACACACACACCCTCATACACTTATGCAAACACCCTGACACACACACACACTTATACACATTGCTTCACCCACACAGTCACACTTACACACAGACACTAACACACATTTTTTAATATTTAAATAAAAAAAATAAAAAAACCATATAGCGTTGGTCCCCCTCCCTGCTAAATACCTCTGTTTGCAGGGAGGAGGACGGTGCACTCACGATGGGGCACTCACTTTCTTCTGCCGGATGTCACATCCGGCGCGCAGCCAGACTCACAGTGCGACGGGGGCGGAGCTTGCTCCCGTCGCGCTGTCAGTATGGCCAGGAGGTGCGGTCACCGCAGGCACTTGCCTGTGGGCCGCACCTCCAGGAGGAGGGGCCAGCAGCAGCGCCTCTCCTCCTCACCCCCCGCACGAGCAGAAACCTCCGATTCTGGGACTATGTCCCAGACGGGGGAAAGCTCTGCGGGGGAGATTTTTTTTTTTTTTTTTTAAACAGTGATAGCCCTGGAGTCTAGGGGCTAAAGTATGCTTTAGCCCCAGAGTCTCCATTCGGGGCTATGCACTGGAGATTCGGGGCTATAGCCCCTGGAGCCCCCCCCTAGCGACGCCTCTGCTCTGCACCTCTGTTCTGGGCTATGTGTATAGACTGTCTAGTACAGCTGTGCATGAGAGGTTATCTGACTCTGCACCTCTGTCCTGGGCTATGTGTATAGACTGTCTAGTACAGCCGTGCATGAGAGGTTATCTGACTCTGCACCTCTGTCCCAGGCTATGTGTATAGACTGTCTAGTACAGCTGTGCATGAGAGGTTATCTGACTCTGCACCTCTGTCCTGGGCTATGTGTATAGACTGTCTAGTACAGCTGTGCATGAGAGGTTATCTGACTCTGCACCTCTGTCCCGGGCTATGTGTACAGACTGTCTAGTACAGCTGTCCATGAGAGGTTATCTGACTCTGCTCCTCTGTCCCGGGCTATTTGTATAGACTGTCTAGTACAGCCGTGGATGAGAGGTTATCTGACTCTGCACCTCTGTCCTGGGCTATGTGTATAGACTGTCTAGTACAGCTGTGCATGAGAGGTTATCTGACTCTGCCCCTCTGTCCCAGGCTATGTGTATAGACTGTCTAGTACAGCTGTCCATGAGAGGTTATCTGACTCTGCACCTCTGTCCAGGGCTATGTGTATAGACTGTCTAGTACAGCTGTGCATGAGAGGTTATCTGACTCTGCTCCTCTGTCCCAGGCTATGTGTATAGACTGTCTAGTACAGCCGTGCATGAGAGGTTATCTGACTCTGCACCTCTGTCCCAGGCTATGTGTATAGACTGTCTAGTACAGCTGTGCATGAGAGGTTATCTGACTCTGCACCTCTGTCCCAGGCTATGTGTAAAGACTGTCTAGTACAGCTGTGCATGAGAGGTTATCTGACTCTGCACCTCTGTCCTGGGCTATGTGTACAGACTGTCTAGTACAGCCGTGCATGAGAGGTTATCTGACTCTGCACCTCTGTCCCAGGCTATGTGTAAAGACTGTCTAGTACAGCTGTGCATGAGAGGTTATCTGACTCTGCTCCTCTGTCCCAGGCTATGTGTATAGACTGTCTAGTACAGCCGTGCATGAGAGGTTATCTGACTCTGCACCTCTGTCCCAGGCTATGTGTATAGACTGTCTAGTACAGCTGTGCATGAGAGGTTATCTGACTCTGCACCTCTGTCCCGGGCTATGTGTACAGACTGTCTAGTACAGCTGTGCATGAGAGGTTATCTGACTCTGCACCTCTGTCCTGGACTATGTGTATAGACTGTCTAGTACAGCTGTGCATGAGAGGTTATCTGACTCTGCACCTCTGTCCTGGGCTATGTGTATAGACTGTCTAGTACAGCTGTGCATGAGAGGTTATCTGACTCTGCACCTCTGTCCTGGGCTATGTGTATAGACTGTCTAGTACAGCCGTGCATGAGAGGTTATCTGACTCTGCACCTCTGTCCTGGGCTATGTGTAAAGACTGTCTAGTACAGCTGTGCATGAGAGGTTATCTGACTCTGCACCTCTGTCCTGGGCTATGTGTATAGACTGTCTAGTACAGCTGTGCATGAGAGGTTATCTGACTCTGCACCTCTGTCCCGGGCTATGTGTACAGACTGTCTAGTACAGCTGTGCATGAGAGGTTATCTGACTCTGCTCCTCTGTCCCAGGCTATGTGTATAGACTGTCTAGTACAGCCGTGCATGAGAGGTTATCTGACTCTGCACCTCTGTCCCGGGCTATGTGTACAGACTGTCTAGTACAGCTGTGCATGAGAGGTTATCTGACTCTGCACCTCTGTCCTGGGCTATGTGTATAGACTGTCTAGTACAGCTGTGCATGAGAGGTTATCTGACTCTGCACCTCTGTCCCGGGCTATGTGTATAGACTGTCTAGTACAGCTGTGCATGAGAGGTTATCTGACTCTGCACCTCTGTCCCGGGCTATGTGTATAGACTGTCTAGTACAGCTGTGCATGAGAGGTTATCTGACTCTGCACCTCTGTCCCAGGCTATGTGTATAGACTGTCTAGTACAGCTGTGCATGAGAGGTTATCTGACTCTGCACCTCTGTCCTGGGCTATGTGTATAGACTGTCTAGTACAGCTGTGCATGAGAGGTTATCTGACTCTGCACCTCTGTCCCATGCTATGTGTATAGACTGTCTAGTACAGCTGTGCATGAGAGGTTATCTGACTCTGCACCTCTGTCCCGGGCTATGTGTATAGACTGTCTAGTACAGCTGTGCATGAGAGGTTATCTGACTCTGCACCTCTGTCCCATGCTATGTGTATAGACTGTCTAGTACAGCTGTGCATGAGAGGTTATCTGACTCTGCACCTCTGTCCCGGGCTATGTGTATAGACTGTCTAGTACAGCTGTGCATGAGAGGTTATCTGACTCTGCACCTCTGTCCCATGCTATGTGTATAGACTGTCTAGTACAGCTGTGCATGAGAAGTTATCTGACTCTGCACCTCTGTCCCGGGCTATGTGTATAGACTGTCTAGTACAGCTGTGCATGAGATGTTATCTGACTCTGCACCTCTGTCCCAGGCTATGTGTATAGACTGTCTAGTACAGCTGTGCATGAGAGGTTATCTGACTCTGCACCTCTGTCCCGGGCTATGTGTATAGACTGTCTAGTACAGCTGTGCATGAGAGGTTATCTGACTCTGCACCTCTGTCCTGGGCTATGTGTATAGACTGTCTAGTACAGCTGTGCATGAGAGGTTATCTGACTCTGCACCTCTGTCCCGGGCTATGTGTATAGACTGTCTAGTACAGCTGTGCATGAGAGGTTATCTGACTCTGCACCTCTGTCCTGGGCTATGTGTACAGACTGTCTAGTACAGCTGTGCATGAGAGGTTATCTGACTCTGCACCTCTGTCCCAGGCTATGTGTATAGACTGTCTAGTACAGCTGTGCATGAGAGGTTATCTGACTCTGCACCTCTGTCCTGGGCTATGTGTACAGACTGTCTAGTACAGCTGTGCATGAGAGGTTATCTGACTCTGCACCTCTGTCCAGCGCTATGTGTATAGACTGTGTAGTACAGCCGTGCATGAGAGGTTATCTGACTCTGCACCTCTGTCCCGGGCTATGTGTATAGACTGTCTAGTACAGCAGTGCATGAGAGGTTATCTAACTCTGCACCTCTGTCCTGGGCTATGTGTACAGACTGTCTAGTACAGCTGTGCATCAGGGCCGTCTTTAACGCGGGGCAAACGGGGCAGCTGCCCTGGGCCCATTTACTCCTGGGGGGCCCCAAGGCAGCTGTCCCGTGGGCCCCCAGACCCTGCTTGCCGCGTTCACAGCGCATTGCGCTTGTGAACGCTTTTTTCCGGCAAGCCGCATCGGATGGATGCGACGGCCGGAAAAAAAAACAAACGTACGCCGGATGTGACGTTGCGTCACATCCGGTGACTGTTTCCCTCCTCCGTGCAAGAGGGAAGACTGCACGGAGGAGACATCCGGCGGGGGACACGGAGCAGCCTCATGTAAGTACTTGGGAATGGGGGGGCTGACTGGCACAATATTACTGGGCATCTGAATGGCATAATGTTCCTGGTATCTGGCTGGCACAATATTACTGGGCTCTGACTGGCACAATAATACTGGGCATCTGACTGGCATAATATTACTGGGCTCTGGCTGGCACAATATTACTGGGCATCTGGCTGGCACTATATTACTGGGCTCTGGCTGGCACAATATTACTGGGCTCTGACTGGCACAATAATACTGGGCATCTGACTGGAAAAATAATACTGGGCATCTGACTGGCACAATAATACTGGGCATCTGGCTGGCATAATATTACAGGCATCTGGCTGGCACTATATTACTGGGCATCTGGCTGGCACAATATTACTGGGCATCTGGCTGGCACAATATTACTGGGCTCTGACTGGCACAATAATACTGGGCATCTGACTGGCACAATATTACTGGGCATCTGGCTGGCACAATATTACTGGGCTCTGGCTGGCACAATATTACTGGGCTCTGACTGGCACAATATTACAGGCATCTGACTGGCACAATATTCCTGGCCTCTGACTGGCACACTATTACAGGCATCTGACTGGCATAATATTACAGGCATCTGACTGGCACAATATTACAGGCATCTGACTGGCACAATATTCCTGGCCTCTGACTGGCACACTATTACAGGCATCTGATTGGCATAATATTACAGGCATCTGACTGGCACAATATTCCTGCCATCTGAATGGCACAACAATTATGGCATATGTGTGTGTGTGTGTGGGGGGGGGTAATATTGCGATGGATGGCGGGATTGCATGCAGGGGAGGGGGCAGGGTCCAGGGGGCCCAAGCAAATGCTTTCCCATTGTCCAATCACTATTAAAGACGGCCCTGCTGTGCATGAGAGGTTATCTGGCTCTGCACCTCTGTCCCAGGCTATGTGTAAAGACTGTCTAGTACAGCTGTGCATGAGAGGTTATCTGACTCTGCACCTCTGTCCCAGGCTATGTGTATAGACTGTCTAGTACAGCTGTGCATGAGAGGTTATCTGACTTTGCACCCCTGTCCCAGGCTATGTGTATAGACTGTCTAGTACAGCCGTGCATGAGAGGTTATCTGACTCTGCACCTCTGTCCTGGGCTATGTGTATAGACTGTCTAGTACAGCCGTGCATGAGAGGTTATCTGACTCTGCACCTCTGTCCTGGGCTATGTGTATAGACTGTCTAGTACAGCTGTGCATGAGAGGTTATCTGACTTTGCACCCCTGTCCCAGGCTATGTGTATAGACTGTCTAGTACAGCCGTGCATGAGAGGTTATCTGACTCAGCACCTCTGTCCCGGGCTATGTGTACAGACTGTCTAGTACAGCCGTGCATGAGAGGTTATCTAACTCTGCACCTCTGTCCCGGGCTATGTGTATAGACTGTCTAGTACAGCCGTGCATGAGAGGTTATCTGACTCTGCACCTCTGTCCCGGGCTATGTGTATAGACTGTCTAGTACAGCCGTGCATGAGAGGTTATCTGACTCTGCACCTCTGTCCTGGGCTATGTGTATAGACTGTCTAGTACAGCCGTGCATGAGAGGTTATCTGACTCTGCACCTCTGTCCTGGGCTATGTGTATAGACTGTCTAGTACAGCCGTGGATGAGAGGTTATCTAACTCTGCACCTCTGTCCGGGCTATGTGTATAGACTGTCTAGTACAGCTGTGCATGAGAGGTTATCTGACTCTGCACCTCTGTCCTGGGCTATGTGTATAGACTGTCTAGTACAGCCGTGCATGAGAGGTTATCTGACTCTGCACACATCCGGTGACTGTTTCCCTCCTCCGTGCAAGAGGGAAGACTGCACGGAGGAGACATCCGGCGGGGGACACGGAGCAGCCTCATGTAAGTACTTGGGAATGGGGGGGCTGACTGGCACAATATTACTGGGCATCTGAATGGCATAATGTTCCTGGTATCTGGCTGGCACAATATTACTGGGCTCTGACTGGCACAATAATACTGGGCATCTGACTGGCATAATATTACTGGGCTCTGGCTGGCACAATATTACTGGGCATCTGGCTGGCACTATATTACTGGGCTCTGGCTGGCACAATATTACTGGGCTCTGACTGGCACAATAATACTGGGCATCTGACTGGAAAAATAATACTGGGCATCTGACTGGCACAATAATACTGGGCATCTGGCTGGCATAATATTACAGGCATCTGGCTGGCACTATATTACTGGGCATCTGGCTGGCACAATATTACTGGGCATCTGGCTGGCACAATATTACTGGGCTCTGACTGGCACAATAATACTGGGCATCTGACTGGCACAATATTACTGGGCATCTGGCTGGCACAATATTACTGGGCTCTGGCTGGCACAATATTAATGGGCTCTGACTGGCACAATATTACAGGCATCTGACTGGCACAATATTCCTGGCCTCTGACTGGCACACTATTACAGGCATCTGACTGGCATAATATTACAGGCATCTGACTGGCACAATATTACAGGCATCTGACTGGCACAATATTCCTGGCCTCTGACTGGCACACTATTACAGGCATCTGATTGGCATAATATTACAGGCATCTGACTGGCACAATATTCCTGCCATCTGAATGGCACAACAATTATGGCATATGTGTGTGTGTGTGTGTGGGGGGGTAATATTGCGATGGATGGCGGGATTGCATGCAGGGGAGGGGGCAGGGTCCAGGGGGCCCAAGCAAATGCTTTCCCATTGTCCAATCACTATTAAAGACGGCCCTGCTGTGCATGAGAGGTTATCTGGCTCTGCACCTCTGTCCCAGGCTATGTGTAAAGACTGTCTAGTACAGCTGTGCATGAGAGGTTATCTGACTCTGCACCTCTGTCCCAGGCTATGTGTATAGACTGTCTAGTACAGCTGTGCATGAGAGGTTATCTGACTTTGCACCCCTGTCCCAGGCTATGTGTATAGACTGTCTAGTACAGCCGTGCATGAGAGGTTATCTGACTCTGCACCTCTGTCCTGGGCTATGTGTATAGACTGTCTAGTACAGCCGTGCATGAGAGGTTATCTGACTCTGCACCTCTGTCCTGGGCTATGTGTATAGACTGTCTAGTACAGCTGTGCATGAGAGGTTATCTGACTTTGCACCCCTGTCCCAGGCTATGTGTATAGACTGTCTAGTACAGCCGTGCATGAGAGGTTATCTGACTCAGCACCTCTGTCCCGGGCTATGTGTACAGACTGTCTAGTACAGCCGTGCATGAGAGGTTATCTGACTCTGCACCTCTGTCCTGGGCTATGTGTATAGACTGTCTAGTACAGCCGTGCATGAGAGGTTATCTGACTCTGCACCTCTGTCCTGGGCTATGTGTATAGACTGTCTGTACAGCTGTGCATGAGAGGTTATCTGACTCTGCACCTCTGTCCTGGGCTATGTGTATAGACTGTCTAGTACAGCTGTGCATGAGAGGTTATCTAACTCTGCACCTCTGTCCCGTGCTATGTGTATAGACTGTCTAGTACAGCCGTGGATGAGAGGTTATCTAACTCTGCACCTCTGTCCGGGCTATGTGTATAGACTGTCTAGTACAGCTGTGCATGAGAGGTTATCTGACTCTGCACCTCTGTCCTGGGCTATGTGTATAGACTGTCTAGTACAGCCGTGCATGAGAGGTTATCTGACTCTGCACACATCCGGTGACTGTTTCCCTCCTCCGTGCAAGAGGGAAGACTGCACGGAGGAGACATCCGGCGGGGGACACGGAGCAGCCTCATGTAAGTACTTGGGAATGGGGGGGCTGACTGGCACAATATTACTGGGCATCTGAATGGCATAATGTTCCTGGTATCTGGCTGGCACAATATTACTGGGCTCTGACTGGCACAATAATACTGGGCATCTGACTGGCATAATATTACTGGGCTCTGGCTGGCACAATATTACTGGGCATCTGGCTGGCACTATATTACTGGGCTCTGGCTGGCACAATATTACTGGGCTCTGACTGGCACAATAATACTGGGCATCTGACTGGAAAAATAATACTGGGCATCTGACTGGCACAATAATACTGGGCATCTGGCTGGCATAATATTACAGGCATCTGGCTGGCACTATATTACTGGGCATCTGGCTGGCACAATATTACTGGGCATCTGGCTGGCACAATATTACTGGGCTCTGACTGGCACAATAATACTGGGCATCTGACTGGCACAATATTACTGGGCATCTGGCTGGCACAATATTACTGGGCTCTGGCTGGCACAATATTACTGGGCTCTGACTGGCACAATATTCCAGGCATCTGACTGGCACAATATTCCTGGCCTCTGACTGGCACACTATTACAGGCATCTGACTGGCATAATATTACAGGCATCTGACTGGCACAATATTACAGGCATCTGACTGGCACAATATTCCTGGCCTCTGACTGGCACACTATTACAGGCATCTGATTGGCATAATATTACAGGCATCTGACTGGCACAATATTCCTGCCATCTGAATGGCACAACAATTATGGCATATGTGTGTGTGTGTGTGGGGGGGGGGTAATATTGCGATGGATGGCGGGATTGCATGCAGGGGAGGGGGCAGGGTCCAGGGGGCCCAAGCAAATGCTTTCCCATTGTCCAATCACTATTAAAGATGGCCCTGCTGTGCATGAGAGGTTATCTGGCTCTGCACCTCTGTCCCAGGCTATGTGTAAAGACTGTCTAGTACAGCTGTGCATGAGAGGTTATCTGACTCTGCACCTCTGTCCCAGGCTATGTGTATAGACTGTCTAGTACAGCTGTGCATGAGAGGTTATCTGACTTTGCACCCCTGTCCCAGGCTATGTGTATAGACTGTCTAGTACAGCTGTGCATGAGAGGTTATCTGACTTTGCACCCCTGTCCCAGGCTATGTGTATAGACTGTCTAGTACAGCCGTGCATGAGAGGTTATCTGACTCAGCACCTCTGTCCCGGGCTATGTGTACAGACTGTCTAGTACAGCCGTGCATGAGAGGTTATCTGACTCTGCACCTCTGTCCTGGGCTATGTGTATAGACTGTCTAGTACAGCCGTGCATGAGAGGTTATCTGACTCTGCACCTCTGTCCCGGGCTATGTGTATAGACTGTCTAGTACAGCTGTGCATGAGAGGTTATCTGACTCTGCACCTCTGTCCCAGGCTATGTGTATAGACTGTCTGTACAGCCGTGCATGAGAGGTTATCTGACTTTGCACCTCTGTCCCGGGCTATGTGTATAGACTGTCTAGTACAGCCGTGCATGAGAGGTTATCTGACTCTGCACCTCTGTCCCGGGCTATGTGTATAGACTGTCTAGTACAGCTGTGCATGAGAGGTTATCTGACTCTGCACCTCTGTCCCGTGCTATGTGTAAAGACTGTCTAGTACAGCTGTGCATGAGAGGTTATCTGACTCTGCACCTCTGTCCCAGGCTATGTGTATAGACTGTCTAGTACAGCTGTGCATGAGAGGTTATCTGACTCTGCACCTCTGTCCTGGGCTATGTGTATAGACGGTCTAGTACAGCTGTGCATGAGAGGTTATCAGACTCTGCACCTCTGTCCTGGGCTATGTGTATAGACTGTCTAGTACAGCTGTGCATGAGAGGTTATCTGACTCTGCACCTCTGTCCGTGCTATGTGTAAAGACTGTCTAGTACAGCTGTGCATGAGAGGTTATCTGACTCTGCACCTCTGTCCCAGGCTATGTGTATAGACTGTCTAGTACAGCTATGCATGATAGGTTATCTGACTCTGCTCCTCTGTCCCGGGCTATGTGTACAGACTGTCTAGTACAGCTGTGCATGAGAGGTTATCTGACTCTGCACCCCTGTCCCAGGCTATGTGTTTAGACTGTCTAGTACAGCCGTGCATGAGAGGTTATCTGACTCTGCTCCTCTGTCCCAGGCTATGTGTATAGACTGTCTAGTACAGCTGTGCATGAGAGGTTATCTGACTCTGCACCTCTGTCCTGGGCTATGTGTATAGACTGTCTAGTACAGCTGTGCATGAGAGGTTATCTGACTCTGCACCTCTGTCCTTGTCTATGTGTATAGACTGTCTAGTACAGCTGTGCATGAGAGGTTATCTGATTCTGCACCTCTGTCCCAGGCTATGTGTACAGACTGTCTAGTACAGCTGTGCATGAGAGGTTATCTGACTCTGCTCCTCTGTCCCGGGCTATGTGTATAGACTGTCTAGTACAGCCGTGCAAGAGAGGTTATCTGACTCTGCCCCTCTGTCCTGGGCTATGTGTATAGACTGTCTAGTACAGCCGTGCATGAGAGGTTATCTGACTCTGCACCTCTGTCCTGGGCTATGTGTATAGACTGTCTAGTACAGCTGTACATGAGAGGTTATCTACAATGTGTGTCTCACTAATGTGCAGTATGTGGGTGTATCACAGACTCCACAGCAATAACACTCACAGTAATGTGCAGTGTGTGAGTGTATCACAGACTCCACAGCAATAACACTCACAGTAATGTGCAGCGTGTGAGTATATCACAGACTCCACAGCAATCAAACTCACAGGATGTATTCGAGGGTTATTTACCCACAGTCAAAGGGATGCACTGGTATGTCCCCTGTGCAGGTCCATAAAGTAAGCCTGATTCATTCTGGATGTGCACAATTCTGAGCATGTGGCTGTATACATGACATTTTATAATCTCTTGGCAAGTGAGTGATACATTTGCTAAAATAGCAAACAATTAAGTAACATGCTACTTTCTGAAAAAAAAACATCTCTAGATGGACTAGAACTTTACACTTAAATATAGAAGAAACCAAGCACTAGCACAGTAAATGTAACCAATGTTTGTGGTCTGTGAGTCTCCCCACTTGGCCTGTTCGGCTGGCGGACATGATCACTGAGATCTATATTAGACTGGTAGTCCAGTTGGTGGGCGTGTCCTTCACAGACTGACCCCACCCACACGCAGAAACTGAAGTGCCCTAGTGCTTAGCTCGTTAAATGAAACAAGAAAATTCAAAAAGTGTTTATGGCAAGAAATCAGGGCCAATGTATTGTTGGTTTTAAAAAGTAATTAACAACAGAAATTGAAATAGTAGTGAACGTTGCAGACATGTTTGTTTTCTTCGTTACCCACCAGGCTTCACTTTCAGCACCAACAGAAATGCATGGACCCCAATAACAAGACGCTGAGAAAGTGGATCAAGAAGCATCGGTCAATGAACGTCCTGTGAGACCCTCAGACTCTCCAGAAGGGGTGCGGCCTGCAAGTTCTCACAGGGGGAGGATCGGGGTCTTTCAGGGCTTTACCATATATTATCTCTTGCGCTGTACCAACCTCCATCTTGTCTGACATCACTAGGTCTTCCTGCCAGCATCGTCCCAACATTAGAATTCGCAGGGAGAGCAGCCAATCCTATTAGAGGAATTTCGTACCTTAGATTTCGCCATTAGATGTATAAATCCCTGGGGCCCACGTTACCGTCACAGGCAGGAGACCAGATAAATAGGGGCTTGCTTAAGGTCCATTTATCATAAAAACTGATCTGTGCTTGGCGCCAGACTAGTCACAAATAGATATATTGAGATAAATATCTGACTCTTTGCTCTGGTCCAGCGAACAAGCCTTGTGTTTGGAGAGTAACTGGAGCTCTTATTATGCAGAAGAAAGTCATAAATAGAAATCTTATTCTGGTTATACCATTGGTAATATATTGGCCTGTGCAAAGTATACATGGCTTTTTTTTCCACTACATAAAGTGACAGATTAAACTTAAATTAGGATAGTGGATATATGGAATAGCCTTCCAGCAGAAATGGTAGAGGTTAATAAGTGAAGGAATTTAAGCATGCATGGGATAGGTATAAGGCTATCCTAGATATAAGATAAGGTCAGGGACTAATGAAAGTATTACATTACTGAGAGGGTAGTGGATGCAGGGAATAGTCTTCCAGTAGAAGTGGTAGAGGTTAACACAGTGAAGGAGTTTAAGCATGCATGGGATAGGTATAAGGCTATACTAGATATAAGATAAGGCCAGGGACTATTGAAAGTATTTCATTACTGAGAGGGTAGTGGATGCATGGAATAGTCTTCCAGTATAAGTAGTAGAGGTTAATACAGTGAAGGAGTTTAAGCATGCGTGGGATAGTTATAAGGCTATCCTAGATATAAGATAAGGTCAGGGACTAATGAAAGTATTACTTTACTGAGATGGTAGTTGATGTATGGAATAGTGTTCCAATAGAAGTGGTAGAGGTTAATACAGTGAAGGAGTTTAAGCATGCATGGGATAGGTATAAGGCTATCCTAGATATAAGATAAGGTCAGGGACTAATGAAAGTATTACTTTACTGAGAGGGTAGTGGATGTATGGAGTAGTCTTCCAGTAGAAGTGGTAGAGGTTAATACAGTGAAGGAGTTTAAGCATGCGTGGGATAGGTATAAGGCTATCCTAGATATAAGATAAGGCCAGGGACTAATGAAAGTATTACATTACTGAGAGGGTAGTGGATGTATGGAATAGTCTTCCAGTATAAGTGGTAGAGGTTAATACAGTGAAGGAGTTTAAGCATGCGTGGGATAGGTATAAGGCTATCCTAGATATAAGATAAGGTCAGGGACTAATGAAAGTATTACTTTACTGAGAGGGTAGTTGATGTATGGAATAGTCTTCCAATAGAAGTGGTAGAGGTTAATACAGTGAAGGAGTTTAAGCATGCATGGGATAGGTATAAGGCTATCCTAGATATAAGATAAAGCCAGGGACTAATGAAAGTATTACATTCCTGGGAGGGTAGTGGATGTATGGAATAGTCTTCCAGTAGAAGTGGTAGAGGTTAATACAGTGAAGGAGTTTAAGCATGAGTGGGATAGGTATAAGGCTATCCTAGATATAAGATAAGGTCAGGGACTAATGAAAGTATTACTTTACTGAGAGGGTAGTGGGTGTATGGAATAGTCTTCCAGTAGAAGTGGTAGAGGTTAATACAGTGAAGGAGTTTAAGCATGCATGGGATAGGTATAAGGCTATCCTAGATATAAGATAAGGCCAGGGACTAATGAAAGTATTCCATTACTGAGAGGGTAGTGGATGTATGGAATAGTCTTCCAGTAGAAGTGGTAGAGGTTAATACAGTGAAGGAGTTTAAGCATGAGTGGGATAGGTATAAGGCTATCATAGATATAAGATAAGGTCAGGGACTAATGAAAGTATTACTTTACTGAGAGGGTAGTGGGTGTATGGAATAGTCTTCCAGTAGAAGTGGTAGAGGTTAATACAGTGAAGGAGTTTAAGCATGCATGGGATAGGTATAAGGCTATCCTAGATATAAGATAAGGCCAGGGACTAATGAAAGTATTACATTACTGAGAGGGTAGTGGATGTATGGAATAGTCTTCCAGCAGAAGTGGTAGAGGTTAATACAGTGAAGGAGTTTAAGCATGCATGGGATAGGTAAAAGGCTATCCTAGATATAAGATAAGGTCAGGGACTAATGAAAGTATTACATTACTGAGAGGGTAGTGGATGCAGGGAATAGTCTTCCAGTAGAAGTGGTAGAGGTTAATACAGTGAAGGAGTTTAAGCATGCATGGGATAGGTATAAGGCTATCCTGGATATAAGATACAGAATTAATGAAAATATTCATATTATTGTTATATTTAGGTAGACACTGGGCAGACTAGATGGGCTGAATGGTTCTTATCCACTGACACTTTCTATGTTTCTATGAACCTTTATAACCGTTATTAACTCACAACCCTGACTCTCATTGTTGTTGTATACTCATGTCTTTCTTGCTTTTGATGGTAGAAACTGTAAAACATATTTTTCAAAGTTTCCAATTCATTACTGTGAAATGATTCATCTCTGTGATTTTGGCCCCTGAGATGACCTGTCATGTGCTAAGTGTCTCTAACCCTCCAAATAAACGTTTAGTTAAGGATGTGATGTGAATATCGTTGCAGTGTATAGGGGATGTACTCCTAATTACAAACAGAACATACAGTGTCTCTAAACTCTACTGAAAAGCAGAACTCTGAATATTACAGGGATTATTCTCCTGTGTGCAAATGATCAAACCTCAGGCAGTATGTAATGTGTAACTCTCTATCAAGTGTGCAAATGATCAAACCTCAGGCAGTATGTAATGTGTAACTCTCTATCAAGTGTGCAAATGATCAAACCTCAGGCAGTATGTATATGTAATGTGTAACTCTATATTAAGTGTGCAAGTGATCAAACCTTAGGCAGTATGTAAAGTGTAACTCTATATCAAGTGTGCAAATGATCAAACCTCAGGCAGTATGTAATGTGTAACTCTATATCAAGTGTGCAAATGATACAACCTCAGGAAGTATGTAATGTGTAACTCTATATCAAGTGTGCAAGTGATCAAACCTCAGGCAGTATGTAATGTGTAACTCTCTATCAAGTGTGCAAATGATACAACCTCAGGCAGTATGTAATGTGTAACTCTATATCAAGTGTGCAAGTGATCAAACCTCAGGCAGTATGTAATGTGTAACTCTATATCAAGTGTGCAAATGATCAAACCTCAGGCAGTATGTAATGTGTAACTCTATATCAAGTGTGCAAATGATCAAACCTCAGGCAGTATGTAATGTGTAACTCTATATCAAGTGTGCAAATGATACAACCTCAGGCAGTATGTAATGTGTAACTCTATATCAAGTGTGCAAGTGATCAAACCTCAGGCAGTATGTAATGTGTAACTCTCTATCAAGTGTGCAAATGATCAAACCTCAGGCAGTATGTAATGTGTAACTCTCTATCAAGTGTGCAAATGATCAAACCTCAGGCAGTATGTAATGTGTAACTCTATATCAAGTGATCAAATGATACAACCTCAGGCAGTATGTAATGTGTAACTCTATATCAAGTGTGCAAATGATCAAACCTCAGGCAGTATGTAATGTGTAACTCTATATCAAGTGTGCAAATGATACAACCTCAGGCAGTATGTAATGTGTAACTATATATCAAATGTGAAAGTGATCAAACCTCAGGCAGTATGTAATGTGTAACTCTATATCAAGTGTGCAAATGATCAAACCTCAGGCAGTATGTAACGTGTAACTCTCTATCAAGTGTGCAAATGATCAAACCTCAGGCAGTATGTAACGTGTAACTCTCTATCAAGTGTGCAAATTATCAAACCTCAAGCAGTATGTAACGTGTAACTCTATATCAAGTGTGAAAATGATCAAACCTCAGGCAGTATGTAATATGTAACTCTATATCAAGTGTGCAAATGATCAAACCTCAGGCAGTATGTAATGTGTAACTCTATATCAAGTGTGCAAATGATCAAACCTCAGGCAGTATGTAATGTGTAACTATATCAAGTGTGCAAATGATCAAACCTCAGGCAGTATGTAATGTGTAACTCTATATCAAGTGTGCAAATGATCAAACCTCAGGCAGTATGTAATGTGTAACTCTATATCAAGTGTGCAAGTGATCAAACATCAGGCAGTATGTAATGTGTAACTCTATATCAAGTGTGCAAATGATCAAACCACAGGCAGTATGTAATGTGTTACTCTATATCTTGTGTGCAAATGATTAAACCTCAGGCAGTATGTAATTTGTAACTCTATAACAAGTGTGCAAATGATGAAACTTCAGGCAGTATGTAATGTGTAACTCTATATCAAGTGTGCAAATGATCAAACCTAAGACAGTATGTAATGTGTAACTATATCAAGTGTGCAAATGATCAAACCTCAGGAAGTATGTAATGTGTAACTCTATATCCAGTGTGCAAATGATCAAACCTCAGGCAGTATGTAATGTGTAATTCTATAACAAGTGTGCAAATGATGAAACTTCAGGCAGTATGTAATGTGTAACTCTATATAAAGTGTGTGCAAATGATCAAACCTCAGGCAGTATGTAATGTGTAACTCTATATCAAGTGTGCAAGTGATCAAACATCAGGCAGTATGTAATGTGTAACTCTATATCAAGTGTGCAAATGATCAAACCTCAGGCAGTATGTAATGTGTAACTCTATATAAAGTGTCTGCAAATGATCAAACCTCAGGCAGTATGTAATGTGTAACTCTATATCAAGTGTGCAAATGATCAAACCTCAGGCAGTATGTAACGTGTAACTCTATATCAAGTGTGCAAATGATCAAACCTCAGGCAGTATGTAATGTGTAACTCTATATAAAGTGTCTGCAAATGATCAAACCTCAGGCAGTATGTAATGTGTAACTCTATATCAAGTGTGAAAATGATCAAACCTCAGGCAGTATGTAATGTGTAACTCTATATCAAGTGTGCAAATGATCAAACCTCAGGCAGTATGTAATGTGTAACTCTATATCAAGTGTGCAAATGATGAAACTTCAGGCAGTATGTAATGTGTAACTATATATCAAGTGTGCAAGTGATCAAACCTCAGGCAGTATGTAATGTGTAACTCTCTATCAAGTGTGCAAATGATACAACCTCAGGCAGAAGGTAATGTGTAACTCTATATCAAGTGTGCAAGTGATCAAACCTCAGGCAGTATGCAATGTGTAACTTTTTATCAAGTGTGCAAATGATCAAACCTCAGACAGTATGTAATGTGTAACTATATATCAAGTGTGCAAGTGATCAAACCTCAGGCAGTATGTAATGTGTATCTATATATCAAGTGTGCAAATGATCAAACCTCATGCAGTATGTAACGTGTAACTCTCTATCAAGTGTGCAAATGATCAAACCTCAGGCAGTATGTAACGTGTAACTCTCTATAAAGTGTGCAAATTATCAAACCTCAGGCAGTATGTAACGTGTAACTCTATATCAAGTGTGAAAATGATCAAACCGCAGGCAGTATGTAATATGTAACTCTATATCAAGTGTGCAAATGATCAAACCTTAGGCAGTATTTAATATGTAACTCTATATCAAGTGTGCAAATGATCAAACCTCAGGCAGTATGTAATGTGTAATTCTATAACAAGTGTGCAAATGATACAACCTCAGGCAGAAGGTAATGTGTAACTCTATATCAAGTGTGCAAATGATCAATCCTCAGGCAGTATGTAATGTGTAACTCTATATCAAGTGTGCAAATGATCAAACCTCAGGCTGTATGTAATGTGTAACTCTATATCAAGTGTGCAAATGATCAAACCTCAGGCAGTATGTAATGTGTAACTCTATATCAAGTGTGCAAATGATCAAACCTAAGGCAGTATGTAACGTGTAACTCTCTATCAAGTGTGCAAATGATCAAACCTCAGGCAGTATGTAATGTGTAACTCTATATCAAGTGTGCAAATGATCAAACCTCAGACTGTATGTAATGTGTAACTCTATATCAAGTGTACAAATGATCAAACCTCAGGCAATATGTAACGTGTAACTCTATATCAAGTGTGCAAATGATCAAACCACAGGCAGTATGTAATGTGTAACTCTATATCTTGTGTGCAAATGATTAAACCTCAGGCAGTATGTAATTTGTAACTCTATAACAAGTGTGCAAATGATGAAACTTCAGGCAGTATGTAATGTGTAACTCTATATCAAGTTTGCAAATGATCAAACCTCAGGAAGTATGTAATGTGTAACTCTATATCCAGTGTGCAAATGATCAAACCTCAGGCAGTATGTAATGTGTAATTCTATAACAAGTGTGCAAATGATGAAACTTCAGGCAGTATGTAATGTGTAACTCTATATCAAGTGTGCAAATGATCAAACCTCAGACAGTATGTAATGTGTAACTCTATATCAAGTGATCAAATGATACAACCTCAGGCAGTATGTAATGTGTAACTCTATATCAAGTGTGCAAATGATCAAACCTCAGGCCGTATGTAATGTGTAACTCTCTATCAAGTGTGCAAATGATACAACCACAGGCAGTACGTAATGTGTAACTCTATATCAAGTGTGCAAATGATCAAACCTCAGGAAGTATGTAATGTGTAATTCTATAACAAGTGTGCAAATGATGAAACTTCAGGCAGTATGTAATGTGTAACTCTATATCAAGTGTGCAAATGATCAAACCTAAAGCAGTATGTAATGTGTAACTCTCTATCAAGTGTGCAAATGATCAAACCTCAGGCAGTATGTAATGTGTAACTCTATATCAAGTGTGCAAATGATCAAACCTAAGGCAGTATGTAACGTGTAACTCTCTATCAAGTGTGCAAATGATCAAACCTCAGGCAGTATGTAATGTGTAACTCTATATCAAGTGTGCAAATGATCAAACCTCAGACTGTATGTAATGTGTAACTCTATATCAAGTGTACAAATGATCAAACCTCAGGCAGTATGTAATGTGTAGCTCTATATTAAGGGAACATGTAATTAAATGTCGACTCAATAAAGAGAGAAATACAGGGAATTGACAAGGGAATTTCAAACTTCAGGCTGAATGGGTTAATTTTTCCAACTCAGCTACTTTGGCCTTACGTTTGAAATTCCCTTCAATTCCCTTTTTTTGTTGAAGAAGACTCTATATTTAAAGTGGCTCTAACGTCTGCCTCTCTAATAGAAGTAAAACCCGACAGCCATCTTTGGACATACAGGAGGGTTCACCACCGCACTTAGGGTGGCCACCTTTTCTTCAAAAAAATACCGGCCTTGGTCTCTGTCTCCATAGACTTAACATTGGCCTCATGCCAGTATTTTATAATATCGGCCAGGTGTCAACCCTAGGGGACTCACTGTGCGTGTGAATGGGGTCTGTCGGATCAGGGGGTCTATCCCTTCTAGTGCAGAGAGAGACCTTCAGGTCTTATCCTGTGAACGTAGACAATCAGTCTGATTCATGATCTATACATGGCGTCGGCAGAACTGAAGCAAATGCAAAAATTAAAAGAAATATATATTTTACATGTGTCACCTGCTGATGACATCATCGTGTGGCTTGAATGAATTCATCTGCATATCAAGCCCCAGGTGATGTCATAAGCTGGAGACACATGTCACATCTATTATCCTGTTATTTTATGAACATTACACAATATACAGATCATTTCACACACAGCTCTGTGAGACTGACAGACACCACGCAGATCATTACACACACAGCTCTGTGAGACTGACTGACACCACGCAGATCATTACACACACAGCTCTGTGAGACTGACTGACACCACGCAGATCATTACACACAGCTCTGTGAGACTGACAGACACCACGCAGATCATTACACACACAGCTCTGTGAGACTGACAGACACCACGCAGATCATTTCACACACAGCTCTGTGAGACTGACAGACACCACGCAGATCATTACACACACAGCTCTGTGAGACTGACTGACACCACGCAGATCATTACACACACAGCTCTGTGAGACTGACAGACACCACGCAGATCATTACACACACAGCTCTGTGAGACTGACAGACACCACGCAGATCATTACACACACAGCTCTGTGAGACTGACAGACACCACGCAGATCATTACACACACAGCTCTGTGAGACTGACAGACACCACGCAGATCATTACACACACAGCTCTGTGAGACTGACAGACACCACGCAGATCATTACACACACAGCTCTGTGAGACTGACAGACACAACGCAGATCATTTCACACACAGCTCTGTGAGAGTGACAGACACCACGCAGATCATTACACACACAGCTCTGTGAGACTGACAGACACCACGCAGATCATTACACACACAGCTCTGTGAGACTGACAGACACCACGCAGATCATTTCACACAGCTCTGTGAGACTGACAGACACCACGCAGATCATTACACACACAGCTCTGTGAGACTGACTGACACCACGCAGATCATTACACACACAGCTCTGTGAGACTGACAGACACCACGCAGATCATCTCACACACAGCTCTGTGAGACTGACAGACACCACGCAGATCATTACACACACAGCTCTGTGAGACTGACAGACACCACGCAGATCATTTCACACAGCTCTGTGAGACTGACAGACACCTCGCAGATCATTACACACACAGCTCTGTGAGACTGACAGACACCACGCAGATCATTACACACACAGCTCTGTGAGACTGACAGACACCACGCAGATCATTACACACAGCTCTGTGAGACTGACAGACACCACGCAGATCATTTCACACACAGCTCTGTGAGAGTGACAGACACCACGCAGATCATCTCACACACAGCTCTGTGAGACTGACAGACACCACGCAGATCATTACACACACAACTCTGTGAGACTGACTGACACCACGCAGATCATTTCACACACAGCTCTGTGAGAGTGACAGACACCACGCAGATCATTACACATACAGCTCTGTGAGACTGACAGACACCACGCAGATCATTACACACACAGCTCTGTGAGACTGACAGACACCACGCAGATCATTACACACACAGCTCTGTGAGACTGACAGACACCACGCAGATCATTTCACACACAGCTCTGTGAGACTGACAGACACCACGCAGATCATTACACACACAGCTCTGTGAGACTGACAGACACCACGCAGATCATTACACACACAGCTCTGTGAGACTGACTGACACCACGCAGATCATTTCACACAGCTCTGTGAGACTGACAGACACCACGCAGATCATCTCACACACAGCTCTGTGAGACTGACTGACACCACGCAGATCATTTCACACACAGCTCTGTGAGACTGACACACACCACGCAGATCATTTCACTCACAGCTCTGTGAAACTGACAGACACCACGCAGATCATTACACACACAGCTCTGTGAGACTGACTGACACCACGCAGATCATTACACACACAGCTCTGTGAGACTGACACACACCACGCAGATCATTTCACTCACAGCTCTGTGAGACTGACAGACACCACGCAGATCATTACACACACAGCTCTGTGAGACTGACAGACACCACGCAGATCATCTCACACACAGCTCTGTGAGACTGACAGACACCACGCAGATCATTTCACACACAGCTCTGTGAGACTGACACACACCACGCAGATCATCTCACACACAGCTCTGTGAGACTGACAGACACCACGCAGATCATTACACACACAGCTCTGTGAGACTGACTGACACCACGCAGATCATTACTCACAGCTCTGTGAGACTGACAGACACCACGCAGATCATCTCACACAGCTCTGTGAGACTGACAGACACCACGCAGATCATTTCACACACAGCTCTGTGAGACTGACAGACACCACGCAGATCATCTCACACACAGCTCTGTGAGACTGACAGACACCACGCAGATCATTTCACACACAGCTCTGTGAGACTGACAGACACCACGCAGATCATCTCACACACAGCTCTGTGAGACTGACAGACACCACGCAGATCATTTCACACACAGCTCTGTGAGACTGACAGACACCACGCAGATCATTTCACACACAGCTCTGTGAGACTGACAGACACCACGCAGATCATTACACACACAGCTCTGTGAGACTGACAGACACCACGCAGATCATCTCACACACAGCTCTGTGAGACTGACAGACACCACGCAGATCATCTCACACACAGCTCTGTGAGACTGACAGACACCACGCAGATCATCTCACACACAGCTCTGTGAGACTGACTGACACCACGCAGATCATTTCACACACAGCTCTGTGAGACTGACAGACACCACGCAGATCATTACACACACAGCTCTGTGAGACTGACAGACACCACGCAGATCATTTCACACACAGCTCTGTGAGACTGACAGACACCACGCAGATCATTACACACACAGCTCTGTGAGACTGACAGACACCACGCAGATCATTACACACAGCTCTGTGAGACTGACAGACACCACGCAGATCATTACACACACAGCTCTGTGAGACTGACACACACCACGCAGATCATTACACACACAGCTCTGTGAGACTGACTGACACCACGCAGATCATTTCACACACAGCTCTGTGAGACTGACTGACACCACGCAGATCATTACACACACAGCTCTGTGAGACTGACAGACACCACGCAGATCATTACACACATAGCTCTGTGAGACTGACACACACCACGCAGATCATTTCACACACACAGCTCTGTGAGACTGACAGACACCACGCAGATCATCACACACAGCTCTGTGAGACTGACAGACACCACGCAGATCATTTCACACACAGCTCTGTGAGACTGACAGACACCACGCAGATCATTACACACAGCTCTGTGAGACTGACAGACACCACGCAGATCATTACACACACAGCTCTGTGAGACTGACAGACACCACGCAGATCATTACACACACAGCTCTGTGAGACTGACAGACACCACGCAGATCATTTCACACAGCTCTGTGAGACTGACAGACACCACACAGATCATTACACACACAGCTCTGTGAGACTGACACACACCACGCAGATCATTACACACACAGCTCTGTGAGACTGACAGACACCACGCAGATCATCTCACACACAGCTCTGTGAGACTGACAGACACCACGCAGATCATTACACACACAGCTCTGTGAGACTGACACACACCACGCAGATCATTACACACACAGCTCTGTGAGACTGACAGACACCACGCAGATCATTACACACACAGCTCTGTGAGACTGACAGACACCACGCAGATCATTACACACACAGCTCTGTGAGACTGACAGACACCACGCAGATCATTTCACACACAGCTCTGTGAGACTGACACACACCACGCAGATCATTACACACACAGCTCTGTGAGACTGACTGACACCACGCAGATCATTTCACACACAGCTCTGTGAGACTGACACACACCACGCAGATCATTACACACACAGCTCTGTGAGACTGACAGACACCACGCAGATCATTACACACACAGCTCTGTGAGACTGACAGACACCACGCAGATCATCTCACACAGCTCTGTGAGACTGACAGACACCACGCAGATCATTACACACACAGCTCTGTGAGACTGACAAGACACCACGCAGATCATTTCACACACAGCTCTGTGAGACTGACTGACACCACGCAGATCATTTCACACACAGCTCTGTGAGACTGACAGACACCACGCAGATCATTACACACACAGCTCTGTGAGACTGACAGACACCACGCAGATCATTACACACACAGCTCTGTGAGACTGACAGACACCATGCAGATCATTACACACACAGCTCTGTGAGACTGACTGACACCACGCAGATCATTACACACACAGCTCTGTGAGACTGACTGACACCACGCAGATCATTACACACACAGCTCTGTGAGACTGACACACACCACGCAGATCATTACACACAGCTCTGTGAGACTGACACACACCACGCAGATCATTACACACACAGCTCTGTGAGACTGACAGACACCACGCAGATCATCTCACACACAGCTCTGTGAGACTGACAGACACCACGCAGATCATTACACACACAGCTCTGTGAGACTGACAGACACCACGCAGATCATTTCACACACAGCTCTGTGAGACTGACACACACCACGCAGATCATTACACACAGCTCTGTGAGACTGACAGACACCACGCAGATCATTACACACACAGCTCTGTGAGACTGACAGACACCACGCAGATCATTACACACAGCTCTGTGAGACTGACTGACACCACGCAGATCATTACACACACAGCTCTGTGAGACTGACAGACACCACGCAGATCATTACACACACAGCTCTGTGAGACTGACAGACACCACGCAGATCATTTCACACACAGCTCTGTGAGACTGACAGACACCACGCAGATCATTACACACACAGCTCTGTGAGACTGACTGACACCACGCAGATCATCTCACACACAGCTCTGTGAGACTGACAGACACCACGCAGATCATTACACACACAGCTCTGTGAGACTGACTGACACCACGCAGATCATTACACACAGCTCTGTGAGACTGACTGACACCACGCAGATCATTACACACAGCTCTGTGAGACTGACAGACACCACGCAGATCATTACACACACAGCTCTGTGAGACTGACAGACACCACGCAGATCATTACACACAGCTCTGTGAGACTGACAGACACCACGCAGATCATTACACACAGCTCTGTGAGACTGACAGACACCACGCAGATCATTTCACACACAGCTCTGTGAGACTGACAGACACCACGCAGATCATTACACACACAGCTCTGTGAGACTGACAGACACCACGCAGATCATTACACACACAGCTCTGTGAGACTGACAGACACCACGCAGATCATTACACACACAGCTCTGTGAGACTGACAGACACCACGCAGATCATTACACACACAGCTTTGTGAGACTGACTGACACCACGCAGATCATTTCACACACAGCTCTGTGAGACTGACAGACACCACGCAGATCATCTCACACACAGCTCTGTGAGACTGACAGACACCACGCAGATCATTTCACACACAGCTCTGTGAGACTGACAGACACCACGCAGATCATCTCACACACAGCTCTGTGAGACTGACAGACACCAGGGGACAATCTTCAGTACTGTGTGTTTATTAATCATTAGCAGCAAGCGAGCATTATATACAATAATCAGATAGCTAGATATACACTGTTACAGAGCTTCCTCTGACGCAGGGAATACATCAGTCACTGGCCACAAATCCAACCACGTCCCAAACTCCAGCTTCCAGATCATGACACAGGCACTATTTAGCAATGGCAGGGAATTGACAAGGGAATGGCAACATGCAGGCCAATTTGGCAGCGTTTGAAGTACAGCTGAATGGAAGAATGTTTTCCAACTCGGCTACTTTGGCCTTGAGCTAGCAATTCCCTTGTCAGTTCTCCTGAATAAAGCCCTCTGTCTGGGTATAGGTTACACCATGTACAGAATCCGCTTGTTCTGTAGCGACTGGCCATGGTAGGAATTCGACTCAGGACAGATTATATCACCATGTAACCCTACCGATACCTGTCTGAAAAGCCCCCTCCCTGAATCGTCTCACCCAATAACATTTAAAGTGCTGGCCTAATAAGCTAGATCCTTTTTAGGATCCTTCAATGTTCTAAAGATGCTGAAAAGCGTCAGAAATAATATACGCTCTTTGTCTTACACACAGTGGGGGGTCAGTTATGTATACAGATTAACTCTGGGGCAGATCTAAAAGCACAGCCGTCACCATGGAAACAAGGGGCATCGGTTCCTGCTGATTAGTCTCAGATAATACGTGACTACTAACACACAACTAACCGACAAACATGTGAAATGCTTCAGAGGGGACAGATACTGTCCATTATATACACCTGATATATACAAACATATACACACAGAAAAATACTACCCTGTCATGTGTTAACTCTCACAGTGCCACCGGGGGCGCTAGAGTTCAGCTTGACTTATACATGCGATATTACACTACTTGAACACATCTTGCCATGTGCAATTTATCGGCAGTAAAAAGAACGCAAAAACAAGAAAAGAACAGATTTATTGCCCAAAAAAAAAAAAAAAACGCTGTTGCTTTTTATTTACAATTCCCCTTAAAGAGTTTCTGTCACCTACACGTTACTTACACATTTGCATATCAAGCCACAGCTTATGCCGTAAGCAGTAGATACGCCAGACACGTTTAAACACATTTTACGTCACACCATTGCTGTAATTATTCTAACCCGATGTATAGATCATTTCTTATTCTCTGTATTCACAGAATAAGCAGTGTTTAGGTGACAGAGTCCCTTTAAGGCATTTTTAGGGACTGTTGATAAATGGAGCATGAGCAGGGGTTATACGGTGACCTCCCCGGTACATCTCCCTATCTCTCTCTCTGGGACAATCAGAGTGATGTTCATTCCATACTGAGTTCCCCCTGTCCTAGCCTCATGGTGATGTATCCAGTAGGGTTTAACCTGTATCTGCACTGAACTGTTGCACTGATAATGTCATTAGCTATGTTATTACTAATATGGCCAGTGACCATGCTTTGGATACTGGCTGAATTTTGATCACTATGGGGGAGATGCACAATGCAGCTTTGTTTTCCAATGCATTACTCAGATTTCTTTCTGCCATGTCTCTCTTTACAGCTGCTAAGGGCTTTCTCCAAAAATGGAGGGTCTAGAAAGTGTCTGGAGTTGCTAATGGTTCCCCAGGACCATGGTGACGTTGAGTGTGAGCACTTACATACAGAGGGGGTGTGGGGCTAAATTGGCCCCTTCCTAGGCTCTTCCCCCTCACCCTTGCATTTTTTTCCTGTGCACTATTGGTTTGGCACCATCTTTGTTGGTGGCGTGTCATCATTTTACAGAAACACGGCACAGGAAGAGTCCCAGGGTGGGTGACGCAGGTATTTAGAGAGCCAAAGACCCTGGGGCAAAGGTTATAACCTGCTGGTTTTACTTTCTGTCCAAAGAGTCGTCCAAGATTTGACCTTCCATCAGACCCAATAGCTATGGAGGAACCAAAGCCGTCCTCTAGCCAAAGGGATACTATCGAGCGGGTACCAAGCTTGCAGCAGAAGCTGAGGAGTAGGCAGTATATCAGCAATGAAAGCACCCATCATTAATCATAACCAGCGAGCATTAGAGATGGACAAGATACATCCCAGACTCCCACCATCCTAGGAAACAAACAACTTTACAATGTAAGAAAATATACTGAGTGCATTCTATACAATAAATGTTATACCTGCGCAATCAAACACAATATGTTTTTATACAGCTATCAAAAAAAAAATCAATAATACAGAATAAAAATACACTTCAAATAACTCTATAGTGTTATACATGACGTGTGTAATGCAATGACTTGCTGCCAAATACCCAAGATATTATATTTAAAGTTAAACAGCTTTATGGCAGTCATTTCAATGACCTCAGAAGAATGAAAGACGGAGCTGCTTCTACCAGGAAAACAAACCTACAATCATGGCAGTATAATAATCGACATTTATGTCAGCAAAAACTAGCAAAACATGAACTAATTCCACCCCAAAAATACATAACTGTCTCTCAAGAAAGTGATAATAAGTATGTTTATTAGGTTTAGGTTTTGCAAGCCAGCCGGTATTTTACTGGCAGACTGGTAAAGACACATAGCTTGAGACCAATGTTAAGTGTAGGGAGGTAGAGTATATAATAGTATGTAATAATATCCTGGTATTTTATTCTGTACCTTATATCAATTCAATAATGCAGCCTGTGCTAGTTTTGTTCTTGCATCAGGTTGAATGGATATATTCTTATCACAAAATATGTACAGAATTACTTATCATACAGATTCAAATGATGCAAAATAGTCTGACAAATTTAATTGGGAGCAAATTAAAGATAAAACATGAGTAAGTAACATTCTGGGCTTTTTTCCCCCGATTTGCGCCTCTTCTGTTTATATGTATTTATACTGCGTTTCTCCGGTGGCGCTAATATATTGGGATTAGATTTGCGCACGCTAAAGACTTTTGCAAATATTTTGTGGAAAACAATTCTTATTTTGAGTGCGAAAATGACACCAGCTTTTAGCGAGTGAGAATAAAAAAGGTCAAAAATATTCGCAAACTTGCCTGTTTGTATTCGCAGTTTGCTCGTATGTACTATTGGAGTGTTAAATGTTTAGTTCATTGCTATAGGAGCAAAGCGCAAAAATAGTTTAAAAAATCTTTGCGTTTTTTTCGTACAGGCCCCTCATAGCGAGAGCTCGTAACGCTTTTCTGCCTGTTTGTGTAAAGATACACGTTGGGTTTTATTTGGACACCGTTTTTAAACCCTGTTTCCTACAAGGAACCAAGAATTGAAAACCAAAACGTGTATATATCATTCAAGTGTGTACACTGTGTCAGTATAGAATTCTCCACCCAGCTCAGCTGATAAATGGATCTGCCCCAGTCTTAGGCATTTCTACTGTAAAAGTTTAATAAATCCGCAGTTACAAGTGATAAAAAAAAACATTCAAAAATTCCCTTTACTCATTAGAAACTGGGCCTTTTATTTAGAAGGGAAAAAATAAAGATGTTTGTCTTTACTCCGTCTTAAACCTGGTAGATTAAAGATTTACCATGTGCTGGTACTATAATAACGGAATAAAGAGAATTAAAAGTGCAGCGCTATGTATTTACCAGACCTGGTAATGGCCCTCTGTCACCACATTGCCTTGTTATTCTCTATATTCATATTATAAAATATATATTATAAAAAATTGGTCTATGTGTATATTAGGAGAAAAACGTGTTTTAAATCTGTCTGTAGAGTCTCCGACTTATGACATCACTGGTGGCTTGATATGCTAATTACACATTTCCCATTTGAAATGAGTTCATTTGCATACCGTGGCACAGGTGATGTCATAAGCAGAAGATGCTACAGACACATTTAAAACACATGTTCTCCTAATTTAAGCACTTGCTGGCAGTTCTGCTAACCTAATGTTATATCTTTGATTATTTAAGCCACCAATATGTACTGTCCTTGACAGGGGTGGTACGCCTAGGGTTACCACCTTTTCTTCTAAAAAAATACCGGCCTTGGTACTGTCTTCATAGACTTAACATTGGCCTCATGCCTATTTTTTACCGGCCTGCCGGTAAAATACCGGCCAGGTGGCAACCCTAGGTACGCCTCTAATATAGAGTCTAATCAGAGAGGACTTGTCTGCTATTAAAAGAACAGATCATCTGGATGAGAAATATAAGTTATTACTAACTCGGAACAGCGTTTCAGACAGGAAAGGCATTGGATTTGGCTTTACTGTTCTTTTAAAATAATGTTAAGCTTTTGTGCTGCTTAAAAAATAAAACTATATTGTCTCTAATGAGAATAAAAATACAGAAAGTTTTTATCTGCAAGAGTTTTTTTCGAGCATTTGCAGACACACGTGTACAAATTTTTGCAGGGCATAATTTATTTGGAATTGACCGCGGGGTATGACATTTACGGTGACACAGGCTCTGAAGAGCACTTCCTGTTTGCTGCCGGAAGAGCAGGCCCCAATGAGACACTACAGGAAGTCAACTGTATGAAGCAAAATGGCTTCCTCCAGCCTGCTGAAAACCAGTTATTACCAGCCCTGGAAACGTTTACATATATATGCGAATGTGATAAAAACATTCTTTCGTGCAAGACAAACTAGTTATATTACATTTGTTTAGATTTTTTTTCTGCAGTGACGTCTTACAGACTGTACCATGTGTGTAAAGAGGAAGTGATCCTCTTGTCGCTGGCCCATATATGACGTGCACATTGGATCCATGTGGTCGTTTAAAGTGGCAGTGACGCGCTGTTTCCGAAATGTATCCGACTGACGAACCCACTGTAAATCCAGTCTAAAGAAGTATGGAATATTACGGTCTCTTGGGGGGGAAAAAAGAAAAAAAAAAGAGAACGATTTTCCTAACAACTTAAAATATACAGTATCATCCGCTCCTGATCCCTCAGCTTATGTTGGATCCGTGTGAGATGCGCCACCTACGCTGTCCCGTATAGCTTTAAGAACTGCTCAGAATCTTTTACACGTATAGGGTAGCTGGAATTTGTGTTTAACGCCTTGAGATATTTTTCCCCCTCTAGACTGATCCATACGTGTTGATAGTTGAAGCCGTGTTTTGGCGGCTGTTACATGCAATGGGGAGTGAATTCAGTATGAAGAGACCATAGGTAAAATAGCAGCAATCTTTTCACCGAGCTACGGCCATTGGGTAATGCCAACCAAAATCCTCTCCCGCCGTCCAGAATAGTGACGGTCCATGTGCTGCCAGGGACTGAATGACCCCAGGGGCGGCGGGCCAACAGATTAGATATTTTGCCGGTCAGAATGACGTTGTCCGATTTTTATTGATCTTCTATCGAGCGACCATCCAGTTTGTAGCCAAGGTCACCTCCCTAAGTATCTCGATGAATATTCCGATCCAGCCCTGTCCTGGCAAATAGGAGTGGCTCCTTCATTGGTGGAGCGCTATCCAATACGATTTCCGTGTCAGCCTTTTTATTTTATTGTTGTGGATATCTTGGCCATTTCAAGATGGCTGCCAGATTGGTACCTAGGTGGATAAGAGAAAGCGGTGAAATAGAAAGTAATGACAGTGGCGTTGGAATGGGCAGTTCCAACCACAGCGTCTGAAAAAGGGTTTTTTAGACACGTTCTCCATTATGTAAAAGAAACAGATCCGTTATGTCAGCTTTATTTCTCCTAAAAGCTGCAAATAAAGTGTAAAGTGTAATAGAGCTATTGATGTTGCTCTTGCACCAGTCCCGCCTCTCTCTCCAAGCCACTCCTCCTTATTGGATGTCACTGGATTTCGAAGCCCCACCTATCTCTCCAAGGCCCTCCTCCTTATTGGAATGTCACTGGATTTAGAAGCCCCGCCTATCTCTCCAAGCCCCTCCTTATTGGAATGTCACTGGATTTAGAAGCCCCGCCTCTCTCTCTCCAAGCTCCTCCTTATTGGAATGTCACTGGATTTAGAAGCCCCGCCTATCTCTCCAAGCCCCTCCTCCTTATTGGAATGTCACTGTATTTAGAAGCCCCGCCTCTCTCTCTCCAAGCTCCTCCTTATTGGAATGTCACTGGATTTAGAAGCCCCGCCTCTCTCTCCAAGCCCCTCCTCATTGGAATGTCACTGAATTTAGAAGCCCCGCCTCTCTCTCCAAGCCCCTCCTTATTGGAATGTCTCTGGATTTAGAAGCCCCGCCTCTCTCTCTCCAAGCTCCTCCTTATTGGAATGACACTGAATTTAGAAGCCCCGCCTCTCTCTCTCCAAGCCCCTCCTTATTGGAATGTCACTGGATTTAGAAGCCCCGCCTCTCTCTCTCCAAGCTCCTCCTTATTGGAATGTCACTGGATTTAGAAGCCCCGCCTCTCTCTCCAAGCTCCTCCTTATTGGAATGTCACTGAATTTAGAAGCCCCGCCTCTCTCTCCAAGCTCCTCCTTATTGGAATGTCACTGAATTTAGAAGCCCCGCCTCTCTCTCCAAGCCCCTCCTTATTGGAATGTCACTGGATTTAGAAGCCCCACCTCTATCTCCTAGCCCCTCCTCATTGGAATGTCACTGAATTTAGAAGCCCCGCCCCTCTCCCCAAGCCCCTCCTTATTGGAATTTCACTGAATTTAGAAGCCCCGCCCCTCTCTCCAAGCCCCTCCTTATAGGAATGTCACTGAATTTAGAAGCCCCGCCTCTCTCTCCAAGCCCCTCCTTATTGGAATGTCACTGAATTTAGAAGCCCTGCCCCTCTCTCCAAGCCCCTCCTTATTGGAATGTCACTGGATTTAGAAGCCCCGCCTCTCTCTCCAAGTTCCTCCTTATTGGAATGTCACTGAATTTAGAAGCCCCGTCTCTCTCTCCAAGCTCCTCCTTATTGGAATGTCACTGAATTTAGAAGCCACGCCCCTCTCTCCAAGCTCCTCCTTATTGGAATGTCACTGAATTTAGAAGCCACGCCCCTCTCTCCAAGCTCCTCCTTATTGGAATGTCACTGAATTTAGAAGCCCCGCCTCTCTCTCCAAGCCCCTCCTTATTGGAATGTCACTGAATTTAGAAGCCCCGCCTCTCTCTCCAAGCCCCTCCTTATTGGAATGTCACTGAATTTAGAAGCCCCGCCTCTCTCTCCAAGCCCCTCCTTATTGGAATGTCACTGGATTTAGAAGCCCCGCCTCTCCCTCCAAGCCCCTCCTTATTGGAATGTCACTGAATTTAGCAGCCCCGCCTCTCTCTCCAAGCCCCTCCTTATTGGAATGTCACTGAATTTAGAAGCCCCGCCTCTCTCTCCAAGCCCCTCCTTATTGGAATGTCACTGAATTTAGAAGCCCCGCCTCTCTCTCCAAGCCCCTCCTTATTGGAATGTCACTGAATTTAGAAGCCCCGCCTCTCTCTCCAAGCCCCTCCTTATTGGAATGCCACTGAATTTAGAAGCCCCGCCTATCTCTCCAAGCTCCTCCTTATTGGAATGTCACTGAATTTAGAAGCCCCGCCCCTCTCTCCAAGCCCCTCCTTATTGGAATGTCACTGAATTTAGAAGCCCCGCCACTCTCTCCAAGCCCCTCCTCATTGTAATGTCACTGGATTTAGAAGCCCCGCCTCTCTCTCCAAGCCCCTCCTTATTGGAATGCCACTGAATTTAGAAGCCCCGCCTCTCTCTCCAAGCCCCTCCTTATTGGAATGCTACTGAATTTAGAAGCCCCGCCCCTCTCTCCAAGCTCCTCCTTATTGGAATGTCACTGAATTTAGAAGCCCCGCCTCTCTCTCCAAGCCCCTCCTTATTGGAATGTCACTGGATTTAGCAGCCCCGCCTCTCTCTCCAAGCCCCTCCTTATTGGAATGTCACTGAATTTAGAAGCCCCGCCTCTCTCACCAAGCCCCTCCTTATTGGAATGTCACTGAATTTAGAAGCCCCGCCTCTCTCACCAAGCCCCTCCTTATTGGAATGTCACTGAATTTAGAAGCCACGCCTCTCCCTCCAAGCCCCTCCTTATTGGAATGTCACTGAATTTAGAAGCCCCGCCCCTCTCCCCAAGCCCCTCCTTATTGGAATTTCACTGAATTTAGAAGCCCCGCCTATCTCTCCAAGCTCCTCCTTATTGGAATGTCACTGAATTTAGAAGCCCCGCCCCTCTCTCCAAGCCCCTCTTTATTGGAATGTCACTGAATTTAGAAGCCACGCCCCTCTCTCCAAGCCCCTCTTTATTGGAATGTCACTGAATTTAGAAGCCCCGCCCCTCTCCCCAAGCCCCTCCTTATTGGAATTTCACTGAATTTAGAAGCCCCGCCCCTCTCTCCAAGATCCTCCTTATTGGAATGTCACTGAATTTAGAAGCCACGCCCCTCTCTCCAAGCTCCTCCTTATTGGAATGTCACTGAATGTAGATGCCCCGCCTCTCTCTCCAAGCTCCTCCTTATTGGAATGTCACTGAATTTAGAAGCCACGCCCCTCTCTCCAAGCCCCTCCTTATTGGAATGTCACTGAATTTAGAAGCCACGCCCCTCTCTCCAAGCCCCTCCTTATTGGAATGTCACTGAATTTAGAAGCCCCTCCTCTCTCTCCAAGCCCCTCCTTATTGGAATGTCACTGAATTTAGAAGCCACGCCCCTCTCTCCAAGCCCCTCCTTATTGGAATGTCACTGAATTTAGAAGCCCCGCCTCTCTCTCCAAGATCCTCCTTATTGGAATGTCACTGAATTTAGAAGCCACGCCCCTCTCTCCAAGCCCCTCCTTATTGGAATGTCACTGAATTTAGAAGCCCCACCTATCTCTCCAAGTCCCTCCTTATTGGAATGTCACTGGATTTAGAAGCCCCGCCTCTCTCTCCAAGCCCCTCCTTATTGGAATGTCACTGAATTTAGAAGCCCCGCCTATCTCTCCAAGCTCCTCCTTATTGGAATGTCACTGAATTTAGAAGCCCCACCTATCTCTCCATGCCCCTCCTTATTGGAATGTCACTGAATTTAGAAGCCCCGGGGGGATTATTTTCAAAGCAAAGCGACAGAAGGACTGGAAATTAATCTGAAAGTAGACTGAAGTGCGTCTCACGTCTATTACACAACAATACAACACACAGATAGTAAGCCAAGTAAAACAGCCCCTTTACATCATCATTAGGTGTTTACCTAATAAGGGGTCAGTTTTGTGACACACAGGGCCACTGACAAGACCTCTTAAATTTGAGAGTCTTTTTTGTGATCACTTGCTGCAGCCTTACAAAGTTACACTAGTAATCCCTTAAGGAATCCCTGTCTTTCTTATTGTAATCTCTGCCATACGCCAAAACACGACACTGTGACACCATCTTGGAAAGTCCCTGACCCCTCCATATTATACTTCCTCCTGGATACCCCTTCTTCTACCTGACTTGAAGTGCTCCCTCCAGTGGACAATGGGATAAATACCTTCTCCAAAACATATCATCCCTTTAATAAACTAGGTTAGGAACATACGCAGCATATTATTCAAGCAGCAGGTGGCAGCGTCTGGCCAGTCTATATTTAGCATGCTGCTATATATGCTTTTTGTTAATGATGGCACAGCAGTGAATATATATTACATATATTATATATAATATACATATATGTAATGACATAATACTGACACATGCTAAGCTCACTCAGGCCGCAGCAGACTGGTTATTATCTCAGGTAACTGCTCAGTTCTCACCTGGATCCATGGGCATGGCGGGAGTGAATTTTATCTCTGTCCCACTTTGTTTTCCTTTCCTTCTCACTCGCACCCTGGAAGAGAATATAGGAAGGGAATATATAATATTAATATATAAGAGGTTATATAAACCTCTCTCTCTCTCCGTGACTATTTCATTTATTCAATAGACCCTTAAAGAGTAATTAACATATTTTAACCCAATATTATAAACAATGTATTACACCGTATTAGCCATACTTGCCTAGGGCTTTATTATTTAAGCATGAGACTTGTTTATGGTGTATGAAAATTATTAAATATCAAAAGAAAGAGAATAATGGCACTGTGATAAGTGATTTGGAGGGATAATGCCAGTGTGATAAGTGATTTGGAGGGATAATGACACTGTGATTTGGGGAATAATGCCACTGTGATAAGTGATTTGTAGGGATAATGCCACTGTGATAAGTGATTTGGAGGGATGATGCCACTGTGATAAGTGATTTGGAGGGATGATGCCACTGTGATAAGTGATTTGGAGGGATAATGCCACTGTGATAAGTGATTTGGAGGGATAATGACACTGTGATTTGGGGAATAATGCCACTGTGATAACTGATTTGTAGGGATAATGCCACTGTGATAAGTGATTTGGAGGGATGATGCCACTGTGATAAGTGATTTGGAGGGATGATGCCACTGTGATAAGTGATTTGGAGGGATAATGACACTGTGATATGGAGGGATAATGACACTGTGATAAGTGATTTGGAGGGATAATGACACTGTGATCAGTGATTTGGGAGATAATGACACTGTGATAAGTGATTTGGAGGGATAATGACACTGTGATCAGTGATTTGGGAGATAATGACACTGTGATTTGGGGGGATAATGACACTGTGATTTGGGGGGATAATGACTCTGATTTGGAGGGATAATAACACTGTGATTTGGGGGATAATGACACTGTGATTTTGGGGGATAATGACACTGTGATAAGTGATTTGGAGGGATAATGACACTATGATAAGTGATTTAGAGGGAGAATAACACTGATAAGTGATTTGGAGGGATAATGACACTGATTTGGAGGGATAATGACACTGATTTGGAGATATAATGACACTGTTATAAGAGATTTGGAGGGATAATGACACTGATTTGGAGGGATAATAACACTGTGATAAGTGATTTGGAGGGATAATGACACTGTGATAAGTGATTTGGAGGGGTAATGCCACTGTGATTTGGGGGATAATGCCACTGTGATTTGGGTGATAATGACACTGTGATTTGGGGGATAATGACACTGTGATTTGGAGGGATAATGACACTGTGATTTGGGGGGATAATGACACTGTGATTTGGGGGGATAATGACACTGTGATTTGGGGGGATAATGACCCTGATTTGGAGGGATAATGACACTGTGATTTGGGGGGATAATGACACTGTGATTTGGGGGGATAAAGACACTGTGATTTGGGGGGGGATAATGACACTGTGATTTGGAGGGATAATGACAGTGTGATTTGGGGGGATAAAGACACTGTGATTTGGGGGATAATGACAATGTGATATGGAGGGATAATGACACTGTGATTTGGAGGGATAATGACACTGTGATTTGGGGGGATATGACACTGTGATTTGGGGGGATAATGACACTGTGATTTGGGGTGATAATGACCCTGATTTGGAGGGATAATTACACTGTGATTTGGGGGGATAATGACACTGTGATTTGGGGGGATAAAGACACTGTGATTTGGGGGGGATAATGACACTGTGATTTGAGGGATAATGACACTGTGATTTGGAGGGATACTGACACTGTGATTTGGAGGGATAATGACACTGTGATTTGGAGGGATAATGACACTGTGATTTGGAGGGATACTGACACTGTGATTTGGGGGGATAATGACACTGTGATTTGGAGGGATAATGACACTGTGATTTGGAGGGATAATGACACTGTGATTTGAGGGATAATGACACTGTGATTTGGAGGGATACTGACACTGTGATTTGGAGGGATAATGACACTGTGATTTGGAGGGATACTGACACTGTGATTTGGAGGGATACTGACACTGTGATTTGGAGGGATACTGACTGTGATTTGGGTGTACACCCTGATAATAAGTACTGTGCACGCCAGTGTAAGATCTAGTGACAGTGAACTGCGCTAAGCTGACAAATGAACTGCAGAAACCAGACACTGGCAGCTGATTACCGGTGTTTGGATAATGCTTACCAGATGTGAATCCCAACAATAAGGAAGAGAATGAGGACCACAAAGGCAAAAATCCCCAGCGAGACCAGCAGAGACACCTTTTCCAGTGGGTCATTCGGATCTAAGGGGATCACAGGCAGGGTAAGAAAGCGTTAAATACCCTGGGGTGAATGTAAAGATCCCCCCGGTGACCCTGAACACATGGGATTCTGGGTAAAGACATTTACATTCTGAGGATGGCTTTTCAAGCTGTAATATTCCTTTTAGCAAACACTAGGTGGCAGCAGACATCCCAGTACAGAGTAACCATGAGCAAGGTTTAAACACATTCCTGCCCTCAACCTGTGAACATTCCCCCCCCTCCCCCCCGATTAAATACCCAATGACTGCAGGATGCTGACCAATGCCATGAAATCATGCACTGAACAGTTCATATGCCCCAGACCAAATAACTGCCCCTCTGCAAGGCACTAAATAGGTCCGTACAGCTTTAAATGAAAGGCTTCCAGCAGAAGACTGGTGATAATATAGATGTATGGGGATGGGGGCTAATCCTCATTATTACATGGTCAGGGGTCTAATCCTCGTTATTATAGGGTTTGGGGGCTAATCCTCATTATTACATGGTCAGGGGTCTAATCCGCATTATTATAGTGTCTGGGGGCTAATCCTCATTATTACATGGTCAGGGATCTAATCCTCGTTATTATAGGGTTTGGGGGCTAATCCTCATTATTACATGGTCAGGGGTCTAATCCTCGTTATTATAGGGTTTGGGGGCTAATCCTCATTACTACATGGTCAGGGGTCTAATCCGCGTTATTATAGTGTCTGGGGGCTGATCCTCATTATTACAGTGTCAGGGGTCTAATCCTCCTTATTATAGTGTCTGGGGGCTGATCCTCTTTATTACAGGGTCAGGGGTCTAATCCTCCTTATTATAGGGTTTGGGGGCTAATCCTCATTATTACATGGTCAGGGGTCTAATCCTCGTTATTATAGTGTCTGGGGGCTAATCCTCATTATTACATGGTCAGGGGTCTTATCCACGTTATTATAGGGTTTGGGGGCTAATGCTCATTATTACATGGTCAGGGGTCTAATCCTCGTTATTATAGTGTCTGGGGACTAATCCTCATTATTACATGGTCAGGGGTCTAATCCACGTTATTATAGGGTTTGGGGGCTAATCCTCATTATTACATGGTCAGGGGTCTAATCCACGTTATTATAGTGTCTGGGGGCTGATCCTCATTATTACAGGGTCAGGGGTCTAATCCTCGTTATTATAGTGTCTGGGGGCTAATCCTCATTATTACAGGGTCAGTCAGGGGGCTAATCCTCATTATGATAGGGTCAGTCAGGGGGCTAATCCTCATTATTATAGGGTCAGTCAGGGGGCTAATCCTCATTATTACAGGGTCAGTCAGGGGGCTAATCCTCATTATTATAGGGTCAGTCAGGGGGATAATCCTCATTATTACAGGGTCAGTCAGGGGGCTAATCCTCATTATTACAGTGTCAGTCAGGGGTCTAATCCTCATTATTACAGGGTGAGTCAGGGGGCTAATCCTCATTATTACATGGTCAGTCATGGGGCTAATCCTCATTATTACAGGGTCAGTCAGGGGGCTAATCCTCATTATTACAGGGTCAGTCAGGGGGCTAATCCTCATTATTATAGGGTCAGTCAGGGGGCTAATCCTCATTATTATAGGGTCAGTCAGGGGCCTAATCCTCATTATTACAGGGTCAGTCAGGGGGATAATCCTCATTATTACAGGGCAAGTCAGGGGGCTAATCCTCATTATTACAGGGTCAGTCAGGTGGCTAATCCTCCTTATTACAGGGCCAGTCAGGGGGCTAATCCTCATTATTACAGGGTCAGTCAGGGGGCTAATCCTCATTATTACAGGGTCAGTCAGGGGGCTAATCCTCATTATTACAGGGCAAGTCAGGGGGCTAATCCTCATTATTACAGGGTCAGTCAGGTGGCTAATCCTCCTTATTACAGGGCCAGTCAGGGGGCTAATCCTCATTATTACAGGGTCAGTCAGGGGGCTAATCCTCATTATTACAGGGTCAGTCAGGGGGCTAATCCTCATTATTACAGGGTCAGTCAGGGGTCTAATCTCGTTATTATAGGGTTTGGGGGCTAATCCTCATTATTACATGGTCAGGGGTCTAATCCGCGTTATTATAGTGTCTGGGGGCTAATCCTCATTATTACATGGTCAGGGGTCTAATCCTCGTTATTATAGGGTTTGGGGGCTAATCCTCATTATTACATGGTCAGGGGTCTAATCCTCGTTATTATAGGGTTTGGGGGCTAATCCTCATTACTACATGGTCAGGGGTCTAATCCGCGTTATTATAGTGTCTGGGGGCTGATCCTCATTATTACAGTGTCAGGGGTCTAATCCTCCTTATTATAGTGTCTGGGGGCTGATCCTCTTTATTACAGGGTCAGGGGTCTAATCCTCCTTATTATAGGGTTTGGGGGCTAATCCTCATTATTACATGGTCAGGGGTCTAATCCTCGTTATTATAGTGTCTGGGGGCTAATCCTCATTATTACATGGTCAGGGGTCTTATCCACGTTATTATAGGGTTTGGGGGCTAATCCTCATTATTACATGGTCAGGGGTCTAATCCTCGTTATTATAGTGTCTGTGGGCTAATCCTCATTATTACATGGTCAGGGGTCTAATCCACGTTATTATAGGGTTTGGGGGCTAATCCTCATTATTACATGGTCAGGGGTCTAATCCACGTTATTATAGTGTCTGGGGGCTGATCCTCATTATTACAGGGTCAGGGGTCTAATCCTCGTTATTATAGTGTCTGGGGGCTAATCCTCATTATTACAGGGTCAGTCAGGGGGCTAATCCTCATTATTATAGGGTCAGTCAGGGGGCTAATCCTCATTATTATAGGGTCAGTCAGGGGGCTAATCCTCATTATTACAGGGTCAGTCAGGGGGCTAATCCTCATTATTATAGGGTCAGTCAGGGAGATAATCCTCATTATTACAGGGTCAGTCAGGGGGCTAATCCTCATTATTACAGTGTCAGTCAGGGGTCTAATCCTCATTATTACAGGGTGAGTCAGGGGGCTAATCCTCATTATTACATGGTCAGTCATGGGGCTAATCCTCATTATTACAGGGTTAGTCAGGGGACTAATCCTCATTATTACACGGTCAGTCAGGGGGCTAATCCTCATTATTATAGGGTCAGTCAGGGGGCTAATCCTCATTATTATAGGGTCAGTCAGGGGCCTAATCCTCATTATTACAGGGTCAGTCAGGGGGATAATCCTCATTATTACAGGGCAAGTCAGGGGGCTAATCCTCATTATTACAGGGTCAGTCAGGTGGCTAATCCTCCTTATTACAGGGCCAGTCAGGGGGCTAATCCTCATTATTACAGGGTCAGTCAGGGGGCTAATCCTCATTATTACAGGGTCAGTCAGGGGGCTAATCCTCATTATTACAGGGCAAGTCAGGGGGCTAATCCTCATTATTACAGGGTCAGTCAGGTGGCTAATCCTCCTTATTACAGGGCCAGTCAGGGGGCTAATCCTCATTATTACAGGGTCAGTCAGGGGGCTAATCCTCATTATTACAGGGTCAGTCAGGGGGCTAATCCTCATTATTACAGGGTCAGTCAGGGGTCTAATCTCGTTATTATAGTGTCTGGGGGCTAATCCTCCTTATTACAGGGCCAGTCAGGGGGCTAATCCTCATTATTACAGGGTCAGTCAGGGGGCTAATCCTCATTATTACAGGGTCAGTCAGGGGGCTAATCCTCATTATTACAGGGTCAGTCAGGGGTCTAATCTCGTTATTATAGTTTCTAGGGGCTAATCCTCATTATTACAGGGTCAGTCAGGGGGCTAATCCTCATTATTACAGGGTCAGTAAGGGGGCTAATCCTCATTATTACAGGGTCAGTAAGGGGGCTAATCCTCATTATTACAGGGTCAGTAAGGGGGCTAATCCTCATTATTACAGGGTCAGTCAGGGGGCTAATCCTCATTATTACAGGGCAAGTCAGGGGGCTAATCCTCACTATTACAGGGTCATATGGATAATCCCAGTTAATATGGGGGCCAGGGGGCTAGTCACAGTTATTATTCCAGTTATTATGGGCAAGTGGGCCAAGCTCAGTTATTATGGGGGCCAGGCTCAGCTCAGTTATTATGGGGGCCAGGTAGATAATCACAGGTAATATGGGACAGGTGCTAATCTCCCTTATTATGCTTAGTGGGCTATTTTAAATTATTATGGGGGGCAGGGGGATAACCCCAAGTATTATCCTAGTTAATATGGGCCAGGTGCCCTGTCTCTGTTATTATGGTCAGGGGGGTAATCCCAGTTATTATATGGGTCAGGGGGCTAATCCTAGTTATTATATAGGTCAGGGGGCTAATCCAAGTTATTATATAGGTCAGGGGGCTAATCCTAGTTATTTCATAGGTCAGGGGGGTAATCCCAGTTATTATATAGGTCAGGGGGCTAATCCTAGTTATTATATAGGTCAGGGGGCTAATCCAAGTTATTATATAGGTCAGGGGGTAATCCCAGTTATTTCATAGGTCAGGGGGGTAATCCCAGTTATTATATAGGTAAGGGGGCTAATCCCAGTTATTACATAGGTCAGGGGGTAATCCCAGTTATTTCATAGGTCAGGGGGGTAATCCAAGTTATTATATAGGTCAGGGGGATAATCCCAGTTATTATATATGTCAGGGGGTAATCCCAGTTATTATATAGGTCAGGGGGTAATCCCAGTTATTTCATAGGTCAGGGGGGTAATCCAAGTTATTATATAGGTCAGGGGGATAATCCCAGTTATTATATATGTCAGGGGGTAATCCCAGTTATTATATAGGTCAGGGGGTAATCCCAGTTATTATATAGGTCAAGGGGTAATCCCTGTTATTATATAGGTCAGGGGGTAATCCCAGTTATTATATAGGTCAGGGGGCTAATCCCAGTTATTATATAGGTCAGGGGGGTAATCCCAGTTATTATATAGGTCAGGGGGGTAATCCCTGTTATTATATAGGTCAGGGGGCTAATCCCAGTTATTATATAGGATGCTAATCCCAGTTATTATATATGTCAGGGGGCTAATCCCAGTTATTACTGGTCAGACGGTGACACCAATTGGGGTAACTCACCAACAACTGGTTCCTCTGGGTCCGATTCTAATATCAGAGTAGTGGTTTCATCGTTGGTCTCTATGGGGGGACCTGGATAATAGAAACAAGTCATGGGATTTGTAACAAGGCTCTTCCTTAAAGAGTAGTTATCACAAAGACGGTGTTCCCAGCAGCCTTAGTAAGACTACTAAAATCACACATGTATAACAAAAAATAAATATGTGTCCATGTTTAGAAGAAATACTGTACTGGCATCAGATGACAATGTATATATCCAAAGTGCTTCACCTAGATTTATACAGTGCCAAATATATCTCATATTTCAGCTAACAAGTTACTGGGGATCTTTACACCATATAGAGGGGCAGGTACTAAAAATAAACGCAAATATATTTCATGAGCAAATCTATGTTTGCCCTTTGCTCCTATTGCAATGTACTAAACATTTAACACTCAAATAGTACATACGAGCAAACTGCGAATAAAAACAGGCAAGTTTGCGGATATTTTTCCTACCCGTTTTGATAGCGCTCGCTAAAAGATGGTGTAATTTTTACACGCCAATAAGACTTATTTTTCACAAAATATTCGCAAGGCTCTTAAGCGTGCGCAAATCTAATCGCAATTTATTAGCGGAACCGGAAAAATGCACATTTCTAAGCCGGCCAGTCCTCGGTCTGAATATCTGTACTGCAATATAACTGATCCTTTCTATGCCATATACAGCATTACTATCACTTCCACATGGAAGTCCAAGGTGTAGCCTTACTGGTCCACGGTATGGCTCTGGCTTCTGGGCTCCACTCGCTCCAGTTTCCTGCATCCAGGAAGTCCTTGGCACTGACCTGGATCACGTGTTCTATACCAGCAAATGCGTCGGTAATGATCTCCGTCAGGTTGGCAGTTTCCACCTGTGTGTTGGGAAAACAATCAGCCAGCTGAGAAAATGTTACAGTTTCCCTTGGGATTGGGGGGGTCTCTGCCGATGACTACTATGCTTGTGAAATATACCGGACGCATTTTGCATTAAAAAAGGCATGTGTACCTCTACTTCATATAGTCTATAGATCAAGATGGACACTGACCATCTAGTCTGCCCAATTTCTGATTAAAAAATAAATAAAATATGAATACTTTGATTAGTCCCTGGTCTTATCTTGTATCTTGGATAGTCTTATGCAATTCTGCTGGAAGGCTATTCCATACATCCACTACCCTCTCAGTCAGTAATACTTCCTGATATTACATTTAAATTGTTGCCCCTCTAATTTCAGACTATGTCCTCTAGTTGTGGTAGTTTTTCTTCCTATAAATATACTCTCCTCTGTTACTGTGTTGATTCCCTTTATGTATTTAAATGTTTCTATCATATCCCCCCTGTTACGTCTTTCCTTCAAGCTATACGTGTTAGTTACGTCTTCCTCCAAGCTATACGTGTTAGTTACGTCTTTCCTCCAAGCTATACATGTTAGTTACGTCTTTCCTCCAAGCTATACATGTTAGTTACGTCTTCCTCCAAGCTATACATGTTAGTTACGTCTTCCTCCAAGCTATACGTGTTAGTTACGTCTTTTCTCCAAGCTATACATGTTAGTTACGTCTTCCTCCAAGCTATACATGTTAGCTACGTCTTCCTCCAAGCTATACATGTTAGTTACGTCTTCCTCCAAGCTATACATGTTAGTTACGTCTTCCTCCAAGCTATACATGTTAGTTACGTCTTCCTCCAAGCTATACGTGTTAGTTACGTCTTTCCTCCAAGCTATAAGTGTTAGTTACGTCTTCCTCCAAGCTATACGTGTTAGTTACGTCTTTCCTCCAAGCTATACATGTTAGTTACGTCTTTCCTCCAAGCTATACGTGTTAGTTACGTCTTTCCTCCAAGCTATACGTGTTAGTTACGTCTTTTCTCCAAGCTATACATGTTAGTTACGTCTTTCCTCCAAGCTATACATGTTAGTTACATCTTCCTCCAAGCTATACATGTTAGTTACATCTTCCTCCAAGCTATACATGTTAGTTACGTCTTCCTCCAAGCTATACATGTTAGTTACGTCTTCCTCCAAGCTATACATGTTAGTTACGTCTTTCCTCCAAGCTATACATGTTAGTTACGTCTTTCCTCCAAGCTATACGTGTTAGTTACGTCTTCCTCCAAGCTATACATGTTAGTTACGTCTTTCCTCCAAGCTATACATGTTAGTTACGTCTTCCTCCAAGCTATACATGTTAGTTACGTCTTTCCTCCAAGCTATACATGTTAGTTACGTCTTTCCTCCAAGCTATACATGTTAGTTACGTCTTCCTCCAAGCTATACATGTTAGTTACGTCTTTCCTCCAAGCTATACATGTTAGTTACGTCTTCCTCCAAGCTATACATGTTAGTTACGTCTTTCCTCCAAGCTATACATGTTAGTTACGTCTTTCCTCCAAGCTATACATGTTAGTTACGTCTTCCTCCAAGCTATACATGTTAGTTACGTCTTCCTCCAAGCTATACGTGTTAGTTACGTCTTTTCTCCAAGCTATACATGTTAGTTACGTCTTCCTCCAAGCTATACATGTTAGTTACGTCTTCCTCCAAGCTATACATGTTAGTTACGTCTTCCTCCAAGCTATACATGTTAGTTACGTCTTCCTCCAAGCTATACATGTTAGTTACGTCTTCCTCCAAGCTATACGTGTTAGTTACGTCTTTCCTCAAAGCTATAAGTGTTAGTTACGTCTTCCTCCAAGCTATACGTGTTAGTTACGTCTTTCCTCCAAGCTATACATGTTAGTTACGTCTTTCCTCCAAGCTATACGTGTTAGTTACGTCTTTCCTCCAAGCTATACGTGTTAGTTACGTCTTTTCTCCAAGCTATACATGTTAGTTACGTCTTTCCTCCAAGCTATACATGTTAGTTACATCTTCCTCCAAGCTATACATGTTAGTTACATCTTCCTCCAAGCTATACATGTTAGTTACGTCTTCCTCCAAGCTATACATGTTAGTTACGTCTTCCTCCAAGCTATACATGTTAGTTACGTCTTTCCTCCAAGCTATACATGTTAGTTACGTCTTTCCTCCAAGCTATACGTGTTAGTTACGTCTTCCTCCAAGCTATACATGTTAGTTACGTCTTTCCTCCAAGCTATACATGTTAGTTACGTCTTCCTCCAAGCTATACATGTTAGTTACGTCTTCCTCCAAGCTATACATGTTAGTTACGTCTTCCTCCAAGCTATACATGTTAGTTACGTCTTTCCTCCAAGCTATACGTGTTAGTTACGTCTTTCCTCCAAGCTATACATGTTAGTTACATCTTCCTCCAAGCTATACATGTTAGTTACGTCTTCCTCCAAGCTATACATGTTAGTTACATCTTTCCTCCAAGCTATACATGTTAGTTACATCTTTCCTCCAAGCTATACGTTAGTTACGTCTTCCTCCAAGCTATACGTGTTAGTTACGTTTTCCTCCAAGCTATACGTTAGTTACGTCTTCCTCCAAGCTATACATGTTAGTTACGTCTTCCTCCAAGCTATACATGTTAGTTACGTCTTCCTCCAAACTATACATGTTAGTTACGTCTTCCTCCAAGCTATACGTGTTAGTTATGTCTTCCTCCAAGCTATACATGTTAGTTACGTCTTCCTCCAAGCTATACGTGTTAGTTACGTCTTTCCTCCAAGCTATACATGTTAGTTACGTCTTCCTCCAAGCTATACATGTTAGTTACGTCTTCCTCCAAACTATACATGTTAGTTACGTCTTCCTCCAAGCTATACATGTTAGTTACGTCTTCCTCCAAGCTATACGTGTTAGTTACGTCTTCCTCCAAGCTATACATGTTAGTTACGTCTTCCTCCAAGCTATACATGTTAGTTACGTCTTCCTCCAAGCTATACGTGTTAGTTACGTCTTCCTCCAAGCTATACATGTTAGTTACGTCTTCCTCCAAACTATACATGTTAGTTACATCTTCCTCCAAGCTATACATGTTAGCTACGTCTTCCTCCAAACTATACATGTTAGTTACGTCTTCCTCCAAGCTATACATGTTAGTTACGTCTTCCTCCAAGCTATACATGTTAGTTACGTCTTCCTCCAAGCTATACGTGTTAGTTACGTTTTTCTCCAAGCTATACATGTTAGTTACGTCTTCCTCCAAACTATACGTGTTAGTTACGTCTTCCTCCAAGCTATACGTGTTAGTTACGTCTTCCTCCAAGCTATACTTGTTAGTTACGTCTTCCTCCAAGCTATACATGTTAGTTACGTCTTCCTCCAAGCTATACATGTTAGTTACGTCTTCCTCCAAGCTATACATGTTAGTTACGTCTTCCTCCAAGCTATACGTGTTAGTTACGTCTTTCCTCCAAGCTATAAGTGTTAGTTACGTCTTCCTCCAAGCTATACATGTTAGTTACATCTTTCCTCCAAGCTATACATGTTAGTTACATCTTTCCTCCAAGCTATACATGTTAGTCAGGTAATGGGGGTGATGGAAGCATGCAATGGGGTCATGAACCTGGGGTGATGGAGGCATGTATTTGTGGTGAGGGGCATGTAATGGGGGAGATGGGGGCATACAATGGGGGTGATAAGGGCATGTAATGGGGGTGATGGAGGCATGTAATGGTGATGATAGAGGCATGTAATGGGGTGAGGGGGGCATGTAATGTGTATATAATGGGGTGATGGGGAAATGCAATGTGTATGTAATGAGGTGAGGGGGGCATGTAATGGGGAGATGGGAGCATGTAATGTGTATGTAATGGGGTGATGGGGGCATGCAATGGGGTGATGGGGGCATGTAATGGGGTGATGGGGCACGTCCAGAGTGTAGGGGGGTAGGGGGGTGCCCACATTTTGTCTGCCTAGGGCAACCCAAACCCAAGATACACCGCTGACCACACCATAAGGTAGAAAGAGATCTCTTTAAACTCACCACTGACCAGGACTGGTGTAGGACAGGCCGATACTGCAGCCTGAATTTCAGCTGGAACTGTGGCTCATGGGGCCAGGTGGATGGGTATACCCAACTGACACGGAGACGTTTAGGAGCTAGGAAAATGGGTTCAGCCATGAGCTTCTCAGGAGGATCTGGCTTCACTGCAAGACAATAATAAACAGGGTCATAAAGCACCAGCCCCCTATAATTAAATGAGCCAACCAGAGGCCTCGGAGATGTACCAGGTCACATGGTATGTACTCCCGCTTGGCTCTTCTACATATCATTACCCAGCATGCATTGTGATAACTGACCTGTGCGTGTCTGTCCATGCAATTCTCGTGACCCAATAGCCAAGTGCAAAGAAAATGAATACAGTCATTAAGCCAACAATGACATCACAAGCCATGTAACGGAAGGAATCCCCGAGGAGGGAATATTTCCTACAGAGAGTGTTTCATACACAGCTGGTTACAACAGATGGGGTTCTGCTGGTAACTCAAATCTTTATCCTATAAGCTTTGTTTTTACTGTGAATGTAGATAATAAATTATGGCAAATAATCTATACATTGCATTAGCAGAATTGCCAGCGAATACCTAAATAAGGAGAAAAATGTGTGTTATAGATCTCTCCTGGTTATGACATCAGCTGCTACTGGATATGCAAATTACTGCGTTAGAATGAGAAATGTGTGATTTGCATATCAAGCTACAAGGTGATGTCATAAGCAGGGGACTTCACACACCCCTTCTAAAACTCATTATGCTTGTTATCTATGACCTATGGGAAGTAATATTAGGAGTAATAAATAACATACTTTAAAAAGAGCTTCATTTGGACAGATCAATACACAGATCAATCATTTCTATGTTGTGCTACTCTGGAATGTGGTCCAGAGGGGGCGATACAAGTCAGATGGGGCCAATTCTATTCCAACGTTGGTGATATTTGGACTCAAGAATATGTGTGGTTTGAATAATAAGGAATTGACACTGGCGCACTCTGGGGTGACGTCAATATGGCGGTGAGGTATAAAGCTACACAGAAGCAAAAAAATTGTTTAATATGACACTTAAAAAATAAAAATAATAATGATAAAATCCCATCCAGGGGTATTTAACACTTACATAGACACATGAAATACAAAGATATGGAACTTGTTGTTTCATTCATTCATCAAATCCTGATGTCTGCTCTATCACCAACCAAACTCCTGTGTGTCTCATGAGGACCCCAAACCCCGGCCCCCTCGTCTGTCCATAACAAGAGGTTATCAACTGATGCAGCCTCAACGGTTATAGAATATTGCCCTAAATTTGGTTATTATGACCGGGGTATTTATACAGAGAGTCGTAACTTAGAGACAGGGGACTGTAGCTCAGAGAGAGAGGACTGTAACTAGGGGAGAGGGGACTGTAACTAGGGGAGAGGGGACTGTAACTCAGAGAGAGGGGACTGTAACTAGGGGAGAGGGGACTGTAACTCAGAGAGAGAGAGAGGACTGTAACTAGGGGAGAGGGGACTGTAACTAGGGGAGAGGGGACTGTAACTCAGAGAGAGAGAGGACTGTAACTAGGGGAGAGGGGACTGTAACTCAGAGAGAGAGAGGACTGTAACTCAGAGAGAGAGAGGACTATAACTCAGAGAGAGGGGACTGTAACTAGGGGAGAGGGGACTGTAACTCAGAGAGAGAGAGGACTATAACTCAGAGAGAGGGGACTGTAACTAGGGGAGAGGGGACTGTAACTCAGAGAGAGAGAGGACTGTAACTAGGGGAGAGGGGACTGTAACTCGGGGAGAGGGGACTGTAACTCAGAGAGAGAGAGGACTATAACTCAGAGAGAGGGGACTGTAACTAGGGGAGAGGGGACTGTAACTCAGAGAGTGGGGACTGTAACTCAGAGACAGGGGACTGTAACTCAGAGAGAGGGGACTGTAACTAGGGAAGAGGGGACTGTAACTCAGAGAGAGAGAGGACTATAACTCAGAGAAAGGGGACTGTAACTAGGGGAGAGGGGACTGTAACTAGGGGAGAGGGGACTGTAACTCAGAGAGAGAGAGGACTATAACTCAGAGAGAGGGGACTGTAACTAGGGGAGAGGGGACTGTAACTCAGAGAGAGAGAGGACTGTAACTAGGGGAGAGGGGACTGTAACTCGGGGAGAGGGGACTGTAACTCAGAGAGAGAGAGGACTATAACTCAGAGAGAGGGGACTGTAACTAGGGGAGAGGGGACTGTAACTAGGGGAGAGGGGACTGTAACTAGGGGAGAGGGGACTGTAACTCAGAGAGAGAGAGGACTGTAACTAGGGGAGAGGGGACTGTAACTAGGGGAGAGGGGACTGTAACTAGGGAAGAGGGGACTGTAACTCAGAGAGAAAGAGGACTGTAACTTGGGGAGAGGGGACTGTAACTCGGGGAGAGGGGACTGTAACTCAGAGAGAGGGGACTGTAACTAGGGGAGAGGGGACTGTAACTAGGGGAGAGGGGACTGTAACTAGGGGAGAGGGGACTGTAACTCGGGGAGAGGGGACTGTAACTTGGGAAGAGGGGACTGTAACTCAGGGAGAGGGGACTGTAACTAGGGGAGAGGGCTGTTACTCAGGGAGAGGGGACTGTAACTCGTTACTAGGGAGGTATGATCCTGGGAGTTGTCAAAAATTAGAAATAAAACTGTAGAAATGTGTTTCCAGCTTTAATAAAATCAACTGTTTGCAGAAATATTTACTTCAAAAAATCTCACATGATTGGAAACACATGAGCATCTAAAACCCACAATGAATAAACATAGAGAAGGATTCTTTACTATTAGGGTGGTTACACTGTGGAATCCGCTGCCAAATGAAGTAGTGTTTTTTTTTTAATTTAGAAAACGTTTGGCTGTTTTTCTGGATATGAAACTCATACAGGGAATATTGTGCGTAAAAGTCGATAACATGATGTTGATCAGGGGGGAGTCCGACTGCCTTGGAGTCAAGAAGGATTTTTTCCCCTTTGAGGGTTGACTCGGGTAACTCAGATTTTTGGCATCAAGCTGTGCCTCAGAATATCAGACATATTCACATCGGTGGAATGTCCAAATACGTCCACAGCTCGGATATTGCCAAAATCATCCGAAATGCACCGAAAGGAAGTGGTAGCTGCGGCCCTCCCTATAGGCTTGTTTCGGGGGGGTCCTCAGGTATATAATATAATAAAATAGATGTCAGTTGGAGGACTTTGGCCATAGTCGATATAGCTGAGGTCCTCTCGAAGTGGCACAAAGTGTAACAAAAAAAAATCTTTAACTGTATAAATAAACATTAAATAAAATATGTTTTATTAAAATGTGAAAATGCTCATACTAATTTAAATAAAATAATGTGCCATAGGACATTAATAGATTCTAAATGGATATTCATATTTTTGTGTTTAAAATGATTACTTTCATTCTTTTACACTTTTCTGTTTAATTCTACAACTAAAATTGTCAGAATTGAAATTGGCGACGTTGGTGTGTTCGGAGCGCGTTTGACGGGATCAAAGCATATTATTAGCCGACAATCTATGGTAAGCAAAATGGTCCCGATCAGAATGAAATTCGGCTACAGTGCCGGATCCAAATCGGACTATATTGAGTTAACCCTTTAGTGCTGGTATTATTTGAAGTGTTGAATGGTTGATCTTGATGAACTGGATGTGTTTTATCAGCCTGATTAATTAGGTAACAGCAAACCTCAGCCCCGAAATCAAAGAAATAGCTACAAATCATTTTCTTCTAAATGAATAATTGTCTCTATAAATCACCAAATGCTCTGTAGCAACGAAAGGAATGGGAACAAGGAGGGCAGTGCCTGATATCCCTGGCTCAACTGAGAACCGGTTATTATTCAACATGCAGTGCTATATTCAAGAAAGAGGGAATTTCAAACGTAAGACTAAAGTAGCCGAGCTTAAATTAAAGATTTTTCCAACTCGGCTACTTTGGCCTTAAAGGGCAAGCAAGCTTTTTTTGTTTTTATCACTTGTGTGTCTGCAAAATAGGGTCTGTTTTTCATGAATAAACCCCTACGATTCAATTCAACAACAAAAAAAATCAAATGGGTTTAAAGACTGAGAGGAAATGTATGAAAATAGTATTTTGCAGAAGGAGTAGTAGATATCCGGAACAGCTTTCCAGTGGAAATAGTAAAGGGGTGAAACTGTAAAGAGTAGTAGATACCTGAAAAAACCTTCCAGTGGAAGCTGGGAAAATGAAATCTAGAATGCTTTTTTGCATCTATTTCTTTTTTCCTGAATTGGGTGTAATATATTGTTATACTTGGAAACTGGAAAAACCTGAACCATAAAAACCCCTGCGTTTGTATAAAACTGGCTTTTTCTTTATTACTGTAGAAGCATTTTAAAGGTGGCAGCATACACAAACTCACAGAGTCGAAAATTCTGGCAGTCCGCAAACAAAAAAACATTCCGCCTCCTTCCCAAACCTTCTGGGACGCTTCCCGCTGGCTGAATTAGCAGGAAAGTAAAGGCAGATCGTGCAAACGGGATACCAGCAACACAATAGGAGGGGAGCCGCGAGTGTGAGCGATGTTACAATGCTGTCATTGTGCTGGCAGTCACTCACACTCCCCGGAGTGTCTGAATCATGCTCTGCTCATTATCTGATGCTCCAGTCTTAGTTCCAGTGATGCTCCAGTCTGGGTGGAGTGTGCTTACTGGCTGAGCCATGGCTGGGATATTCTAACTCCCCGAGTGCCAGACACATGTGTAACACATTGAGATGGCAGGACTGCTCCAAAGATTAACTCTGTCACAGCTAGAGAGGAACACAAACTGTGCTGCCGTGATTAGAACAAATCCCAGGAGACAGCTTCTCAGCTCCTAAACTCCCTACTGTTGTGTTTTATGATTGTTTTACATTGAACTCTATTGAAGGACCATTGCCCTGGCTCCTAAAAATAACCAGGCTGGCTCCTGAATTGCTATGTCTGGCTCCTGAAGGTCACAGAGAGATGTCAGTCCCTGGAATAGAGACATGTATCTAAGGATTGTGAAATGAAGAGCACAGTACTCATTGCTGGGGTTTGATAATAAAATAATGCACAGCCACACAGAAATGTAAAGATTATTTGAAATGAATAAATTCTGCTAATAGGGGGCACCCTTTATTATAATAGCAAGTTATAACATATTACACACTCACCAACAGACTGCAAGGTGACCTGCCATTACACACTCACCAACAGACTGCAAGGTGACCTCCCATTACACACTCACCAACAGACTACAAGGTGACCTCCCATTACACACTCACCAACAGACTGCAAGGTGACCTGCCATTACACACTCACCAACAGACTGCAAGGTGACCTCCCATTACACACTCACCAACAGACTGCAAGGTGACCTCCCATTACACACTCACCAACAGACTGCAAGGTGACCTCCCATTACACACTCACCAACAGACTGCAAGGTGACCTCCCATTACACACTCACTAATGGATTACACAGCCACCTCCCATTACACACCTACAAATAGAAGCACAGCCGAGCCACATCCCATTACACACTCACCAACAGACTGCAAGGCGACCTCCCATTACACACTCACCAACAGACTGCAAGGTGACCTCCCATTACACACTCACCAACAGACTGCAAGGTGACCTCCCATTACACACTCACTAATGGATTACACAGCCACCTCCCATTACACACCTACAAATAGAAGCACAGCCGAGCCACATCCCATTACACACTCACCAACAGACTGCAAGGTGACCTCCCATTACACACTCACCAACAGACTGCAAGGTGACCTCCCATGACACACTCACCAACAGACTGCAAGGTGACCTCCCATTACACACTCACCAACAGACTACAAGGTGACCTCCCATTACACACTCACCAACAGACTACAAGGTGACCTCCCATTACACACTCACCAACAGACTGCAAGGTGACCTCCCATTACACACTCACCAACAGACTGCAAGGTGACCTGCCATTACACACTCACCAACAGACTACAAGGTGACCTCCCATTACACACTCACCAACAGACTACAAGGTGACCTCCCATTACACACTCACCAACAGACTACAAGGTGACCTCCCATTACACACTCACCAACAGACTGCAAGGTGACCTCCCATTACACACTCACCAACAGACTGCAAGGTGACCTGCCATTACACACTCACCAACAGACTGCAAGGTGACCTCCCATTACACACTCACCAACAGACTGCAAGGTGACCTCCCATTACACACTCACCAACAGACTGCAAGGTGACCTCCCATTACACACTCACCAACAGACTGCAAGGTGACCTCCCATTACACACTCACTAATGGATTACACAGCCACCTCCCATTACACACCTACAAATAGAAGCACAGCCGAGCCACATCCCATTACACACTCACCAACAGACTGCAAGGTGACCTCCCATTACACACTCACCAACAGACTGCAAGGTGACCTCCCATTACACACTCACCAACAGACTGCAAGGTGACCTCCCATTACACACTCACTAATGGATTACACAGCCACCTCCCATTACACACCTACAAATAGAAGCACAGCCGAGCCACATCCCATTACACACTCACCAACAGACTACAAGGTGACCTCCCATTACACACTCACCAACAGACTGCAAGGTGACCTCCCATGACACACTCACCAACAGACTGCAAGGTGACCTCCCATTACACACTCACCAACAGACTGCAAGGTGACCTCCCATGACACACTCACCAACAGACTGCAAGGTGACCTCCCATTACTCACTCACTAATAGAAGAACAGCCACCTCCCATTACACACTCACTAATGGATTGCACAGCCACCTCCCATTACACACTCACTAATAGAAGCACAGCCACCTCCCATTACACACTCAGTAATGGATTGCACAGCCACCTCCCATTACACACTCACTAATAGAAGCACAGCCACCTCCCATTACACACTCACTAACAGAAGCACAGCCACCTCCCATTACACACTCAGTAATGGATTGCACAGCCACCTCCCATTACACACTCACTAATAGAAGCACAGCCACTTCCCATTACACACTCACTAATAGAAGCACAGCCACCTCCCAATACACACTCACCAATGCATTACACAGCCACCTCTCATTACACACTCACTAATACAAGCACAGCCACCTCCCATTACACACTCACCAATGGATTACACAGCCACCTCACATTACACACTCACCAATGGATTACACAGCCACCTCGCATTACACACTCACCAATGGATTACACAGCCACCTCCCATTACACACTCACTAATAGAAGCACAGCTACCTCCCATTACACACTCACCAATGGATTACACAGCCACCTCCCATTACACACTCACTAATAGAAGCACAGCCACCTCCCATTACACACTCACCAATGGATTACACAGCCACCTCCCATTACACACTCACTAATAGAAGCACAGCCACCTCCCATTACACACTCACCAATGGATTACACAGCCACCTCCCATTACACACTCACTAATAGAAGCACAGCCACCTCCCATTACACACTCACCAATGGATTACACAGCCACCTCCCATTACACACTCACTAATAGAAGCACAGCCACCTCCCATTACACACTCACCAATGGATTACACAGCCACCTCGCATTACACACTCACCAATGGATTACACAGCCACCTCGCATTACACACTCACCAATGGATTACACAGCCACCTCCCATTACACACTCACTAATAGAAGCACAGCTACCTCCCATTACACACTCACCAATGGATTACACAGCCACCTCCCATTACACACTCACTAATAGAAGCACAGCCACCTCCCATTACACACTCACCAATGGATTACACAGCCACCTCGCATTACACAATCACCAATGGATTACACAGCCACCTCCCATTACACACTCACCAATGGACTGCACAGTAAATTCGATGATCCGGACGCTGGCTCCGAGGGGGTTGGTTTCGGTGATATTGATCTGGTAGGTGCTCCATGGCTGTGACTCCCTCACGGAGCACATGTTGGGAAGGGTGACTTCCTGCTGGCAGATTCCAGTAATGTGATTGTTACTCCTGTAATGAACCAGTTACTTTAATTACAAAACATTAAACAGAGAAACATAAGGAGGATCTGATACAGTTACAATAAAATGTATCCAATAGCAGGTTATAGGGGCAGATCTCCCCCCAGATTCATTTCTGTCTCTTGTAGATATTTAAATAAACCTTTTTTACCTTGTGTGTCTATTATAGAAACATTCAGTGTCTCAGAGTGAGGACAGACTGGTGGGTACCAGGTTATCCTCTGACCTCCAGACAGCCCCGGCCTGCGAGTTCAGAAACAGACCCTCACTTTCAAAGGGAGTCAGTGTGGACCCTAACACCATACAGACCCTGATCAGACGAGCAGAGTAATCCCCTGCTCTGATTGGCTATACGGAGAAGAGAGGGCTCAGTAAGGTGCTTTATTGTATTCTTTCATGAAATCATTTCTATATAAAATGTATCCACTTAAAAATAAATGTATTAAATATTCAGGAAAAAATACAGGACAAAAACGAAACATCTTAGCGCTATCAGCATGAGAAATCACCTTACAAGCGTCGGTACCACAGTGGGCATATTGCATCACATTCCCTGACTTACACACATTACAAAATAACATGAAGAAAAAACAGTGGAAAAAGCCACATTAATGCCTTATAGATCTGGGATAAATGACCTTTCAAACATACAGACCAATCTGCCATTGGCACATTCATACCCATGATACAGTATGTCAATAAAAACATATTAACTACATGTAAATGTTACATTTGAAGAGAGAGATATCCATGCAATATATTTGCTAACAGAATGATTTGGTTTATTAGTTTTCGATGAGCCCTGCGGCCTGTAACGTAGATCAGAGTAAAGATCCGTCTGGTTTATTCCCCAACTCACCAGTCCTGCTTATCTCTGCAGATGTCCATTACTGGACACTGAATTTGGGAGCCCCGACAAGATTACTTTCAATGCAAAACTACCGGAGAACCGGAAGGTTAAGGTGGGTCTGACCTCCTACAAATGTACTGAAGCTCCAATCTCCCTCTCTTTCATTTACTGTACAAATTGGCTTTATTGATCCGTATTGACCAGGATTTAATATCGATCACACCCTCTTTTTTTTCCTATTCATATATCTCCAGGACGTCCTGTGCCTTTTACGGGTTAATGTGAGATAACATCTTGGTTTTCATACAGATCTGGGAGGTTTGAGTCACGCGGCTGACATTACACAATAATCGGCAGTGACACAGGGTCGTTACGGTGGTTTCATGATACAATATCTAATAGCGGGAGCTCGCTTCCCTGACCAAGAGAGAAAGCGTTGAGTGTGTGTGCGACCGCAGCGTCAAAGGGAATGGAGGAAGAAAGGGACTGGAGGACCCCTGACCGGACCACCAGCTCTGCGGATTTCTTTGGAATTGGACTAGACTGAATGCCGGCCATCAAGGCCACGGACTACTAATCCCATCATGCACAAAGGTCCAGGTAGCTGCTGCTGACATATTAGAGGGTTTCCTCTCCCAAGGCGGGCTGGTATATTTCCTGCATGTGATATTATGGAGCAGATTTGGGGAGGTGCAGCTGGGGGTGAGATCACTAGCTAAAAAATAACACTGAACTTATAAATAAACCCGGGTGGGGCTCGCTTGGAAATCTGTTCTGTTACTTTTTTCCCCCCAGAAGCCGTGGGGTTAAGCGAGGGGCCGACGAGACCCTGGATCAGCCGGGGCGCTGTCATTACTGAATGAACACTCCAGACGTGGATGTGTGTTTTATTTTGCGGTGGGCTTGATTCATGAAAGAGGGATCTGCCGGGAATTGAGAAGGGAATTTCCAACCGAAGACCAAAGTAGCCGCATTGGAAAAGTTCTCCAATTCAACGAATCCAAGTAATGCTGGGCAGGCAGACTGCAGGTGGGACTGTGTATCCAGGACAGCTGAACTGATTCCACCTCGGCTACTTTGGTCTCAATATTTATATTCCCTTCTCAGTTACCTGCAGCTCCCTCTTTCAGGGGTAATGCATGAATCCTTGTGCTTAGGTACTAAACCTTTACCATTTCTGCTGGGAGGCTATTCCATGTATCCCCATGTGATCTGCCATTTCTCTGCCTGCTGTATAATCCTCTCACCTTATTATATGTTCAAGTTAGCTTTATGGACTCTACAAAGATTACAAGTGATCTATACAGTGATCTATACAATGATCTATACAGTGATCTATACAGTGATCTATACAGTGATTTATACAGTGATCTATACAGTGATCTATACAGTGATCTATACAGTGATCTATACAGTGCGTCAGAATTGCAGCAAGAGCCTAAAGTAGGAGGAACATGTGTCTGCGGAGTCTCCTGATTATGACATCACCTTGTGGCACGGTATGCAAATTACACATTGTTAGAAAAGGTTTGTAAAGATGTAACAGACTCCCTTTAAACGAATGACTTCACTGTATTAACCTCTACCACTTCTACTGGAAGACTATTCCATACATCCACTACCCTCTCAGTAATGTAATACTTTCATTAGTCCCTGGCCTTATCTTATATCTAGGATAGCCTTATACCTATCCCATGCATGCTTAAACTCCTTCACTGTATTAACCTCTACCACTTCTACTGGAAGACTATTCCATGCATCCACTACCCTCTCAGTAATGTAATACTTTCATTAGTCCCTGGCCTTATATTATATCTAGGATAGCCTTATACCTATCCCATGCATGCTTAAACTCCTTCACTGTATTAACCTCTACCACTTCTACTGGAAGACTATTCCATGTATCCACTACCCTCTCAGTAAAGTAATACTTTCATTAGTCCCTGGCCTTATCTTATATCTAGGATAGCCTTATACCTATCCCACGCATGGTTAAACTCCTTCACTGTATTAACCTCTACCACTTCTACTAGAAGACTATTCCATACATCCACTACCCTCTCGGTAATGTAATACTTTCATTAGTCCCTGGCCTTATCTTATATCTAGGATAGCCTTATACCTATCCCATGCATGCTTAAACTCCTTCACTGTATTAACCTCTACCACTTCTACTGGAAGACTATTCCATACATCCACTACCCTCTCAGTTATGTAATACTTTCATTAGTCCCTGGCCTTACCTTATATCTAGGATAGCCTTATACCTATCCCATGCATGCTTAAACTCCTTCACTGTATTAACCTCTATCACTTCTGCTGGAAGACTATTCCATACATCCACTACCCACTCAGTAATGTAATACTTTCATTAGTCCCTGGCCTTATCTTATATCTAGGATAGCCTTATACCTATCCCACGCATGCTTAAACTCCTTCACTGTATTAACCTCTACCACTTCTACTGGAAGACTATTCCATGCATCCACTACCCTCTCAGTAATGTAATACTTTCATTAGTCCCTGGCCTTATCTTATATCTAGGATAGCCTTATACCTATCCCATGCATGCTTAAACTCCTTCACTGTATTAACCTCTACCACTTCTACTGGAAGACTATTCCATGTATCCACTACCCTCTCAGTAAAGTAATACTTTCATTAGTCCCTGGCCTTATCTTATATCTAGGATAGCCTTATACCTATCCCACGCATGGTTAAACTCCTTCACTGTATTAACCTCTACCACTTCTACTAGAAGACTATTCCATACATCCACTACCCTCTCGGTAATGCAATACTTTCATTAGTCCCTGGCCTTATCTTATATCTAGGATAGCCTTATACCTATCCCATGCATGCTTAAACTCCTTCACTGTATTAACCTCTACCACTTCTACTGGAAGACTATTCCATACATCCACTACCCTCTCAGTAATGTAATACTTTCATTAGTCCCTGGCCTTACCTTATATCTAGGATAGCCTTATACCTATCCCATGCATGCTTAAACTCCTTCACTGTATTAACCTCTACCACTTCTACTGGAAGACTATTCCATACATCCACTACCCTCTCAGTAATGTAATACTTTCATTAGTCCCTGGCCTTATCTTATATCTAGGATAGCCTTATACCTATCCCACGCATGCTTAAACTCCTTCACTGTATTAACCTCTACCACTTCTACTGGAAGACTATTCCATGCATCCACTACCCTCTCAGTAATGTAATACTTTCATTAGTCCCTGGCCTTATCTTATATCTAGGATAGCCTTATACCTATCCCATGCATGCTTAAACTCCTTCACTGTATTAACCTCTACCACTTCTACTGGAAGACTATTCCATGCATCCACTACCCTCTCAGTAATGTAATACTTTCATTAGTCCCTGGCCTTATCTTATATCTAGGATAGCCTTATACCTATCCCATGCAGCTTAAACTCCTTCACTGTATTAACCTCTACCACTTCTACTGGAAGACTATTCCATACATCCACTACCCTCTCAGTAAAGTAATACTCTCATTAGTCCCTGGCCTTATCTTATATCTAGGATAGCCTTATACCTATCTCACGCATGCTTAAACTCCTTCACTGTATTAACCTCTACCACTTCTACTGGAAGACTATTCCATACATCCACTACCCTCTCAGTAATGTAATACTTTCATTAGTCCCTGGCCTTATCTTATATCTAGGATAGCCTTATACCTATCCCATGCATGCTTAAACTCCTTCACTGTATTAACCTCTACCACTTCTACTGGAAGACTATTCCATACATCCACTACTCTCTCAGTAAAGTAATACTTTCATTAGTCCCTAGCCTTATCTTATATCTAGGATAGCCTTATACCTATCCCATGCATGCTTACACTCCTTCGCTGTATTAACCTCTACCACTTCTACTGGAAGACTATTCCATGCATCCACTACCCTCTCAGTAAAGTAATACTTTCATTAGTCCCTGGCCTTATCTTATATCTAGAATAGCCTTATACCTATCCCATGCATGCTTAAACTCCTTCACTGTATTAACCTATACCACTTCTACTGGAAGACTATTCCATGCATCCACTACCCTCTCAGTAAAGTAATACTTTCATTAGTCCCTGACCTTATCTTATATCTAGGATAGCCTTATACCTATACCCACGCATGCTTAAACTCCTTCACTGTATTAACCTCTACCACTTCTACTGAAAGACTATTCCATACATCCACTACCCTCTCAGTAATGTAATACTTTCATTAGTCCCTGACCTTATCTTATATCTAGGATAGCCTTATACCTATCCCATGCATGCTTAAACTCCTTCACTGTATTAACCTCTACCACTTCTACTGGAAGACTATTCCATGTATCCACTACCCTCTCAGTAAAGTAATACTTTCATTAGTCCCTGACCATATCTTATATCTAGGATAGCCTTATACCTATCCCACACATGCGTAAACTCCTTCATTAACACCTCTACCACTTCTACTGGAAGACTATTCCATGCATCCACTACCCTCTCAGTAAAGTAATACTTTCATTAGTCCCTGACCTTATCTTATATCTAGGATAGCCTTATACCTATCCCATGCATGCTTAAACTCCTTCACTGTATTAACCACTACCACTTCTACTGGAAGACTATTCCATACATACACTACCCTCTCAGTAATGTAATACTTTCATTAGTCCCTGGCCTTATCTTATATCTAGGATAGCCTTATACCTATCCCATGCATGCTTAAACTCCTTCACTGTATTAACCTCTACCACTTCTACTGGAAGACTATTCCATACATCCACTACCCTCTCAGTAAAGTAATACTTTCATTAGTCCCTGGCCTTATCTTATATCTAGGATAGCCTTATACCTATCCCACACATGCTTAAACTCCTTCACTGTATTAACCTCTACCACTTCTACTGGAGACTATTCCATGCATCCACTACCCTCTCATTAATGTAATACTTTCATTAGTCCCTGGCCTTATCTTATATCTAGGATAGCCTTATACCTATCCCATGCATGCTTAAACTCCTTCACTGAATTAACCTCTACCACATCTACTGGAAGGCTATTCCATGCATCAGCTAACCTCCCAGTAAAGTAATACTTTCATTAGTCCCTAACATTATCTTATATCTAGGATAGCCTTATACATATCACATGCATGCTTAAAATTCTTCACTGTATTAACCTCTACCACTTCTACTGGAAGACTATTCCATGCATCCACCACCCTCTCAGTAAAGTAATACTTTCATTAGTCCCTGATCTTATCTTATATCTAGGATAGCCTTATACCTATCCCATGCATGCTTAAACTCCTTCACTGTATTAACCTCTACCACTTCTACTGGAAGACTATTCCATACATCCACTACCCTCTCAGTAAAGTAATACTTTCATTAGTCCCTGGCCTTATCTTATATCTAGGATAGCCGTATACCTATCTCATGCATGCTTAAACTCCTTCACTGTATTAACCTCTACCACATCTACTGGAAGACTATTCCATACATCCACTACCCTTTAAGTAAAGTAATACTTTCATTAGTCCCTGGCCTTATCTTATATCTAGGATAGCCTTATACCTATCCCATGCATGCTTAAAATCCTTCACTGTATTAACTGCTACCACTTCTACTGAAAGACTATTCCATGCATGCACTACCCTCTCAGTAAAGTTAGATTTCCATGCAGTCCACAGAGCTTTGGATTGTACTGTTGAGCTGCAGGATGTGATCTAGGTGAGTGTGCGAGGTGAGTGTGCAAGGTGAGCGTGCAAGGTGTGATACAGACAGACCATTCCGCCATCATTTGGTCACAGACTTGGACGTTGGCAGACTGCCATCCCTTACACAGACATGACACATACCGCTGAAGGGGGTCGATGCTGTGTAAGAAAAGCCAGACATCAACAAAATATCACTAATTACAGCAAATCAAACAGATCAGTGACATGTCAAGGACAACACTGATCAAGAAACCCGCCTGTCATGTACTAAAACAATCAACTGATCTGAGCGTGGCCCAAAGCAGTGTGTAATTACCACGATCAGCCACGGACACACTGCAAACATGAATCAAATGCAGCGTCTTAACCATTTATTATCCAAAGCAGCCTCACTCCTAATATGGAGCATCTTAACCATTTATTATCCAAAGCAGCCTCACTCCTAACATGCAGCATCTTAACCATTTATTATCCAAAGCAGCCTCACTCCTAACATTCAGCATCTTAACCATTTATTATCCAAAGCGGCCTCACTACTAACATGCAGCATCTTAACCATTTATTATCCAAAGCGGCCTCACTCCTAACATTCAGCATCTTAACCATTTATTATCCAAAGCGGCCTCACTCCTAACATGCAGCATCTTAACCATTTATTATCCAAAGCGGCCTCACTCCTAACATGCAGCATCTTAACCATTTATTATCCAAAGCGGCCTCACTCCTAACATGCAGCATCTTAACCATTTATTATCCAAAGCAGCCTCACTCCTAACATGCAGCATCTTAACCATTTATTATCCAAAGCGGCCTCACTCCTAACATGCAGCATCTTAACCATTTATTATCCAAAGCGGCCTCACTCCTAACATGCAGCATCTTAACCATTTATTATCCAAAGCGGCCTCACTCCTAACATGCAGCATCTTAACCATTTATTATCCAAAGCGGCCTCACTCCTAACATTCAGCATCTTAACCATTTATTATCCAAAGCAGCCTCACTCCTAACATGCAGCATCTTAACCATTTATTATCCAAAGCAGCCTCACTCCTAACATGCAGCATCTTAACCATTTATTATCCAAAGCAGCCTCACTCCTAACATGCAGCATCTTAACCATTTATTATCCAAAGCAGCCTCACTCCTAACATGCAGCATCTTAACCATTTATTATCCAAAGCAGCCTCACTCCTAACATGCAGCATCTTAACCATTTATTATCCAAAGCAGCCTCACTCCTAACATGCAGCATCTTAACCATTTATTATCCAAAGCAGCCTCACTCCTAACATGCAGCATCTTAACCATTTATTATCCAAAGCGGCCTCACTCCTAACATGCAGCATCTTAACCATTTATTATCCAAAGCGGCCTCACTCCTAACATGCAGCATCTTAACCATTTATTATCCAAAGCGGCCTCACTCCTAACATGCAGCATCTTAACCATTTATTATCCAAAGCGGCCTCACTCCTAACATGCAGCATCTTAACCATTTATTATCCAAAGCGGACTCACTCCTAACATGCAGCATCTTAACCATTTATTATCCAAAGCGGACTCACTCCTAACATGCAGCATCTTAACCATTTATTATCCAAAGCAGCCTCACTCCTAACATGCAGCATCTTAACCATTTATTATCCAAATCAGCCTCACTCCTAACATGCAGCATCTTAACCATTTATTATCCAAAGCGGCCTCACTCCTAACATGCAGCATCTTAACAATTTATTATCCAAAGCAGCCTCACTCCTAACATGCAGCATCTTAACCATTTATTATCCAAATCAGCCTCACTCCTAACATTCAGCGTCTTAACCATTTATTATCCAAAGCGGCCTCACTCCTAACATGCAGCATCTTAACCATTTATTATCCAAAGCGGCCTCACTCCTAACATGCAGCATCTTAACCATTTATTATCCAAAGCAGCCTCACTCCTAACATGCAGCATCTTAACCATTTATTATCCAAAGCAGCCTCACTCCTAACATGCAGCATCTTAACCATTTATTATCCAAAGCAGCCTCACTCCTAACATGCAGCATCTTAACCATTTATTATCCAAAGCAGCCTCACTCCTAACATGCAGCATCTTAACCATTTATTATCCAAAGCAGCCTCACTCCTAACATGCAGCATCTTAACCATTTATTATCCAAAGCAGCCTCACTCCTAACATGCAGCATCTTAACCATTTATTATCCAAAGCGGCCTCACTCCTAACATGCAGCATCTTAACCATTTATTATCCAAAGCGGCCTCACTCCTAACATGCAGCATCTTAACCATTTATTATCCAAAGCGGCCTGACTCCTAACATGCAGCATCTTAACCATTTATTATCCAAAGCAGCCTCACTCCTAACATGCAGCATCTTAACCATTTATTATCCAAAGCGGCCTCACTCCTAACATGCAGCATCTTAACCATTTATTATCCAAAGCAGCCTCACTCCTAACATGCAGCATCTTAACCATTTATTATCCAAAGCAGCCTCACTCCTAACATGCAGCATCTTAAACATTTATTATCCAAAGCGGCCTCACTCCTAACATGCAGCATCTTAACAATTTATTATCCAAAGCAGCCTCACTCCTAACATGCAGCATCTTAACCATTTATTATCCAAAGCGGCCTCACTCCTAACATGCAGCATCTTAACCATTTATTATCCAAAGCGGCCTCACTCCTAACATGCAGCATCTTAACCATTTATTATCCAAATCAGCCTCACTCCTAACATGCAGCATCTTAACCATTTATTATCCAAAGCGGCCTCACTCCTAACATGCAGCATCTTAACCATTTATTATCCAAAGCGGCCTCACTCCTAACATGGAGCATCTTAACCATTTATTATCCAAAGCGGCCTCACTCCTAACATGGAGCATCTTAACCATTTATTATCCAAAGCGGCCTCACTCCTAACATGAAGCATCTTAACCATTTATTATCCAAAGCGGCCTCACTCCTAACATGCAGCATCTTAACCATTTATTATCCAAAGCGGCCTCACTCCTAACATGGAGCATCTTAACCATTTATTATCCAAAGCGGCCTCACTCCTAACATGGAGCATCTTAACCATTTATTATCCAAAGCGGCCTCACTCCTAACATGCAGCATCTTAACCATTTATTATCCAAAGCGGCCTCACTCCTAACATGCAGCATCTTAACCATTTATTATCCAAAGCGGCCTCACTCCTAACATGCAGCATCTTAACCATTTATTATCCAAAGCGGCCTCACTCCTAACATTCAGCATCTTAACCATTTATTATCCAAAGCGGCCTCACTCCTAACATGCAGCATCTTAACCATTTATTATCCAAAGCGGCCTCACTCCTAACATGCAGCATCTTAACCATTTATTATCCAAAGCGGCCTCACTCCTAACATTCAGCATCTTAACCATTTATTATCCAAAGCGGCCTCACTCCTAACATGCAGCATCTTAACCATTTATTATCCAAAGCGGCCTCACTCCTAACATGGAGAATCTTAACCATTTATTATCCAAAGCGGCCTCACTCCTAACATGGAGCATCTTAACCATTTATTATCCAAAGCGGACTCACTCCTAACATGCAGCATCTTAACCATTTATTATCCAAAGCGGCCTCACTCCTAACATGCAGCATCTTAACCATTTATTATCCAAAGCGGCCTCACTCCTAACATGCAGCATCTTAACCATTTATTATCCAAAGCGGCCTCACTCCTAACATGCAGCATCTTAACCATTTATTATCCAAAGCGGCCTCACTCCTAACATGCAGCATCTTAACCATTTATTATCCAAAGCGGCCTCACTCCTAACATGGAGAATCTTAACCATTTATTATCCAAAGCGGCCTCACTCCTAACATGCAGCATCTTAACCATTTATTATCCAAAGCGGCCTCACTCCTAACATGCAGCATCTTAACCATTTATTATCCAAAGCGGCCTCACTCCTAACATGCAGCATCTTAACCATTTATTATCCAAAGCGGCCTCACTCCTAACATGCAGCATCTTAACCATTTATTATCCAAAGCGGCCTCACTCCTAACATGCAGCATCTTAACCATTTATTATCCAAAGCGGCCTGACTCCTAACATGCAGCATCTTAAACATTTATTATCCAAAGCGGCCTCACTCCTAACATGCAGCATCTTAACCATTTATTATCCAAAGCGGCCTCACTCCTAACATGCAGCATCTTAACAATTTATTATCCAAAGCAGCCTCACTCCTAACATGCAGCATCTTAACCATTTATTATCCAAAGCGGCCTCACTCCTAACATGCAGCATCTTAACCATTTATTATCCAAAGCGGCCTGACTCCTAACATGCAGCATCTTAACCATTTATTATCCAAAGCAGCCTCACTCCTAACATGCAGCATCTTAACAATTTATTATCCAAAGCAGCCTCACTCCTAACATGCAGCATCTTAACCATTTATTATCCAAAGCAGCCTCACTACTAACATTCAGCATCTTAACCATTTATTATCCAAAGCGGCCTCACTCCTAACATGCAGCATCTTAACCATTTATTATCCAAAGCGGCCTCACTCCTAACATGCAGCATCTTAACCATTTATTATCCAAAGCGGCCTCACTCCTAACATGGAGAATCTTAACCATTTATTATCCAAAGCGGCCTCACTCCTAACATGCAGCATCTTAACCATTTATTATCCAAAGCGGCCTCACTCCTAACATGCAGCATCTTAACAATTTATTATCCAAAGCAGCCTCACTCCTAACATGCAGCATCTTAACCATTTATTATCCAAAGCAGCCTCACTACTAACATTCAGCATCTTAACCATTTATTATCCAAAGCGGCCTCACTCCTAACATGCAGCATCTTAACCATTTATTATCCAAAGCAGCCTCACTACTAACATGGAGCATCTTAACCATTTATTATCCAAAGCGGCCTCACTCCTAACATGCAGCATCTTAACCATTTATCATCCAAAGCGGCCTCACTCCTAACATGCAGCATCTTAACCATTTATTATCCAAAGCGGCCTCACTCCTAACATGCAGCATCTTAACCATTTATTATCCAAAGCGGCCTCACTCCTAACATGCAGCATCTTAACCATTTATTATCCAAAGCGGCCTCACTCCTAACATGCAGCATCTTAACCATTTATTATCCAAATCAGCCTCACTCCTAACATGCAGCATCTTAACCATTTATTATCCAAATCAGCCTCACTCCTAACATGCAGCATCTTAACCATTTATTATCCAAAGCAGCCTCACTCCTAACATGCAGCATCTTAACCATTTATTATCCAAAGCGGCCTCACTCCTAACATGGAGCATCTTAACCATTTATTATCCAAAGCGGCCTCACTCCTAACATGCAGCATCTTAACCATTTATTATCCAAAGCAGCCTCACTCCTAACATGCAGCATCTTAACCATTTATTATCCAAAGCGGCCTCACTCCTAACATGCAGCATCTTAACCATTTATTATCCAAAGCGGCCTCACTCCTAACATGGAGCATCTTAACCATTTATTATCCAAAGCGGCCTCACTCCTAACATGGAGCATCTTAACCATTTATTATCCAAAGCGGCCTCACTCCTAACATGAAGCATCTTAACCATTTATTATCCAAAGCGGCCTCACTCCTAACATGGAGCATCTTAACCATTTATTATCCAAAGCGGCCTCACTCCTAACATGGAGCATCTTAACCATTTATTATCCAAAGCAGCCTCACTCCTAACATGCAGCATCTTAACCATTTATTATCCAAAGCGGCCTCACTCCTAACATGCAGCATCTTAACCATTTATTATCCAAAGCGGCCTCACTCCTAACATGCAGCATCTTAACCATTTATTATCCAAAGCGGCCTCACTCCTAACATGCAGCATCTTAACCATTTATTATCCAAATCAGCCTCACTCCTAACATGCAGCATCTTAACCATTTATTATCCAAAGCAGCCTCACTCCTAACATGCAGCATCTTAACCATTTATTATCCAAAGCGGCCTCACTCCTAACATGGAGCATCTTAACCATTTATTATCCAAAGCGGCCTCACTCCTAACATGCAGCATCTTAACCATTTATTATCCAAAGCAGCCTCACTCCTAACATGCAGCATCTTAACCATTTATTATCCAAAGCAGCCTCACTCCTAACATGCAGCATCTTAACCATTTATTATCCAAAGCGGCCTCACTCCTAACATGGAGCATCTTAACCATTTATTATCCAAAGCGGCCTCACTCCTAACATGGAGCATCTTAACCATTTATTATCCAAAGCGGCCTCACTCCTAACATGGAGCATCTTAACCATTTATTATCCAAAGCGGCCTCACTCCTAACATGCAGCATCTTAACCATTTATTATCCAAAGCGGCCTCACTACTAACATGGAGCATCTTAACCATTTATTATCCAAAGCGGCCTCACTCCTAACATGCAGCATCTTAACCATTTATTATCCAAAGCGGCCTCACTCCTAACATGCAGCATCTTAACCATTTATTATCCAAAGCGGCCTCACTCCTAACATGCAGCATCTTAACCATTTATTATCCAAAGCGGCCTCACTCCTAACATGCAGCATCTTAACCATTTATTATCCAAATCAGCCTCACTCCTAACATGCAGCATCTTAACCATTTATTATCCAAAGCAGCCTCACTCCTAACATGCAGCATCTTAACCATTTATTATCCAAAGCAGCCTCACTCCTAACATGCAGCATCTTAACCATTTATTATCCAAAGCGGCCTCACTCCTAACATGCAGCATCTTAACCATTTATTATCCAAAGCAGCCTCACTCCTAACATGCAGCATCTTAACCATTTATTATCCAAAGCGGCCTCACTCCTAACATGGAGCATCTTAACCATTTATTATCCAAAGCGGCCTCACTCCTAACATGGAGCATCTTAACCATTTATTATCCAAAGCGGCCTCACTCCTAACATGAAGCATCTTAACCATTTATTATCCAAAGCGGCCTCACTCCTAACATGCAGCATCTTAACCATTTATTATCCAAAGCGGCCTCACTCCTAACATGGAGCATCTTAACCATTTATTATCCAAAGCGGCCTCACTCCTAACATGGAGCATCTTAACCATTTATTATCCAAAGCAGCCTCACTCCTAACATGCAGCATCTTAACCATTTATTATCCAAAGCAGCCTCACTCCTAACATGCAGCATCTTAACCATTTATTATCCAAAGCGGCCTCACTCCTAACATGCAGCATCTTAACCATTTATTATCCAAAGCGGCCTCACTCCTAACATTCAGCATCTTAACCATTTATTATCCAAAGCGGCCTCACTCCTAACATGCAGCATCTTAACCATTTATTATCCAAAGCGGCCTCACTCCTAACATGCAGCATCTTAACCATTTATTATCCAAAGCGGCCTCACTCCTAACATGGAGAATCTTAACCATTTATTATCCAAAGCGGCCTCACTCCTAACATGGAGCATCTTAACCATTTATTATCCAAAGCGGACTCACTCCTAACATGCAGCATCTTAACCATTTATTATCCAAAGCGGCCTCACTCCTAACATGCAGCATCTTAACCATTTATTATCCAAAGCGGCCTCACTCCTAACATGCAGCATCTTAACCATTTATTATCCAAAGCGGCCTCACTCCTAACATGCAGCATCTTAACCATTTATTATCCAAAGCGGCCTCACTCCTAACATGCAGCATCTTAACCATTTATTATCCAAAGCGGCCTCACTCCTAACATGGAGAATCTTAACCATTTATTATCCAAAGCGGCCTCACTCCTAACATGCAGCATCTTAACCATTTATTATCCAAAGCGGCCTCACTCCTAACATGCAGCATCTTAACCATTTATTATCCAAAGCGGCCTCACTCCTAACATGCAGCATCTTAACCATTTATTATCCAAAGCGGCCTCACTCCTAACATGCAGCATCTTAACCATTTATTATCCAAAGCGGCCTCACTCCTAACATGCAGCATCTTAACCATTTATTATCCAAAGCGGCCTGACTCCTAACATGCAGCATCTTAAACATTTATTATCCAAAGCGGCCTCACTCCTAACATGCAGCATCTTAACCATTTATTATCCAAAGCGGCCTCACTCCTAACATGCAGCATCTTAACAATTTATTATCCAAAGCAGCCTCACTCCTAACATGCAGCATCTTAACCATTTATTATCCAAAGCGGCCTCACTCCTAACATGCAGCATCTTAACCATTTATTATCCAAAGCGGCCTGACTCCTAACATGCAGCATCTTAACCATTTATTATCCAAAGCAGCCTCACTCCTAACATGCAGCATCTTAACAATTTATTATCCAAAGCAGCCTCACTCCTAACATGCAGCATCTTAACCATTTATTATCCAAAGCAGCCTCACTACTAACATTCAGCATCTTAACCATTTATTATCCAAAGCGGCCTCACTCCTAACATGCAGCATCTTAACCATTTATTATCCAAAGCGGCCTCACTCCTAACATGCAGCATCTTAACCATTTATTATCCAAAGCGGCCTCACTCCTAACATGGAGAATCTTAACCATTTATTATCCAAAGCGGCCTCACTCCTAACATGCAGCATCTTAACCATTTATTATCCAAAGCGGCCTCACTCCTAACATGCAGCATCTTAACAATTTATTATCCAAAGCAGCCTCACTCCTAACATGCAGCATCTTAACCATTTATTATCCAAAGCAGCCTCACTCCTAACATGCAGCATCTTAACCATTTATTATCCAAAGCAGCCTCACTCCTAACATGCAGCATCTTAACCATTTATTATCCAAAGCGGCCTCACTCCTAACATGCAGCATCTTAACCATTTATTATCCAAAGCAGCCTCACTACTAACATGGAGCATCTTAACCATTTATTATCCAAAGCGGCCTCACTCCTAACATGCAGCATCTTAACCATTTATTATCCAAAGCGGCCTCACTCCTAACATGCAGCATCTTAACCATTTATTATCCAAAGCGGCCTCACTCCTAACATGCAGCATCTTAACCATTTATTATCCAAAGCGGCCTCACTCCTAACATGCAGCATCTTAACCATTTATTATCCAAATCAGCCTCACTCCTAACATGCAGCATCTTAACCATTTATTATCCAAATCAGCCTCACTCCTAACATGCAGCATCTTAACCATTTATTATCCAAAGCAGCCTCACTCCTAACATGCAGCATCTTAACCATTTATTATCCAAAGCGGCCTCACTCCTAACATGGAGCATCTTAACCATTTATTATCCAAAGCGGCCTCACTCCTAACATGCAGCATCTTAACCATTTATTATCCAAAGCAGCCTCACTCCTAACATGCAGCATCTTAACCATTTATTATCCAAAGCGGCCTCACTCCTAACATGCAGCATCTTAACCATTTATTATCCAAAGCGGCCTCACTCCTAACATGGAGCATCTTAACCATTTATTATCCAAAGCGGCCTCACTCCTAACATGGAGCATCTTAACCATTTATTATCCAAAGCGGCCTCACTCCTAACATGAAGCATCTTAACCATTTATTATCCAAAGCGGCCTCACTCCTAACATGGAGCATCTTAACCATTTATTATCCAAAGCGGCCTCACTCCTAACATGGAGCATCTTAACCATTTATTATCCAAAGCAGCCTCACTCCTAACATGCAGCATCTTAACCATTTATTATCCAAAGCGGCCTCACTCCTAACATGCAGCATCTTAACCATTTATTATCCAAAGCGGCCTCACTCCTAACATGCAGCATCTTAACCATTTATTATCCAAAGCGGCCTCACTCCTAACATGCAGCATCTTAACCATTTATTATCCAAATCAGCCTCACTCCTAACATGCAGCATCTTAACCATTTATTATCCAAAGCAGCCTCACTCCTAACATGCAGCATCTTAACCATTTATTATCCAAAGCGGCCTCACTCCTAACATGGAGCATCTTAACCATTTATTATCCAAAGCGGCCTCACTCCTAACATGCAGCATCTTAACCATTTATTATCCAAAGCAGCCTCACTCCTAACATGCAGCATCTTAACCATTTATTATCCAAAGCAGCCTCACTCCTAACATGCAGCATCTTAACCATTTATTATCCAAAGCGGCCTCACTCCTAACATGGAGCATCTTAACCATTTATTATCCAAAGCGGCCTCACTCCTAACATGGAGCATCTTAACCATTTATTATCCAAAGCGGCCTCACTCCTAACATGGAGCATCTTAACCATTTATTATCCAAAGCGGCCTCACTCCTAACATGCAGCATCTTAACCATTTATTATCCAAAGCGGCCTCACTACTAACATGGAGCATCTTAACCATTTATTATCCAAAGCGGCCTCACTCCTAACATGCAGCATCTTAACCATTTATTATCCAAAGCGGCCTCACTCCTAACATGCAGCATCTTAACCATTTATTATCCAAAGCGGCCTCACTCCTAACATGCAGCATCTTAACCATTTATTATCCAAAGCGGCCTCACTCCTAACATGCAGCATCTTAACCATTTATTATCCAAATCAGCCTCACTCCTAACATGCAGCATCTTAACCATTTATTATCCAAAGCAGCCTCACTCCTAACATGCAGCATCTTAACCATTTATTATCCAAAGCAGCCTCACTCCTAACATGCAGCATCTTAACCATTTATTATCCAAAGCGGCCTCACTCCTAACATGCAGCATCTTAACCATTTATTATCCAAAGCAGCCTCACTCCTAACATGCAGCATCTTAACCATTTATTATCCAAAGCGGCCTCACTCCTAACATGGAGCATCTTAACCATTTATTATCCAAAGCGGCCTCACTCCTAACATGGAGCATCTTAACCATTTATTATCCAAAGCGGCCTCACTCCTAACATGAAGCATCTTAACCATTTATTATCCAAAGCGGCCTCACTCCTAACATGCAGCATCTTAACCATTTATTATCCAAAGCGGCCTCACTCCTAACATGGAGCATCTTAACCATTTATTATCCAAAGCGGCCTCACTCCTAACATGGAGCATCTTAACCATTTATTATCCAAAGCAGCCTCACTCCTAACATGCAGCATCTTAACCATTTATTATCCAAAGCAGCCTCACTCCTAACATGCAGCATCTTAACCATTTATTATCCAAAGCGGCCTCACTCCTAACATGCAGCATCTTAACCATTTATTATCCAAAGCGGCCTCACTCCTAACATTCAGCATCTTAACCATTTATTATCCAAAGCGGCCTCACTCCTAACATGCAGCATCTTAACCATTTATTATCCAAAGCGGCCTCACTCCTAACATGCAGCATCTTAACCATTTATTATCCAAAGCGGCCTCACTCCTAACATTCAGCATCTTAACCATTTATTATCCAAAGCGGCCTCACTCCTAACATGCAGCATCTTAACCATTTATTATCCAAAGCGGCCTCACTCCTAACATGGAGAATCTTAACCATTTATTATCCAAAGCGGCCTCACTCCTAACATGCAGCATCTTAACCATTTATTATCCAAAGCGGCCTCACTCCTAACATGCAGCATCTTAACCATTTATTATCCAAAGCGGCCTCACTCCTAACATGCAGCATCTTAACCATTTATTATCCAAAGCGGCCTCACTCCTAACATGCAGCATCTTAACCATTTATTATCCAAAGCGGCCTCACTCCTAACATTCAGCATCTTAACCATTTATTATCCAAAGCGGCCTCACTCCTAACATGCAGCATCTTAACCATTTATTATCCAAAGCGGCCTCACTCCTAACATGGAGAATCTTAACCATTTATTATCCAAAGCGGCCTCACTCCTAACATGCAGCATCTTAACCATTTATTATCCAAAGCGGCCTCACTCCTAACATGCAGCATCTTAACCATTTATTATCCAAAGCGGCCTCACTCCTAACATGCAGCATCTTAACCATTTATTATCTAAAGCGGCCTCACTCCTAACATGGAGAATCTTAACCATTTATTATCCAAAGCGGCCTCACTCCTAACATGCAGCATCTTAACCATTTATTATCCAAAGCGGCCTCACTCCTAACATGCAGCATCTTAACCATTTATTATCCAAAGCGGCCTCACTCCTAACATGCAGCATCTTAACCATTTATTATCCAAAGCGGCCTCACTCCTAACATGCAGCATCTTAACCATTTATTATCCAAAGCGGCCTCACTCCTAACATGGAGAATCTTAACCATTTATTATCCAAAGCGGCCTCACTCCTAACATGCAGCATCTTAACCATTTATTATCCAAAGCGGCCTCACTCCTAACATTCAGCATCTTAACCATTTATTATCCAAAGCAGCCTCACTCCTAACATGGAGAATCTTAACCATTTATTATCCAAAGCGGCCTCACTCCTAACATGCAGCATCTTAACCATTTATTATCCAAAGCGGCCTCACTCCTAACATGCAGCATCTTAACCATTTATTATCCAAAGCGGCCTCACTCCTAACATTCAGCATCTTAACCATTTATTATCCAAAGCAGCCTCACTCCTAACATTCAGCATCTTAACCATTTATTATCCAAAGCATCCTCACTCCTAACATGCAGCATCTTAACCATTTATTATCCAAAGCGGCCTCACTCCTAACATGGAGAATCTTAACCATTTATTATCCAAAGCAGCCTCACTCCTAACATGCAGCATCTTAACCATTTATTATCCAAAGCGGCCTCACTCCTAACATGCAGCATCTTAACCATTTATTATCCAAAGCGGCCTCACTCCTAACATGGAGAATCTTAACCATTTATTATCCAAAGCAGCCTCACTCCTAACATGCAGCATCTTAACCATTTATCATCCAAAGCGGCCTCACTCCTAACATGCAGCGTCTTAACCATTTATTATCCAAAGCAGCCTCACTCCTAACATGCAGCATCTTAACCATTTATTATCCAAAGCGGCCTCACTCCTAACATGCAGCATCTTAACCATTTATTATCCAAAGCGGCCTCACTCCTAACATGCAGCATCTTAACCATTTATTATCCAAAGCAGCCTCACTCCTAACATGGAGCATCTTAACCATTTATTATCCAAAGCGGCCTCACTCCTAACATGCAGCATCTTAACCATGTATTATCCAAAGCAGCCTCACTCCTAACATTCAGCATCTTAACCATTTATTATCCAAAGCATCCTCACTCCTAACATGCAGCATCTTAACCATTTATTATCCAAAGCGGCCTCACTCCTAACATGGAGCATCTTAACCATTTATTATCCAAAGCGGCCTCACTCCTAACATGCAGCATCTTAACAATTTATTATCCAAAGCAGCCTCACTCCTAACATGCAGCATCTTAACCATTTATTATCCAAAGCAGCCTCACTACTAACATTCAGCATCTTAACCATTTATTATCCAAAGCGGCCTCACTCCTAACATGCAGCATCTTAACCATTTATTATCCAAAGCGGCCTCACTCCTAACATGCAGCATCTTAACCATTTATTATCCAAAGCGGCCTCACTCCTAACATGGAGAATCTTAACCATTTATTATCCAAAGCGGCCTCACTCCTAACATGCAGCATCTTAACCATTTATTATCCAAAGCGGCCTCACTCCTAACATGCAGCATCTTAACAATTTATTATCCAAAGCAGCCTCACTCCTAACATGCAGCATCTTAACCATTTATTATCCAAAGCAGCCTCACTACTAACATTCAGCATCTTAACCATTTATTATCCAAAGCGGCCTCACTCCTAACATGCAGCATCTTAACCATTTATTATCCAAAGCAGCCTCACTACTAACATGGAGCATCTTAACCATTTATTATCCAAAGCGGCCTCACTCCTAACATGCAGCATCTTAACCATTTATTATCCAAAGCGGCCTCACTCCTAACATGCAGCATCTTAACCATTTATTATCCAAAGCGGCCTCACTCCTAACATGCAGCATCTTAACCATTTATTATCCAAAGCGGCCTCACTCCTAACATGCAGCATCTTAACCATTTATTATCCAAATCAGCCTCACTCCTAACATGCAGCATCTTAACCATTTATTATCCAAATCAGCCTCACTCCTAACATGCAGCATCTTAACCATTTATTATCCAAAGCAGCCTCACTCCTAACATGCAGCATCTTAACCATTTATTATCCAAAGCGGCCTCACTCCTAACATGGAGCATCTTAACCATTTATTATCCAAAGCGGCCTCACTCCTAACATGCAGCATCTTAACCATTTATTATCCAAAGCAGCCTCACTCCTAACATGCAGCATCTTAACCATTTATTATCCAAAGCGGCCTCACTCCTAACATGCAGCATCTTAACCATTTATTATCCAAAGCGGCCTCACTCCTAACATGGAGCATCTTAACCATTTATTATCCAAAGCGGCCTCACTCCTAACATGGAGCATCTTAACCATTTATTATCCAAAGCAGCCTCACTCCTAACATGCAGCATCTTAACCATTTATTATCCAAAGCGGCCTCACTCCTAACATGCAGCATCTTAACCATTTATTATCCAAAGCGGCCTCACTCCTAACATGCAGCATCTTAACCATTTATTATCCAAAGCGGCCTCACTCCTAACATGCAGCATCTTAACCATTTATTATCCAAATCAGCCTCACTCCTAACATGCAGCATCTTAACCATTTATTATCCAAAGCAGCCTCACTCCTAACATGCAGCATCTTAACCATTTATTATCCAAAGCGGCCTCACTCCTAACATGGAGCATCTTAACCATTTATTATCCAAAGCGGCCTCACTCCTAACATGCAGCATCTTAACCATTTATTATCCAAAGCAGCCTCACTCCTAACATGCAGCATCTTAACCATTTATTATCCAAAGCAGCCTCACTCCTAACATGCAGCATCTTAACCATTTATTATCCAAAGCGGCCTCACTCCTAACATGGAGCATCTTAACCATTTATTATCCAAAGCGGCCTCACTCCTAACATGGAGCATCTTAACCATTTATTATCCAAAGCGGCCTCACTCCTAACATGGAGCATCTTAACCATTTATTATCCAAAGCGGCCTCACTCCTAACATGCAGCATCTTAACCATTTATTATCCAAAGCGGCCTCACTACTAACATGGAGCATCTTAACCATTTATTATCCAAAGCGGCCTCACTCCTAACATGCAGCATCTTAACCATTTATTATCCAAAGCGGCCTCACTCCTAACATGCAGCATCTTAACCATTTATTATCCAAAGCGGCCTCACTCCTAACATGCAGCATCTTAACCATTTATTATCCAAAGCGGCCTCACTCCTAACATGCAGCATCTTAACCATTTATTATCCAAATCAGCCTCACTCCTAACATGCAGCATCTTAACCATTTATTATCCAAAGCAGCCTCACTCCTAACATGCAGCATCTTAACCATTTATTATCCAAAGCAGCCTCACTCCTAACATGCAGCATCTTAACCATTTATTATCCAAAGCGGCCTCACTCCTAACATGCAGCATCTTAACCATTTATTATCCAAAGCAGCCTCACTCCTAACATGCAGCATCTTAACCATTTATTATCCAAAGCGGCCTCACTCCTAACATGGAGCATCTTAACCATTTATTATCCAAAGCGGCCTCACTCCTAACATGGAGCATCTTAACCATTTATTATCCAAAGCGGCCTCACTCCTAACATGAAGCATCTTAACCATTTATTATCCAAAGCGGCCTCACTCCTAACATGCAGCATCTTAACCATTTATTATCCAAAGCGGCCTCACTCCTAACATGGAGCATCTTAACCATTTATTATCCAAAGCGGCCTCACTCCTAACATGGAGCATCTTAACCATTTATTATCCAAAGCAGCCTCACTCCTAACATGCAGCATCTTAACCATTTATTATCCAAAGCAGCCTCACTCCTAACATGCAGCATCTTAACCATTTATTATCCAAAGCGGCCTCACTCCTAACATGCAGCATCTTAACCATTTATTATCCAAAGCGGCCTCACTCCTAACATTCAGCATCTTAACCATTTATTATCCAAAGCGGCCTCACTCCTAACATGCAGCATCTTAACCATTTATTATCCAAAGCGGCCTCACTCCTAACATGCAGCATCTTAACCATTTATTATCCAAAGCGGCCTCACTCCTAACATTCAGCATCTTAACCATTTATTATCCAAAGCGGCCTCACTCCTAACATGCAGCATCTTAACCATTTATTATCCAAAGCGGCCTCACTCCTAACATGGAGAATCTTAACCATTTATTATCCAAAGCGGCCTCACTCCTAACATGCAGCATCTTAACCATTTATTATCCAAAGCGGCCTCACTCCTAACATGCAGCATCTTAACCATTTATTATCCAAAGCGGCCTCACTCCTAACATGCAGCATCTTAACCATTTATTATCCAAAGCGGCCTCACTCCTAACATGCAGCATCTTAACCATTTATTATCCAAAGCGGCCTCACTCCTAACATTCAGCATCTTAACCATTTATTATCCAAAGCGGCCTCACTCCTAACATGCAGCATCTTAACCATTTATTATCCAAAGCGGCCTCACTCCTAACATGGAGAATCTTAACCATTTATTATCCAAAGCGGCCTCACTCCTAACATGCAGCATCTTAACCATTTATTATCCAAAGCGGCCTCACTCCTAACATGCAGCATCTTAACCATTTATTATCCAAAGCGGCCTCACTCCTAACATGCAGCATCTTAACCATTTATTATCCAAAGCGGCCTCACTCCTAACATGGAGAATCTTAACCATTTATTATCCAAAGCGGCCTCACTCCTAACATGCAGCATCTTAACCATTTATTATCCAAAGCGGCCTCACTCCTAACATGCAGCATCTTAACCATTAATTATCCAAAGCGGCCTCACTCCTAACATGCAGCATCTTAACCATTTATTATCCAAAGCGGCCTCACTCCTAACATGCAGCATCTTAACCATTTATTATCCAAAGCGGCCTCACTCCTAACATGGAGAATCTTAACCATTTATTATCCAAAGCGGCCTCACTCCTAACATGCAGCATCTTAACCATTTATTATCCAAAGCGGCCTCACTCCTAACATTCAGCATCTTAACCATTTATTATCCAAAGCAGCCTCACTCCTAACATGGAGAATCTTAACCATTTATTATCCAAAGCGGCCTCACTCCTAACATGCAGCATCTTAACCATTTATTATCCAAAGCGGCCTCACTCCTAACATGCAGCATCTTAACCATTTATTATCCAAAGCGGCCTCACTCCTAACATTCAGCATCTTAACCATTTATTATCCAAAGCAGCCTCACTCCTAACATTCAGCATCTTAACCATTTATTATCCAAAGCATCCTCACTCCTAACATGCAGCATCTTAACCATTTATTATCCAAAGCAGCCTCACTCCTAACATGGAGCATCTTAACCATTTATTATCCAAAGCAGCCTCACTCCTAACATGCAGCATCTTAACCATTTATTATCCAAAGCGGCCTCACTCCTAACATGCAGCATCTTAACCATTTATTATCCAAAGCAGCCTCACTCCTAACATGCAGCATCTTAACCATTTATTATCCAAAGCGGCCTCACTCCTAACATGCAGCATCTTAACCATTTATTATCCAAAGCGGCCTCACTCCTAACATGGAGAATCTTAACCATTTATTATCCAAAGCGGCCTCACTCCTAACATGCAGCATCTTAACCATTTATTATCCAAAGCAGCCTCACTCCTAACATGCAGCATCTTAACCATTTATCATCCAAAGCGGCCTCACTCCTAACATGCAGCGTCTTAACCATTTATTATCCAAAGCAGCCTCACTCCTAACATGCAGCATCTTAACCATTTATTATCCAAAGCGGCCTCACTCCTAACATGCAGCATCTTAACCATTTATTATCCAAATCAGCCTCACTCCTAACATGCAGCATCTTAACCATTTATTATCCAAAGCAGCCTCACTCCTAACATGGAGCATCTTAACCATTTATTATCCAAAGCAGCCTCACTCCTAACATGCAGCATCTTAACCATTTATTATCCAAAGCGGCCTCACTCCTAACATGCAGCATCTTAACCATTTATTATCCAAAGCGGCCTCACTCCTAACATGCAGCATCTTAACCATTTATTATCCAAAGCAGCCTCACTCCTAACATGGAGCATCTTAACCATTTATTATCCAAAGCGGCCTCACTCCTAACATGCAGCATCTTAACCATTTATTATCCAAAGCAGCCTCACTCCTAACATTCAGCATCTTAACCATTTATTATCCAAAGCATCCTCACTCCTAACATGCAGCATCTTAACCATTTATTATCCAAAGCGGCCTCACTCCTAACATGGAGAATCTTAACCATTTATTATCCAAAGCAGCCTCACTCCTAACATGCAGCATCTTAACCATTTATTATCCAAAGCGGCCTCACTCCTAACATGCAGCATCTTAACCATTTATTATCCAAAGCGGCCTCACTCCTAACATGGAGAATCTTAACCATTTATTATCCAAAGCAGCCTCACTCCTAACATGCAGCATCGTAACCATTTATCATCCAAAGCGGCCTCACTCCTAACATGCAGCGTCTTAACCATTTATTATCCAAAGCAGCCTCACTCCTAACATGCAGCATCTTAACCATTTATTATCCAAAGCGGCCTCACTCCTAACATGCAGCATCTTAACCATTTATTATCCAAAGCAGCCTCACTCCTAACATGCAGCATCTTAACCATTTATTATCCAAAGCAGCCTCACTCCTAACATGCAGCATCTTAACCATTTATTATCCAAAGCGGCCTCACTCCTAACATGGAGCATCTTAACCATTTATTATCCAAAGCGGCCTCACTCCTAACATGGAGCATCTTAACCATTTATTATCCAAAGCGGCCTCACTCCTAACATGAAGCATCTTAACCATTTATTATCCAAAGCGGCCTCACTCCTAACATGCAGCATCTTAACCATTTATTATCCAAAGCGGCCTCACTCCTAACATGGAGCATCTTAACCATTTATTATCCAAAGCGGCCTCACTCCTAACATGCAGCATCTTAACCATTTATTATCCAAAGCGGCCTCACTCCTAACATGAAGCATCTTAACCATTTATTATCCAAAGCGGCCTCACTCCTAACATGCAGCATCTTAACCATTTATTATCCAAAGCGGCCTCACTCCTAACATGGAGCATCTTAACCATTTATTATCCAAAGCGGCCTCACTCCTAACATGAAGCATCTTAACCATTTATTATCCAAAGCGGCCTCACTCCTAACATGCAGCATCTTAACCATTTATTATCCAAAGCGGCCTCACTCCTAACATGGAGCATCTTAACCATTTATTATCCAAAGCAGCCTCACTCCTAACATGCAGAATCTAACCATTTATTATCCAAAGCGGCCTCACTCCTAACATGCAGCATCTTAACCATTTATTATCCAAAGCAGCCTCACTCCTAACATGCAGCATCTTAACCATTTATTATCCAAAGCAGCCTCACTCCTAACATGCAGCATCTTAACCATTTATTATCCAAAGCGGCCTCACTCCTAACATGCAGCATCTTAACCATTTATTATCCAAAGCGGCCTCACTCCTAACATTCAGCATCTTAACCATTTATTATCCAAAGCGGCCTCACTCCTAACATGCAGCATCTTAACCATTTATTATCCAAAGCGGCCTCACTCCTAACATGCAGCATCTTAACCATTTATTATCCAAAGCAGCCTCACTCCTAACATGCAGCATCTTAACCATTTATTATCCAAAGCGGCCTCACTCCTAACATGCAGCATCTTAACCATTTATTATCCAAAGCGGCCTCACTCCTAACATGCAGCATCTTAACCATTTATTATCCAAAGCGGCCTCACTCCTAACATGCAGCATCTTAACCATTTATTATCCAAAGCGGCCTCACTCCTAACATGGAGAATCTTAACCATTTATTATCCAAAGCGGCCTCACTCCTAACATGCAGCATCTTAACCATTTATTATCCAAAGCGGCCTCACTCCTAACATGCAGCATCTTAACCATTTATTATCCAAAGCGGCCTCACTCCTAACATGCAGCATCTTAACCATTTATTATCCAAAGCGGCCTCACTCCTAACATGGAGAATCTTAACCATTTATTATCCAAAGCGGCCTCACTCCTAACATGCAGCATCTTAACCATTTATTATCCAAAGCGGCCTCACTCCTAACATGCAGCATCTTAACCATTTATTATCCAAAGCGGCCTCACTCCTAACATGGAGAATCTTAACCATTTATTATCCAAAGCGGCCTCACTCCTAACATGCAGCATCTTAACCATTTATTATCCAAAGCGGCCTCACTCCTAACATGCAGCATCTTAACCATTTATTATCCAAAGCAGCCTCACTCCTAACATGGAGCATCTTAACCATTTATTATCCAAAGCAGCCTCACTCCTAACATTCAGCATCTTAACCATTTATTATCCAAAGCGGCCTCACTCCTAACATGGAGAATCTTAACCATTTATTATCCAAAGCAGCCTCACTCCTAACATGCAGCATCTTAACCATTTATTATCCAAAGCGGCCTCACTCCTAACATGCAGCATCTTAACCATTTATTATCCAAAGCGGCCTCACTCCTAACATGCAGCATCTTAACCATTTATTATCCAAAGCGGCCTCACTACTAACATGCAGCATCTTAACCATTTATTATCCAAAGCGGCCTCACTCCTAACATGGAGAATCTTAACCATTTATTATCCAAAGCAGCCTCACTCCTAACATGCAGCATCTTAACCATTTATCATCCAAAGCGGCCTCACTCCTAACATGCAGCGTCTTAACCATTTATTATCCAAAGCAGCCTCACTCCTAACATGCAGCATCTTAACCATTTATTATCCAAAGCGGCCTCACTCCTAACATTCAGCATCTTAACCATTTATTATCCAAAGCGGCCTCACTCCTAACATTCAGCATCTTAACCATTTATTATCCAAAGCAGCCTCACTCCTAACATGCAGCATCTTAACCATTTATTATCCAAAGCGGCCTCACTCCTAACATGCAGCATCTTAACCATTTATTATCCAAAGCAGCCTCACTCCTAACATGCAGCATCTTAACCATTTATTATCCAAATCAGCCTCACTCCTAACATGCAGCATCTTAACCATTTATTATCCAAAGCGGCCTCACTCCTAACATGCAGCATCTTAACCATTTATTATCCAAAGCAGCCTCACTCCTAACATGCAGCATCTTAACCATTTATTATCCAAATCGGCCTCACTCCTAACATGCAGCATCTTAACCATTTATTATCCAAAGCGGCCTCACTCCTAACATGCAGCATCTTAACCATTTATTATCCAAAGCGGCCTCACTCCTAACATGCAGCATCTTAACCATTTATTATCCAAAGCAGCCTCACTCCTAACATGCAGCATCTTAACCATTTATTATCCAAAGCAGCCTCACTCCTAACATGCAGCATCTTAACCATTTATTATCCAAAGCAGCCTCACTCCTAACATGCAGCATCTTAACCATTTATTATCCAAAGCGGCCTCACTCCTAACATGCAGCATCTTAACCATTTATTATCCAAAGCAGCCTCACTCCTAACATGCAGCATCTTAACCATTTATTATCCAAAGCGGCCTCACTCCTAACATTCAGCATCTTAACCATTTATTATCCAAAGCAGCCTCACTCCTAACATTCAGCATCTTAACCATTTATTATCCAAAGCAGCCTCACTCCTAACATGCAGCATCTTAACCATTTATTATCCAAAGCGGCCTCACTCCTAACATGCAGCATCTTAACCATTTATTATCCAAAGCAGCCTCACTCCTAACATGCAGCATCTTAACCATTTATTATCCAAAGCAGCCTCACTCCTAACATGCAGCATCTTAACCATTTATTATCCAAAGCGGCCTCACTCCTAACATGCAGCATCTTAACCATTTATTATCCAAAGCAGCCTCACTCCTAACATGCAGCATCTTAACCATTTATTATCCAAAGCGGACTCACTCCTAACATGCAGCATCTTAACCATTTATTATCCAAAGCAGCCTCACTCCTAACATGAAGCATCTTAACCATTTATTATCCAAAGCAGCCTCACTCCTAACATGCAGCATCTTAACCATTTATCATCCAAAGCGGCCTCACTCCTAACATGCAGCGTCTTAACCATTTATTATCCAAAGCAGCCTCACTCCTAACATGCAGCATCTTAACCATTTATTATCCAAAGCGGCCTCACTCCTAACATTCAGCATCTTAACCATTTATTATCCAAAGCGGCCTCACTCCTAACATTCAGCATCTTAACCATTTATTATCCAAAGCAGCCTCACTCCTAACATGCAGCATCTTAACCATTTATTATCCAAAGCGGCCTCACTCCTAACATGCAGCATCTTAACCATTTATTATCCAAAGCAGCCTCACTCCTAACATGCAGCATCTTAACCATTTATTATCCAAATCAGCCTCACTCCTAACATGCAGCATCTTAACCATTTATTATCCAAAGCGGCCTCACTCCTAACATGCAGCATCTTAACCATTTATTATCCAAAGCGGCCTCACTCCTAACATGCAGCATCTTAACCATTTATTATCCAAAGCAGCCTCACTCCTAACATGCAGCATCTTAACCATTTATTATCCAAAGCAGCCTCACTCCTAACATGCAGCATCTTAACCATTTATTATCCAAAGCGGCCTCACTCCTAACATGCAGCATCTTAACCATTTATTATCCAAAGCAGCCTCACTCCTAACATGCAGCATCTTAACCATTTATTATCCAAAGCAGCCTCACTCCTAACATGCAGCATCTTAACCATTTATTATCCAAAGCGGCCTCACTCCTAACATGCAGCATCTTAACCATTTATTATCCAAAGCAGCCTCACTCCTAACATGCAGCATCTTAACCATTTATTATCCAAAGCGGCCTCACTCCTAACATGCAGCATCTTAACCATTTATTATCCAAAGCGGCCTCACTCCTAACATGCAGCATCTTAACCATTTATTATCCAAAGCGGCCTCACTCCTAACATGCAGCATCTTAACCATTTATTATCCAAAGCAGCCTCACTCCTAACATGCAGCATCTTAACCATTTATTATCCAAAGCAGCCTCACTCCTAACATGCAGCATCTTAACCATTTATTATCCAAAGCAGCCTCACTCCTAACATGCAGCGTCTTAACCATTTATTATCCAAAGCAGCCTCACTCCTAACATGCAGCATCTTAACCATTTATTATCCAAAGCAGCCTCACTCCTAACATGCAGCATCTTAACCATTTATTATCCAAAGCGGCCTCACTCCTAACATGCAGCATCTTAACCATTTATTATCCAAAGCAGCCTCACTCCTAACATGCAGCATCTTAACCATTTATTATCCAAAGCAGCCTCACTCCTAACATGCAGCATCTTAACCATTTATTATCCAAAGCAGCCTCACTCCTAACATGCAGCATCTTAACCATTTATTATCCAAAGCGGCCTCACTCCTAACATGCAGCATCTTAACCATTTATTATCCAAAGCAGCCTCACTCCTAACATGGAGCATCTTAACCATTTATTATCCAAAGCAGCCTCACTCCTAACATGCAGCATCTTAACCATTTATTATCCAAAGCAGCCTCACTCCTAACATGCAGCATCTTAACCATTTATTATCCAAAGCGGCCTCACTCCTAACATGCAGCATCTTAACCATTTATTATCCAAAGCGGCCTCACTCCTAACATGGAGCATCTTAACCATTTATTATCCAAAGCAGCCTCACTCCTAACATGCAGCATCTTAACCATTTATTATCCAAAGCGGCCTCACTCCTAACATGCAGCATCTTAACCATTTATTATCCAAAGCGGCCTCACTCCTAACATGGAGCATCTTAACCATTTATTATCCAAAGCGGCCTCACTCCTAACATGCAGCATCTTAACCATTTATTATCCAAAGCGGCCTCACTCCTAACATGGAGCATCTTAACCATTTATTATCCAAAGCAGCCTCACTCCTAACATGCAGCATCTTAACCATTTATTATCCAAAGCGGCCTCACTCCTAACATGCAGCATCTTAACCATTTATTATCCAAAGCGGCCTCACTCCTAACATGGAGCATCTTAACCATTTATTATCCAAAGCGGCCTCACTCCTAACATGCAGCATCTTAACCATTTATTATCCAAAGCGGCCTCACTCCTAACATGCAGCATCTTAACCATTTATTATCCAAAGCGGCCTCACTCCTAACATGCAGCATCTTAACCATTTATTATCCAAATCAGCCTCACTCCTAACATTCAGCGTCTTAACCATTTATTATCCAAAGCAGCCTCACTCCTAACATGCAGCATCTTAACCATTTATTATCCAAAGCGGCCTCACTCCTAACATTCAGCTCCATGGGAGACATTTTATCATTCAGCTGCATTGGCATTCAGTTTGAAATTGCCTTGTCAATTCCCTCTTTCATGAATAAAGCCTTTGCTGTAAACTAGAGCAAGCCAACTGGTAGAAACCTAGCTGATAAACTCCCACTCCCATGAGTCACAGCCAGCCTTCAATCTGACCAGTGCGTTCTTTATGCAGTGATTATTTTATCTCGCCCGTCTGTGGATGATAGGAGTTCTGGCCTGCTCTAGTGATTTTCTATTGTGTGACACTTTTAGCTGCTCTGTGTCTGTAACGGAATCCCCCCCGCTAGGCGCCTCTGGCTGGCAGACGGCGATACAAGGGGCCCGCTCCTCCAGCGCTGTCGGCAGGAACACGTTCTTTGCTCGTATGTTTTTATTGCCCAGAATCCTCTGCTCTCTTTCTCGCTGGCATCTCTGTGTTTACTGACCTGAATTTGGCAGGACACCCCCGAGCTCCTGAAAAAAAACCCTACCCTGGCAGAGGTACGAGAGTATCAGGAGCCATTAAACACAGCGGCAAACTCTGATACACTCTGTACTGCTGGCTCCCTGCCTGCCAAGTAACTCACAAAATGTGTACTGTGTACACAGGGGCCCACCTCGGGGCCCGCCTCCCCCCCCAAACACTGCACAGCTGGAGTCAAACTACTAGAAAGGTGGCGGTGCAGGGGAATGGAGCAAGGAATGATTTACCTACTGTTTGTTAAAATATTAAAGCATTTTAAACCACAACTGTTGATAAAAAGAGAAGTTCTGTTTAACTGAAAGATTGCCTCAATTGTAGATATTTTAAATAGAAATATTTTATGGAAAAAATACAAATAAAGCTCTTTATTGAGAACTTTTTGCTCTATATAAAGTTATAATGTTATCTGGGGTGGACATGTTGTTTAGAATCTTTGCTCTGTATAGCTCTATCAGGGGGTGGACATGTTGGTTAGAATCTTTGCTCTGTATAGCTATATCAGGGGGCGGACATGTTGGTTAGAATCTTTGCTCTGTATAGCTCTATCAGAGGGCGGACATGTTGATTAGAATCTTTGCTCTGTATAGACCTATCAGGGGTCGGACAGGTTTAGAATCTTTGCTCTGTTTAGCTCTATCAGGGGGTGGACATGTTGTTTAGAATCTTTGCTCTGTATAGCTCTATCAGGGGACGGACATGTTGTTTAGAATCTTTGCTCTGTATAGCTCTATCAGGGGGTGAACATGTTGTTTGGAATCATTGCTCTGTATAGCTCTATCAGGGGACGGACATGTTGTTTAGATAAAGATCTGACCCAACATTCTAAATAACATTGCTTATACTGTACATATAGAGAATAAAACATAATGAAACATTATCTTTACATTGAATCAATAAACACATTTTAAGTGGGGAATGTGTAATTTGTATATCAAGCCACGGGTGACATTACAGACACATGTAAACACACATTTCTCTGATATGTTCTGCATCTTGTTACAATGCTGATAATGTTTAGATTGATAGAGTTTGTTTCAGTAATGGGCCTAGTGATGTAGAAACCCCACCTCTTGCTGTCTCGGGACTTCTCTTTGAATCTAACGTTTCGGCACTCTAGCTATCACCCAAGCTCTATCAGTCATCCCAATGTAAACTCTCCTGTATGGCCTTACTATGGCGCTCTCTGGGGTCTATTTCTCATATATAACTGAATTGCAATCTTGAAGATTCTCGATATCAGTAAATATTATTGATACAGAGATCCGAGGCATTATTTGGCTTGTCCCTGCACCTTGGAGAAGCCCATCAGAGTTAAGCCCGTAGTGCACTGGTGTAGGGTGCTAAGGAGGGGAGACACTCCTGCATTATCCCCCCTCACTCTTTTCCAGGGGTCTCTATATACATAAGCCTCAGTTTCTGTTCTTAATAAATGCTTTCTCTTAGTAGTTCCCCGTGAGAGCTCTCCCTTCTCTGCACGTGTGGATATTGCAGCCGAACCACAGATTCTGGGATCTTCGGAGAATTCACGTGAGAAGCGGAGCAATCGGAAAGGTTATATATATATCTATTGGGAGAGTTTCCTCTCCGTATACGTGACAGACCTGAAGAAGATGTCACCTGGCCATCATCTCAAGAAAGCAATGTATTCAAAATGATGGGGTTTAGAGGGTCTCACCGGTAGGATGTGAGGTATTGAGTTGGGAGGAGGGTCTCCAGGCTGGACTTCCAGGAGCAGGAGAAGTTATAGTAATCAGATGCTCTGCAGGAGACTGACGGCAGGCCTGGGGGGTCTGCAAATAAAGCACAGAGGAGGGGAAACACATTAACTGTCACTGTGCCGGGTGTGGGCCCCGTGAGCTGACACTCAAAGGGTTCAAAGCTGGAAATGGTAACTGTTTATATATACAAGGGGATTGCAGGGAACTGACAAGGGAACTGCAAACTCAAGGCCGAGTTAAGTAGCCATGTTTGAAGTTTAACTGAAAGGGAGGATTTGTCCAACTCGGCTACTTTGGCCTTAAGTTTGAAGTTTCCTTCTCAATTCACTGCATGAATAAAGCCCACTCTGTATATATATAACACAAAATATCCTTACTACTGAAAATTACTAAAAAAACATGTATTTTCAGATGTGGGTCTGCAATAGAAGCCACTATTAAAGAATGACAGTTATACATTTATATAGAAACATACAGCCTGCCAATAAAGAGAAAGCTCAGGGTGATTTGTTTTGAGGATTGAATTATGCAAATCCCAGGCATTATTCAATTCCTTTATCAAGGAAGGTATCTACTACTCTTTACAGTGTCAGCCATTACTGCTTCCGCTGGAAGGTTATTCCAGGTATCTACTACTCTTTACAGCGTCAGCCTTTACTGCTTCCACTAGAAGGTTATTCCAGGTATCTACTACTCATTACAGTGTCAGCCTTTACTGCTTCCTCTGGAAGGTTATTCCAGGTATCTACTACTCTTTACAGTGTCAGCCTTTACTGCTTCCACTAGAAGGTTATTCCAGGTATCGACTACTCATTACAGTGTCAGCCTTTACTGCTTCCACTGGAAGGTTATTCCAGGTATCGACTCCTCTTTACAGTGTCAGCCTTTACTGCTTCCTCTGGGAGGTTATTCCAGGTATCTACTACTCTTTACAGTGTCAGCCTTTACTGCTTCCGCTGGAAGGTTATTCCAGGTAACTACTACTCTTTACAGTGTCAGCCTTTACTGCTTTCACTGGAAGGTTATTCCAGGTATCTACTACTTTTTATAGTGTCAGCCTTTACTGCTTCCACTGGAAGGTTATTCCAGGTATCTACTACTCTTTACAGTGTCAGGCTTTACTGCTTCCATTGGGAGGTTATTCCAGGTATCTACTACTCTTTATAGTGTCAGCCTTTACTGCTTCCACTGGAAGGTTATTCCAGGTATCTACTACTCTTTACAGTGTCAGCCTTTACTGCTTCCACTGGAAGGTTATTCCAGGTATCTATTACTCTTTACAGTGACAGCCGTTACTGCTTCCGCTGGAAGGTTATGCCAGGTATATACTACTCTTTACAGTGTCAGTCTTTAGTAAAGACTGACACTTTACTGATTTACTGCTTCCGCTGGAAGGTTATTCCTGGTATCTACTGCTCTTTACTGTGTCAGCCTTTACTGCCTCCGCTGGAAGGTTATTCCAGGTATCTACTACTCTTTACTGTGTCAGCCTTTACTGCTTCCGCTGGAAGGTTATGCCAGGTATATACTACTCTTTACAGTGTCAGTCTTTAGTAAAGACTGACACTTTACTGATTTACTACTTCCGCTGGAAGGTTATTCCTGGTATCTACTGCTCTTTACTGTGTCAGCCTTTACTGCCTCCGCTGGAAGGTTATTCCAGATATTCACTACTTATTACAGTGTCAGCCTTTGCTGCTTCTACTAGAAGACTATTCCCTGCATATACTGCTGTTTACAGTGTCAGGCTTACTACGTCCATTCCTGTTACCCAGAACCCCCAGCAGAGTGTTGGTTACTCACATCCCACTCTAAGCAGCACAGATGTTAGAAGCCCCCCAGACTGACTGTGACAGCTGTAGTTCCCCATGGCCGACACCTCCATGTTGGGCAGTTCTAGGTTTCCTTGGTCGGTGAAGAAACCCCAGGGGATATCTGGTGCCCCATTAAACCTCCATTGCACCACGGGACTGCAGAGAGAAAAATACAATCACAAGGGGGCAACAGAGGGTAATATGGGGGCAACAACAGAGGGTAATATGGGGGCATCAACAGAGGGTTATATGGGGCAACAATAGAGGGTAATATGGGGGCAACAACACAGGATAATATGGGGCAACAACAGTGGGTAATATGGGGGCAACAACAGAGGGTAATATAGAGGCAACAACACTGGATAATATGGGGGCATCAACAGAGGATAATATTGGGGCAACAACAGAGGGTAATATGGGGGCAACAACACAGGATAATATGGGAGCATCAACAGTGGGTAATATGGGGGCAACAACAGAGGGTAATATGGAGGCAACAACAGAGGGTAATATGGAGGCAACAACACTGGATAATATGGGGGCATCAACAGAGGATAATATTGGGGAAACTACAGAGGGTAATATGGGGGCAACAACAGAGGGTAAAATGGGGGCAACAACAGAGGGTAATATGGGGGAAACTACAGAGGGTAATATGGGGGCAACAACAGAGGGTAAAATTGGGGCAACAACAGAGGGTAAAATTGGGGCAACAACAGAGGGTAATATGGGGCAACAACAGAGGATAATATGGGGGCATCAACAGAGGGTAATATTGGGGCAACAACAGAGGGTAATATGGGGGCATCAACAGAGGGTAATATTGGGGCAACAACAGAGGGTAATATGGGGGCATCAACAGAGGGTAATATTGGGGCAACAACAGAGGGTAATATGGGGGCATCAACAGAGGGTAATATTGGGGCAACAACAGAGGGTAATATGGGGGCATCAACAGAGGGTAATATGAGAGCATCGACAGAAGGTAATATGGGGCAACAACAGAGGGTAATATAAGGGCAACAACAGAGGGTAATATGGGAGCATCGACAGAGGGTAATATGGGGGCAACAACAGAGGGTAATATGGGAGAAACAGCAGAGGGTAATATGGGGCAACAACACAGGATAATATGGGGGCAACAACAGAGGATAATATGGGGTAACAACAGAGGGTAATATGGGGCAACAACAGGATAATATTCAGGAATCAACAGAGGATAAAATGGGGCAACAACAGACAATAATATGGGGCAACAACAGAGGTTTCTGCCAGTGCTGTATTTACCGCGAGGCATCCTAGGCGGATGCCTATGGCAGCAAATTTTGGGGGGCGGCAGCGCCCCCCAGCACTGGAAAAAAAAAAAATTCAAAAAAAAAAAAAAAATCAAAAAAAAAAAAATCTGGCCCTTTAAAAAAAAAAACAAACCCCACCGCGCCTGCAGGCAGAGACGGAGGTGAGAAGGGATCGGAAGATCCCCCCTCACCAACGCTCTGCCTGCCGGGCTGCACGGGGAGCCGAACAGGCAGCACAGAGAAACCTCCGTGCAGTGTGACAGAGAAACCTCCGTGCTGCCTGTTCGGCTCCGCGTGCAGTGTGCCGACACGGAAGTGCCGACAGGTCACGTGACGTGTCGGCACAATCGCCGGGAAGCCGAACAGGCAGCATGGAGGGACCATGCTGCCTGCCTGCCAGGGAAAGGTAAGTGCTGATGGGAGAGTGTGTGTGTGTGAGAGACTGAGTGTGATGGGAGTCAGAGTGTGTGTGATGGGAGACAGTGTGTGTGGCTGAGTGTGATGGGAGTCAGAGTGTGTGTGATTGGAGACAGTGTGTGTGACTGAGTGTGATGGGAGTCAGAGTGTGTGTGATGGGAGACTGTGTGTGTGTGTGTGTGTGTGTGACTGAGTGTGATGGGAATCAGAGTGTGTGTGATGGGAGACAGTGTGTGTGACTGAGTGTGATGGGAGACAGTGTGTGTGACTGAGTGTGATGGGAGTCAGAGTGTGTGTGATGGGAGACAGTGTGTGTGACCTGTGTGTGATGGGAGTCAGAGTGTGTGTGATGGGAGACAGTGTGTGTGACTGAGTGTGATGGGAATCAGAGTGTGTGTGATGGGAGACAGTGTGTGTGACTGAGTGTGATGGGAGTCAGAGTGTGTGTGATTGGAGACAGTGTGTGTGACTGAGTGTGATGGGAGACAGTGTGTGTGACTGAGTGTGATGGGAGTCAGAGTGTGTGTGATGGGAGACAGTGTGTGTGACCTGTGTGTGATGGGAGTCAGAGTGTGTGTGATGGGAGACAGTGTGTGTGACTGAGTGTGATGGGAGTCAGAGTGTGCGTGATGGGAGTAGGAGTGTGTGACTGAGTGTGATGGGAGTAGGAGTAGGAGTGTGTGACTGAGTGTGATGGGAGTGTAAGCTTGATGTGAGTCTGAATGATGGGGCATGTCTTAGGTGTGTAACGTGGGTGTGCAGCTTGGGTACGGGGGTGCCCGGATTTTGTCTGCCTAGGGCAGCACAAAATCAAGATACACCACTGGTTTCTGCATTAAACCAATGTGATTAGTCAAACGTTATGACTTATATATGTTTGAATATAAACCACACGGTCTGTGCCCATGGTTTTAAAATTGTTATATTTTTGTATATATATATATATATATATATATATGTCATTCCGTAGTTTGTACACATAGATGGACATCGCTAAGCTTGTATTATTGTTTTTTGATCATTTAAATGATATTGCTATTTCCACCGCTATATCTATTTATTTTTCATTTTTATATTTTTTATTTTCTTATTTTTTCTCTTTGTTTTATTTTTATTTACACTCATATTCACTTTTTTTATCTCCATGTAACATTTTTTCCCCTATACTTCATGTTTATGTTTATTTATTTATCCTTATTCTATAGCTATTCTCATTTACTTTTATATCTATACTTATTTAATCTATTTACATTTATTTTTATTCATTTTTTACTTTTAGATTTCTTCCTTTTTTCTTTTTTTACACCCACATGGCTATGTACATTTATTTATTTTAGTATTATTATTTTACGCTGTTCTGTTAGTGAGTGCAACAACGAATTCCATATATTCATGTTTACTGTATTGCACTATTATTGTTTTTCTATTTCTCCCTTGTACATGCGCCTCTGTCATGGTGTGTGTTATATCATAGTGACACAGTGTAACTGACTGTTCTCCAGTTATCAGTTTTGATGCCATGCTCTGCATTATGTATTGCCCCGCACCCTTTCTGTGCTGGAGGGCTCTTTGCTTATGGATTATGAATGTGTTGATTTAGGACATACCTATTGCTCATGTGCGGTAACACTGTCACCCACATTAGATCTTGGCATTTGAAGCCAGGTTCGTTGCTGCCCATGTGCACAATGCTGCGTGCGCCCAGTAAGCATTGTCTGGTGTCTGGGACACTGGAGAATGTGATCAGGACCCTGGGATTGGGGTCCTGAGTCCTGCTGTCCCACTGAGCTCTATCTCAGCGGGACACAGCTCCCAAATCGGGACTGTCCCTTGCAAAGTGGGACAGTTGGTAGGTATGATTTAGGACAATAAAAGCACATGGTATAAGTTGAAGCAGACGGTTACCTGTCATTTCTGTTGTTGCAAAGTAATGTGACTCTCGATCCAATTGCTCCATATTCAACCCCTGTGGAAAAAAACATACAGAGAGGTACTTAGCACTGCTGTATGATCCACTGGCCGGACACGTGTTATACATGTTACACATATGGAATGTACAGTTTATGTACTACACTGGGAGCTGGGGGGGGGGGGGGGGGGGGGCAGAGACCAGGACATAACAGCCGAGCTGTAAAAAGAAGGGAGATGGGGGATCACTTGATCCCAGATATTATTTGCAACTTGCAGCCAACTGGTTTAATGAATAAATACACTAGTTAAGTTATGATGATTGGAAACACCTTCCGCCTGCAGGATAATAGGCAAATGTATATTATAAGGATAGCTGAATTATTTAGAGTTTAATCTGTAGGTAGCATTAATAAACACAAATCCAAACACCAGACATTTCCCACATAAATCACAGTGCAAGGGATTCTGGGAAGCATGTGCAAATAAGATTAACAATGATCACCTTTTGCCTCTACATCCACTTTATACATTGACCCATTGGTTACCCACCACCTTCACCTCCCACTCTGCGCCTCTGTACCGGGCTATGTGTATAGACTGTCTAGTACAGCTGTGCATGAGAGGTTATCTGACTCTGCGCCTCTGTACCGGGCTATGTGTATAGACTGTCTAGTACAGCTGTGCATGAGAGGTTATCTGACTCTGCACCTCTGTCCTGGGCTATGTGTATAGACTGTCTAGTACAGCTGTATATGAGAGGTTATCTGACTCTGCACCTCTATCCTGGGCTATGTGTACAGACTGTCTAGTACAGCTGTGCATGAGAGGTTATCTGACTCTGCACCTCTGTCCCGGGCTATGTGTATAGACTGTCTAGTACAGCTGTGCATGAGAGGTTATCTGACTCTGCACCTCTGTCCTGGGCTATGTGTATAGACTGTCTAGTACAGCTGTATATGAGAGGTTATCTGACTCTGCACCTCTATCCTGGGCTATGTGTACAGACTGTCTAGTACAGCTGTGCATGAGAGGTTATCTGACTCTGCACCTCTGTCCTGGGCTATGTGTACAGACTGTCTAGTACAGCCGTGCATGAGAGGTTATCTGACTCTGCTCCTCTGTCCTGGGCTATGTGTATAGACTGTCTAGTACAGCTGTGCATGAGAGGTTATCTGACTCTGCACCTCTGTCCTGGGCTATGTGTATAGACTATCTAGTACAGCTGTGCATGAGAGGTTATCTGACTCTGCACCTCTGTCCTGGGCTATGTGTATAGACTGTCTAGTACAGCCGTGCATGAGAGGTTATCTGACTCTGCTCCTCTGTCCTGGGCTATGTGTATAGACTGTCTAGTACAGCTGTGCATGAGAGGTTATCTGACTCTGCACCTCTGTCCTGGGCTATGTGTATAGACTGTCTACTACAGCCGTGCATGAGAGGTTATCTGACTCTGTACCTCTGTCCCGGGCTATGTGTATAGACTGTCTAGTACAGCCGTGCATGAGAGGTTATCTGACTCTGCACCTCTGTCCTGGGCTATGTGTATAGACTGTCTAGTACAGCCGTGCATGAGAGGTTATCTGACTCTGCACCTCTGTCCTGGACTATGTGTATAGACTGTCTAGTACAGCCATGCATGAGAGGTTATCTGACTCTGCACCTCTGTCCTGGGCTATGTGTATAGACTGTCTAGTACAGCCATGCATGAGAGGTTATCTGACTCTGCACCTCTGTCCTGGACTATGTGTATAGACTGTCTAGTACAGCCATGCATGAGAGGTTATCTGACTCTGCACCTCTGTCCTGGGCTATGTGTATAGACTGTCTAGTACAGCTGTGCATGAGAGGTTATCTGACTCTGCGCCTCTGTCCTGGGCTATGTGTACAGACTGTCTAGTACAGCTGTGCATGAGAGGTTATCCGACTCTGCACCTCTGTCCTAGGCTATGTGTATAGACTGTCTAGTACAGCTGTGCATGAGAGGTTATCTGACTCTGCACCTCTGTCCCGGACTATGTGTATAGACTGTCTAGTACAGCCGTGCATGAGAGGTTATCTGACTCTGCTCCTCTGTCCCAGGCTATGTGTATAGACTGTCTAGTACAGCTGTGCATGAGAGGTTATCTGACTCTGCACCTCTGTCCCATGCTATGTGTATAGACTGTCTAGTACAGCCGTGCATGAGAGGTTATCTGACTCTGCACCTCTGTCCTGGGCTATGTGTATAGACTGTCTAGTACAGCCGTGCATGAGAGGTTATCTGACTCTGCACCTCTGTCCTGGACTATGTGTATAGACTGTCTAGTACAGCTGTGCATGAGAGGTTATCTGACTCTGCTCCTCTGTCCCGGGCTATGTGTATAGACTGTCTAGTACAGCCATGCATGAGAGGTTATCTGACTCTGCACCTCTGTCCTGGGCTATGTGTATAGACTGTCTAGTACAGCTGTGCATGAGAGGTTATCTGACTCTGCGCCTCTGTCCCGGGCTATGTGTACAGACTGTCTAGTACAGCTGTGCATGAGAGGTTATCCGACTCTGCACCTCTGTCCTAGGCTATGTGTATAGACTGTCTAGTACAGCTGTGCATGAGAGGTTATCTGACTCTGCACCTCTGTCCCGGGCTATGTGTATAGACTGTCTAGTACAGCCGTGCATGAGAGGTTATCTGACTCTGCACCTCTGTCCCGGGCTATGTGTATAGACTGTCTAGTACAGCTGTGCATGAGAGGTTATCTGACTATGCACCTCTGTCCTGGGCTATGTGTATAGACTGTCTAGTACAGCTGTGCATGAGAGGTTATCTGACTCTGCACCTCTGTCCTGGGCTATGTGTACAGACTGTCTAGTACAGCTGTGCATGAGAGGTTATCTGACTCTGCACCTCTGTCCCGGGCTATGTGTACAGACTGTCTAGTACAGCTGTGCATGAGAGGTTATCTGACTCTGCACCTCTGTCCCAGGCTATGTGTATAGACTGTCTAGTACAGCTGTGCATGAGAGGTTATCTGACTCTGCACCTCTGTCCCGGGCTATGTGTATAGACTGTCTAGTACAGCCGTGCATGAGAGGTTATCTGACTCTGCACCTCTGTCCTGGGCTATGTGTATAGACTGTCTAGTACAGCCGTGCATGAGAGGTTATCTGACTCTGCACCTCTGTCCTGGGCTATGTGTATAGACTGTCTAGTACAGCTGTGCATGAGAGGTTATCTGACTCTGCACCTCTGTCCTGGGCTATGTGTATAGACTGTCTAGTACAGCCGTGCATGAGAGGTTATCTGACTCTGCACCTCTGTCCCAGGCTATGTGTATAGACTGTCTAGTACAGCTGTGCATGAGAGGTTATCTGACTCTGCACCTCTGTCCCAGGCTATGTGTATAGACTGTCTAGTACAGCTGTGCATGAGAGGTTATCTGACTCTGCACCTCTGTCCTGGGCTATGTGTATAAACTGTCTAGTACAGCAGTGCATGAGAGGTTATCTGACTCTGCACCTATGTCCTGGGCTATGTGTATAAACTGTCTAGTACAGCAGTGCATGAGAGGTTATCTGACTCTGCACCTCTGTCCTGGGCTATGTGTATAGACTGTCTAGTACAGCTGTGCATGAGAGGTTATCTGACTCTGCACCTCTGTCCTGGGCTATGTGTATAAACTGTCTAGTACAGCAGTGCATGAGAGGTTATCTGACTCTGCACCTCTGTCCTGGGCTATGTGTATAGACTGTCTAGTACAGCTGTGCATGAGAGGTTATCTGACTCTGCACCTCTGTCCTGGGCTATGTGTATAGACTGTCTAGTACAGCTGTGCATGAGAGGTTATCTGACTCTGCACCTCTGTCCTGGGCTATGTGTATAGACTGTCTAGTACAGCTGTGCATGAGAGGTTATCTGACTCTGCTCCTCTGTCCCGGGCTATGTGTATAGACTGTCTAGTACAGCTGTACATGAGAGGTTATCTGACTCTGCAACTCTGTCCCAGGCTATGTGTATAGACTGTCTAGTACAGCCGTGCATGAGAGGTTATCTGACTCTGCACCTCTGTCCTGGGCTATGTGTATAGACTGTCTAGTACAGCAGTGCATGAGAGGTTATCTGACTCTGCACCTCTGTCCTGGGCTATGTGTATAGACTGTCTAGTACAGCTGTGCATGAGAGGTTATCTGACTCTGCACCTCTGTCCTGGGCTATGTGTATAGACTGTCTAGTACAGCTGTATATGAGACGTTATCTGACTCTGCTCCTCTGTCCCGGGCTATGTGTATAGACTGTCTAGTACAGCTGTGCATGAGAGGTTATCTGACTCTGCACCTCTGTCCTGGCTATGTGTATAGACTGTCTAGTACAGCCGTGCATGAGAGGTTATCTGACTCTGCACCTCTGTCCCAGGCTATGTGTATAGACTGTCTAGTACAGCTGTGCATGAGAGGTTATCTGACTCTGCACCTCTGTCCCAGGCTATGTGTATAGACTGTCTAGTACAGCTGTGCATGAGAGGTTATCTGACTCTGCACCTCTGTCCCAGGCTATGTGTATAGACTGTCTAGTACAGCCGTGCATGAGAGGTTATCTGACTCTGCTCCTCTGTCCCGGGCTATGTGTATAGACTGTCTAGTACAGCCGTGCATGAGAGGTTATCTGACTCTGCTCCTCTGTCCCGGGCTATGTGTATAGACTGTCTAGTACAGCTGTGCATGAGAGGTTATCTGACTCTGCACCTCTGTCCTGGGCTATGTGTATAGACTGTCTAGTACAGCTGTGCATGAGAGGTTATCTGACTCTGCACCTCTGTCCCAGGCTATGTGTATAGACTGTCTAGTACAGCCGTGCATGAGAGGTTATCTGACTCTGCACCTCTGTCCCATGCTATGTGTATAGACTGTCTAGTACAGCCGTGCATGAGAGGTTATCTGACTCTGCACCTCTGTCCTGGGCTATGTGTATAGACTGTCTAGTACAGCCGTGCATGGGAGGTTATCTGACTCTGCTCCTCTGTCCCAGGCTATGTGTATAGACTGTCTAGTACAGCCGTGCATGAGAGGTTATCTGACTCTGCTCCTCTGTCCTGGGCTATGTGTATAGACTGTCTAGTACAGCTGTGCATGAGAGGTTATCTGACTCTGCACCACTGTCCCAGGCTATGTGTATAGACTGTCTAGTACAGCTGTGCATGAGAGGTTATCTGACTCTGCACCTCTGTCCCAGGCTATGTGTATAGACTGTCTAGTACAGCTGTGCATGAGAGGTTATCTGACTCTGCACCTCTGTCCTGGGCTATGTGTATAGACTGTCTAGTACAGCTGTGCATGAGAGGTTATCTGACTCTGCACCTCTGTCCCGGGCTATGTGTATAGACTGTCTAGTACAGCCGTGCATGAGAGGTTATCTGACTCTGCACCTCTGTCCCAGGCTATGTGTATAGACTGTCTAGTACAGCCGTGCATGAGAGGTTATCTGACTCTGCTCCTCTGTCCTGGGCTATGTGTATAGACTGTCTAGTACAGCCGTGCATGAGAGGTTATCTGACTCTGCACCTCTGTCCCAGGCTATGTGTATAGACTGTCTAGTACAGCTGTGCATGAGAGGTTATCTGACTCTGCACCTCTGTCCCGGACTATGTGTATAGACTGTCTAGTACAGCCATGCATGAGAGGTTATCTGACTCTGCACCTCTGTCCCAGGCTATGTGTATAGACTGTCTAGTACAGCCGTGCATGAGAGGTTATCTGACTCTGCACCTCTGTCCTGGGCTATGTGTATAGACTGTCTAGTACAGCCGTGCATGAGAGGTTATCTGACTCTGCACCTCTGTCCTGGGCTATGTGTATAGACTGTCTAGTACAGCCGTGCATGAGAGGTTATCTGACTCTGCACCTCTGTCCTGGGCTATGTGTACAGACTGTCTAGTACAGCTGTGCATGAGAGGTTATCTGACTCTGCACCTCTGTCCCGGGCTATGTGTATAGACTGTCTAGTACAGCTGTGCATGAGAGGTTATCTGACTCTGCACCTCTGTCCCGGGCTATGTGTATAGACTGTCTAGTACAGCTGTGCATGAGAGGTTATCTGACTCTGCACCTCTGTCCCGGGCTATGTGTATAGACTGTCTAGTACAGCCGTGCATGAGAGGTTATCTGACTCTGCGCCTCTGTCCTGGGCTATGTGTATAGACTGTCTAGTACAGCCGTGCATGAGAGGTTATCTGACTCTGCCCCTCTGTCCCAGGCTATGTGTACAGACTGTCTAGTACAGCCGTGCATGAGAGGTTATCTGACTCTGCACCTCTGTCCTGGGCTATGTGTATAGACTGTCTAGTACAGCTGTGCATGAGAGGTTATCTGACTCTGCACCTCTGTCCCGGGCTATGTGTACAGACTGTCTAGTACAGCCGTGCATGAGAGGTTATCTGACTCTGCACCTCTGTCCCAGGCTATGTGTATAGACTGTCTAGTACAGCTGTGCATGAGAGGTTATCTGACTCTGCACCTCTGTCCCGGGCTATGTGTATAGACTGTCTAGTACAGCTGTGTATGAGAGGTTATCTGACTCTGCACCTCTGTCCCGGGCTATGTGTATAGACTGTCTAGTACAGCCGTGCATGAGAGGTTATCTGACTCTGCACCTCTGTCCTGGGCTATGTGTATAGACTGTCTAGTACAGCTGTGCATGAGAGGTTATCTGACTCTGCACCTCTGTCCCAGGCTATGTGTATAGACTGTCTAGTACAGCTGTGCATGAGAGGTTATCTGACTCTGCACCTCTGTCCTGGGCTATGTGTATAGACTGTCTAGTACAGCCGTGCATGAGAGGTTATCTGACTCTGCACCTCTGTCCCAGGCTATGTGTATAGACTGTCTAGTACAGCTGTGCATGAGAGGTTATCTGACTCTGCACCTCTGTCCTGGGCTATGTGTACAGACTGTCTAGTACAGCTGTGCATGAGAGGTTATCTGACTCTGCACCTCTGTCCTGGGCTATGTGTACAGACTGTCTAGTACAGCCGTGCATGAGAGGTTATCTGACTCTGCACCTCTGTCCCGGGCTATGTGTATAGACTGTCTAGTACAGCTGTGCATGAGAGGTTATCTGACTCTGCACCTCTGTCCTGGGCTATGTGTATAGACTGTCTAGTACAGCTGTGCATGAGAGGTTATCTGACTCTGCACCTCTGTCCTGGGCTATGTGTATAGACTGTCTAGTACAGCTGTGCATGAGAGGTTATCTGACTCTGCACCTCTGTCCTGGGCTATGTGTATAGACTGTCTAGTACAGCCGTGCATGAGAGGTTATCTGACTCTGCACCTCTGTCCTGGGCTATGTGTATAGACTGTCTAGTACAGCTGTGCATGAGAGGTTATCTGACTCTGCTCCTCTGTCCTGGGCTATGTGTACAGACTGTCTAGTACAGCCGTGCATGAGAGGTTATCTGACTTGAGTGTGAGTGCTCTGTCCTTACTCACCTTCCTTTCCCCATTTAGATGATGTTGATGATGCACAGATTGATGTGAGAATCAGTATCACCCAGCTAACCCATGATACCACGCTGATCATCTAGAAAACAGAAAAAAAGTCTGGTTAGATGCTTCGTCTCTCACAATCACTGACTTTATGGTACTCATTTTAACAACCACCGAATACAAAGTGCCTCGGCTGTCTTCACTTGGAATAGTGAGGCTCGGCTGGGAAACAGATCCTGCTGCAGAGAACACAAGTCCAGAATACAGTCAGCACAGAGAAAACCAGCTCCAGAATATACTCCAAACTCCCTCCACCCCCCACAAGAAGAAAGCTCTAGAACACATCTCTTCCATGCAGAGTACACCAGCAGCAGACTATATGTACTCCAAGCGAAATACAGTTCTATAGTATATATACTTCTATACTGAATATACAACTCCACACTCCAGAACACAGCCCCCACTCCAGAACACAGCCCCCAATCCAGAACACAGCCCCCACTCCAGAACACAGTCCCCACTCCAGAACACAGCCCCCAATCCAGAACACAGCCCCCACTCCAGAACACAGCCCCCAATCCAAAACACAGCTCCCATTCCAGAACACAGCCCCCACTCCAGAACACAGGCCCCAATCCAGAACACAGCCCCCACTCCAGAACACAGCCCCCAATCCAGAACACAGCCCCCAATCCAGAACACAGCCCCACTCCAGAACACAGCCCCCACTCCTAAACACAGCCCCCACTCCAGAACACAGCCCCCAATCCAGAACACAGCCCCCGCTCCAGAACACAGCCCCCACTCCAGAACACAGCCCCCAATCCAGAACACAGCCCCCAATCCAGAACACAGCCCCACTCCAGAACACAGCCCCCACTCCTGAACACAGCCCCCACTCCAGAACACAGCCCCCGATCCAGAACACAGCCCCCGCTCCAGAACACAGCCCCCAATCCAGAACACAGCCCCCAATCCAGAACAAAGAACCCTATGCAAAATCTGTCCTTCAGACCCCTCTCCAGAATATAATATAAAGCCTGATATGTGAGAAGGTTCACTGAAGGTCAGGAGGAGGCGCCAGGATGCAGTCATATAATACTAATGAGGTGTTATTATGAATGAATCTTATCGCTGAACGTGTCGGCAGTAAAGGAAGAATCACATCCTCCGAGCCCAGCGGGAACCCATCAACAAGAACCATGAGAGCGACTTTCATGTGGGATTATAGGGGAGACACGCGTGAAAGAGAGGGTAATCTCATTTATTAGCCAGGCCAGGGGAACAAGAGAGAGAGATGCTCATATTGCACACAGCAGGCTGGCATGACATGGGTTCATTTAGGACGTGTTACTTCCCAATGGATCAACTCACGAAAACTGGGGCAAAGTGCCAGGACTGCTCAGGAACCCTTCTAAAGGAGAGGATAATGTTATATATGTTATATACACCATACATTATGACAGTCTTCAATTAGAGGGGAAAAGGTTTAAAAGTAATATCAGGAAGTATTACATTACTGAGAGGGTAGTGGATGTATGGAATAGTCTTCCAGTAGAAGTGGTAGAGGTTAATACAGTGAAGGAGTTTAAGCATGCATGGGATAGGTATAAGGCTATCCTAGATATAAGATAAGGTCAGGGACTAATGAAAGTATTACTTTACTGAGAGGGTAGTGGATGCATGGAATAGTCTTCCAGTAGAAGTGGTAGAGGTTAATACAGTGAAGGAGTTTAAGCATGCATGGGATAGGTATAAGGCTATCCTAGATATAAGATAAGGCTAGAGACTAATGAAAGTATTACATTACTGAGAGGGTAGTGGATGTATGGAATAGTCTTCCAGCAGAAGTGGTAGAGATTAATACAGTGAAGGAGTTTAAGCATGCATGGGATAGGTATAAGGCTATCCTAGATATAAGATAAGGCCAGGGACTAATGAAAGTATTACATTACTGAGAGTGTAGTGGATGCATGGAATAGCCTGCCAGCAGAAGTGGTAGAGATTAATACAGTGAAGGAGTTTAAGCATGCATGGGATAGGTATAAGGCTATCCTAGATATAAGATAAGGCCAGGGACTAATGAATGTATTACATTACTGAGAGGGTAGTGGATGTATGGAATAGTCTTCCAGTAGAAGTGGTAGAGGTTAATACAGTGAAGGAGTTTAAGCATGCGTGGGATAGGTATAAGGCTATCCTAGATATAAGATAAGGCCAGGGACTAATGAAAGTATTACTTTACTGAGAGGGTAGTGGATGTATGGAATAGTCTTCCAGTAGAAGTGGTAGAGGTTAATACAGTGAAGGAGTTTAAGCATGCATGGGATAGGTATAAGGCTATCCTAGATATAAGATAAGGCCAGAGACTAATGAAAGTATTACATTACTGAGAGGGTAGTGGATGCAGGGAATAGTCTTCCAGTAGAAGTGGTAGAGGTTAATACAGTGAAGGCGTTTAAGCATGCATGGGATAGGTATAAGGCTATCCTAGATATAAGATAAGGCCAGGGACTAATGAAAGTATTACTTTACTGAGAGGGTAGTGGATGCATGGAATAGTCTTCCAGTAGAAGTGGTAGAGGTTAATACAGTGAAGGAGTTTAAGCATGCATGGGATAGGTGTAAGGCTATCCTAGATATAAGATAAGGCCAGGGACTAATGATAGTATTACATTACTGAGAGGGTAGTGGATGTATGGAATAGTCTTCCAGTAGAAGTGGTAGAGGTTAATACAGTGAAGGAGTTTAAGCATACATGGGATAGGTATAAGGCTATCCTAGATATAAGATAAGGCCAGGGACTAATGAATGTATTACATTACTGAGAGGGTAGTGGATGTATGGAATAGTCTTCCAGTAGAAGTGGTATAGGTTAATACAGTGAAGGAGTTTAAGCATGCATGGGATAGGTATAAGGCTATCCTAGATATAAGATAAGGCCAGGGACTAATGAAAGTATTACTTTACTGAGAGGGTAGTGGATGTATGGAATAGTCTTTCAGTAGAAGTGGTAGAGGTTAATACAGTGAAGGAGTTTAAGCATGCGTGGGTATAGGTATAAGGCTATCCTAGATATAAGATAAGGTCAGGGACTAATGAAAGTATTACATTACTGAGAGGGTAGTGGATGCATGGAATAGTCTTCCAGTAGAAGTGGTAGAGGTTAATACAGTGAAGGAGTTTAAGCATGCATGGGATAGGTGTAAGGCTATCCTAGATATAAGATAAGGTCAGGGACTAATGAAAGTATTACTTTACTGAGAGGGTAGTGGATGCATGGAATAGTCTTCCAGTAGAAGTGGTATAGGTTAATACAGTGAAGGAGTTTAAGCATGCATGGGATAGGTATAAGGCTATCCTAGATATAAGATAAGGCCAGGGACTAATGATAGTATAGCTGTCTATTTGTAGAGAGCCGTCCCTATCTGTCGTATTGTATAGATATATACTATGTAAAGATTATGAAAACCTGTTTCGATAGATATGTGTTTGGTGAAGTCTTCTTTAATTAAAATGTAACTTTTATTCGTTTTACCTAAAACATAAAGGGTATCTATGTTGCCTCTAGACAGGAGAGTAATCATTCCATCTCACCGCTAATCCCCCTCCATGGGAAAAGGATCATTTTCTCTTTTTTTCTGATTTATTTCTTTTTCTTTTTTGACACTGGCACTGTATATATATATATATATATATATATATATATATATATATATATATATTTCTTTTATTAAGTGATAAACTCCATTCTATTACCCTCTACGTTTTAACTAACGTTTTTACTAATAAAAGTATTCCGGGGGGGGGGGGGGGGGGGGAGGGGTGTTAGGCAGTAATTGGGCTGACTAGATGGTCCGAATGGTTCTTATCTGCAGGTAACACAGTCTATGTTTCTATGTTATTGGTCTGTTTTACATGTTATTCTTTTTAAATCGACTAACTTCATTAAAGGTGAAAACGACTGAGCTTAATGTCCAATAATTATATCAATATATGTAGCCGCTCGACTCCCGCAACGAACAGGGGGCAAAGTCGTACAGTGTGATGTCAAACTACGTTCTATCACCTGGGGAGATTGAGTTCAGCTTCCCCAATACAGATACCGAGTGTCTTTCAGACTGTGTGGGTCACAATACTGCCTATACACAGTAGTATTTATGCCGGGACAGACCTGAATTTGAAGGGACAGGACTCTAAAAAAAAAATGGGACTTGTCCGGGGCTGTTGGCAACTATGGGTCATTAGGATTTCAATATCTGTATTCTAAATATGTAGAATTTATTCACAAATATCAGGTTTGCAGCTTCTACTGATTCTCCCACTCTCCTGAGAGGAAAGAAAGCCGTTATCAAGAAGTCTCAAAAAAGCAAGACTCAAAGTGTCCCAAGAGCTCTTTAGTCTTGTAATGTGCACATGTCTTGCACGGGAGCCGGTACAGAGCTCACATCTGCAGGATTTGTCCAGCTAGGGTTACCAGGTCAGACAGTGTTCTGCTGGACAGTTAAAACCTTGCTCCCCTGGACAAGGCAGAACATCCAGGAGGAAACCTTTAATCTTAATCAAACCCAAGAGGATCTACCGTGTTCATTGGTTTAGAGAATGGCGATAATGGTTCAGGCAACAATGCAAATAAACAATGGAGTTCTTAATTTCCTCTGCCAAGTGTATAGTAATAAACAGTGGCAGGCAATCTACACAACAGTGATGGTGGACCTTGGCACTGCATATAACCAAGCATTATGGGTTATGGAGTTCCAAACAAATGCTCTTGTCATAAGTCTGACTGAACAGTGCCAAGATAAGCCCTCACTGCTCTACACCCTGCTGCCCTAAACTGAAATGTGCATGCGCTGGATGGGCATCTTGAGAGTTGTAGTCCAGCTACCTGCAGTCAGTGACCGACTTTCTGTTTGTTTGTTTTTTACTTTTTTTTTTTTTTTGCAACTTATATAAATTAGCCCCCCCCTACGTATCTATCGGGCAGGCGAAAGATTGCATTACCTGTTACAAATGGGTTAATAAATTAATTATTCTCTGCCGCAATAAAAAACAAATAAAAATAACAATGCAAAAAAAAAAGTCAAACTAGTAGCAGCCATTACATCCAATCCATAAGGGTTAAGGGAAATCTCCCACATCCTCTGAGACCAAAAAAAGCAAACAGAGTATGTGGATGAGGCCAGAAGCAGCAAGCCAACACTCAAATACACTCCAAGGAAAAAGCATTAGTCGGTAATTAGGTAATAATCCCTGCGAAACAGGGTATTTATTATACTGTAATACTCAGACCTCTGCTCCCCTTCCAGTCTACAGCGGCTGTAATTATTCACTCTCTCTCCTCTCTCTGAGCTTCTACTCCGGAAGGTAAGGCTCTGTATTTACTCTGTAGCAATGAATTCATTATTGAATGATTGCATTAAGTGTAAGTGGTTTATAAAGAAATGTTTTAATGAAAGAATACAAATAAAGTAGTAAGCCCATATCATTTTTTTCAGATGACAGACATGTTGTTTAGAATCTTTGGTCTGTCTAGCTCTATCAGGGGCGGACATGTTGTTTAGAATCTTTGCTCTGTATAGCTCTATCAGGGAGCAGACATGTTGTTTAGAATCTTTGCTCTGTATAGCTCTATCAGGGGGCTGACATGTTGTTTAGAATCTTTGCTCTGTATAGCTCTATCAGGGGGCGGACATGTTGTTTATAATCTTTGCTCTGTATAGCTCTATCAGGGGGTGGCCATGTTGTTTAGAATCTTTGCTCATGTCGGCCCCCTGATAGAGCTATACATAGCAAAGATTCTAAACATCATGTCCGCGCCCTGATAGAGATATTCAGATTAAAGATTCTAAACAACATGTCTACCCCCTGATAGAGCTATACAGAGCAAAGATTCTAAACAACATGTCTGCCCCCTGATAGAGCTATACAGAGCAAAGATTCTAACCAACATGTCCGACCCCTGATAGAGCTATACAGAGCAAAGATTCTAACCAACATGTCCTCCCCTGATAGAGCTATACAGAGCAAAGATTCTAAACATGTCCACCCCTGATAGAGCTATACAGAGCAAAGATTCTAAAGAACATTTGTATTATTTCAATAAAGCATTTCTGTTTAAAATACCTGCACTTGATGCAATCTTTTGATTAAACAGAAGTACATTTTTGCTACAATTGTCCTTTAAAGAGGGTTTGTCAAATTCCAGCAATTTAGCAAATCACATAATCCAACGGATAAACCTGAATCCAAGGAAAACCCTGCTGGTTCCTAACGTAATGGGGATCAGGTGGGTGTTTGAGAGGCCCTGCTCCCCTTCCAAGCATTAAGGGGCCAGGTTAGGGGGGCCGGTTAGGGTGGCCAGGTTAGGGTGGTCAGGTTTGGGTGGCCAGGATAGAGGGGCCAGGTTAATGGGGCCAGGTTAGGGTGGCCAGGTTAGGGGGGGCCAGTTTAGGGTGGCCAGGTTAGAGGGGCCAGGTTAGGGTGGTCAGGTTAGGGGGGCCAGGTTAGGGTGGTCAGGTTAGGGGGCCAGGTTAGGGTGGTCAGGTTAGAGGGGCAAGGTTAGGGTGGCCAGGTTAGGGTGGCCAGGTTAGTGAGGCCAGGTTAGTGGGGCCAGGTTAGGGGGGCCAGATTAGGGGGGCCAGGTTAGGGTGGCCAGGTTAGGGTGGTCAGGTTAGGGGGGCCAGGTTAGGGTGGCCAGGTTAGGGTGGTCAGGTTAGGGGGGCCAGGTTAGGGGGGCCAGGTTAGGTTAGAGTAAAATACTTGCTCCTGTAAAATCATTTCAGCGTCCTCCCATAGAAGAAGCCTAGAACAGGGAAGGTGTAATGAAAAGCTTTAGGGGTAACGTGACTGTTTCCCCATTGGAGTATAGTAAGCAAAAAATAAACTTCTGTTTGGAATGAAGATGATTTCAAGTTGTCTCTTCAAAGATAATCATACAATTAAGGTCGTATTGCAAAATCAGCCCAGACATGTGGGACCTTTCCTAACAAATAACTACTGATTCTATATTAATGTGAGCGGGGTACAGCTAGCGTGAGATCACCCTGTATATTATTTGCAGAATAATCAGTAACACATTTGAGATTTGAATAATATCGACTTCAGTGAACAAAGATTCCTCAAATCAGATGAAATGTAAAAATGTATCTGGGACTTATCTTTTGGCCCAGGGAAAAGAGGTGTATTATTTGCAGGAACCTTCCTTTGTTTTCCATGACGACGGCTCCATTTTGGAATCTAGCCCTAGAATATTTTTCTGGTATCCCCCTGATCTAGTTTTTAGGGGATCCATCATTACCATGAATGCAGCTCAACAAAATCAAGTCACGTTCAACAAGATAAGAAGCCATCCCTCTCAATCCCATTACTAACCAGCCATCCCTCTCAATCCCATTACTAAGCAGTCATCCCTCTCAATCCCATTACTAAGCAGCCATCCCTCTCAATCCCATTACTAAGCAGTCATCCCTCTCAATCCCATTACTAACCAGCCATCCCTCTCAATCCCATTACTAAGCAGCCATCCCTCTCAATCCCATTACTAAGCAGTCATCCCTCTCAATCCCATTACTAAGCAGCCATCCCTCTCAATCCCATTACTAAGCAGTCATCCCTCTCAATCCCATTACTAACCAGCCATCCCTCTCAATCCCATTACTAAGCAGCCATCCCTCTCAATCCCATTACTAAGCAGTCATCCCTCTCAATCCCATTACTAACCAGTCATCCCTCTCAATCCCATTACTAAGCAGTCATCCCTCTCAATCCCATTACTAAGCAGCCATCCCTCTCAATCCCATTACTAAGCAGCCATCCCTCTCAATCCCATTACTAAGCAGCCATCCCTCTCAATAACATTACTAAGCAGTCATCCCTCTCAATCCCATTACTAAGCAGTCATCCCTCTCAATCCCATTACTAAGCAGTCATCCCTCTCAATCCCATTACTAAGCAGTCATCCCTCTCAATCCCATTACTAAGCAGCCATCCCTCTCAATCCCATTACTAACCAGTCATCCCTCTCAATCCCATTACTAAGCAGTCATCCCTCTCAATCCCATTACTAAGCAGCCATCCCTCTCAATCCCATTACTAAGCAGCCATCCCTCTCAATCCCATTACTAAGCAGCCATCCCTCTCAATCCCATTACTAAGCAGCCATCCCTCTCAATCCCATTACTAAGCAGTCATCCCTCTCAATCCCATTACTAAGCAGTCATCCCTCTCAATCCCATTACTAAGCAGTCATCCCTCTCAATCCCATTACTAAGCAGTCATCCCTCTCAATCCCATTACTAAGCAGCCATCCCTCTCAATCCCATTACTAACCAGTCATCCCTCTCAATCCCATTACTAAGCAGTCATCCCTCTCAATCCCATTACTAAGCAGCCATCCCTCTCAATCCCATTACTAAGCAGCCATCCCTCTCAATCCCATTACTAAGCAGCCATCCCTCTCAATCCCATTACTAAGCAGCCATCCCTCTCAATCCCATTACTAACCAGCCATCCCTCTCAATCCCATTACTAAGCAGTCATCCCTCTCAATCCCATTACTAAGCAGCCATCCCTCTCAATCCCATTACTAAGCAGCCATCCCTCTCAATCCCATTACTAAGCAGTCATCCCTCTCAATCCCATTACTAACCAGCCATCCCTCTCAATCCCATTACTAAGCAGCCATCCCTCTCAATCACATTACTAACCAGCCATCCCTCTCAATCCCATTACTAAGCAGTCATCCCTCTCAATCCCATTACTAAGCAGTCATCCCTCTCAATCCCATTACTAAGCAGCCATCCCTCTCAATCCCATTACTAAGCAGTCATCCCTCTCAATCCCATTACTAAGCAGCCATCCCTCTCAATCCCATTACTAAGCAGTCATCCCTCTCAATCCCATTACTAAGCAGCCATCCCTCTCAATCCCATTACTAAGCAGTCATCCCTCTCAATCCCATTACTAAGCAGCCATCCCTCTCAATCCCATTACTAAGCAGTCATCCCTCTCAATCCCATTACTAAGCAGCCATCCCTCTCAATCCCATTACTAACCAGTCATCCCTCTCAATCCCATTACTAACCAGCCATCCCTCTCAATCCCATTACTAACCAGCCATCCCTCTCAATCCCATTACTAAGCAGCCATCCCTCTCAATCCCATTACTAACCAGTCATCCCTCTCAATCCCATTACTAAGCAGCCATCCCTCTCAATCCCATTACTAAGCAGTCATCCCTCTCAATCCCATTACTAAGCAGTCATCCCTCTCAATCCCACTTTCCCAATTGCTACTGTTTTCTTTTTATTAAATGGACCATCTGGTGGCAAAAATGCATCTTTCAAATATGAATGCTTTTTAATGGGCTTTCAAAGTACTTTAAGATGCATGTTTTACATTTTACATCGCTTAAAATATAAAAATAAATGTACAGTTAGATGAATTTGTGAAATTACAGAAGTATGCAAAAACCAGGACTAACTACACTAGCTGAGTGAAAGTCTATTTCCTTTTTTTTTTGTATTGCTGCAGGAACCAATGAGGATAATGTCTTGTCTCTCTAGTGATGTTATCAGACAATGTGTTGCACTGTTAAGAGATCCTACTGTGTACAAGAGCTAGGTCACTTAGAGTCCACACAATGTATTCTATTGCAGCAGCAAAGCATGTGACTAAATTAATTAAAACTTTATATCCTCGGTGTCTATATAATCAGAATGCCTGCATCAAATCACACTGGGAAAAAAAAATCATGGGCACCAAAGTGAATTTGGGGACTAGACTGTCCCTTAAGTGACACATATAACATTACATGATAGTCACCGAGATAGCGATTAGCCAATTAAGGGAGCTCCTTTTGGATTCCCTCCTTGATTAATTAACTGATATTAATTTGTAGTAAGTTACAATTCCCTGGATTTTCTTCCTGGGGCAGTTGAAGTTCTTGGTAATGAAGATTTTTGCACTATTGTTTTTTACACAGACACGTCTTCACTAATGACATTGGTTTGAAATTCCCTTGTCAGAAGTGAGACGTGAATACTCTGGGGAAGCCTGGTCAATTTCTGGGGGGGGGGGGGGGGGGTTTGTAGTATTTCTCATCTGTTGTGTTGTATAGGCGCCTTAGTTCTCTTTCCTGGACTGAACGAGGAGCGTGAGTAGATAATGAATTAAACTATTCCAGAGTCAAGAGGGGGGCAATGTCTCTCCAGCTCACTAAGTGAACCGTTTGAGGATTTTAGCTCCAGCTGTAGGAAAATAAAGTCGTTTTGTCTATAAAGGTCCTTAGCAAGAGGAAGGATTGTGAACATGTGTAAAAACATAGACATTTAACCCATGAGTGTCATTGAAGGTCCATAAAGCACATTAAACAGCAGCAGCAGCTGGGGGGGAGGGGGATTTCAGATTTGGGAATGGGAGAGAGGGTGTGAAACCAATTGAGAAGGCAATTTCAAACTTATGGCCAAAGTAGTTGGAAAAACAGAAACCTTTTCATTTATATTTAAATGTTTGTAACATATCCCTCCCGTCTCATCTTTCTTCCAAGCTATAAATGTTGAATGGGAAACTTTTTTTTTTCATTTAGCTACTTTGGCCTTGATTATCCAATTGCCTTCTCAATTACCTGCAGTTCTCTCTCTCATGAATAAAGCCCTCCAGTGTAAGCATCGCAGAGAGACCCTTGAGGATAGAATCACTATCACCCCATAAACAGGATACACAATGACATTACTGAAACACTCATTAAGAACAAAAATCCCAAGCATCGAATCCCAGCCGGTATAATATGAAGAGTCAGACGCATTTCACACTAGGATTATGATTGGCCCGGCACCTTCCAAGGCTTGGACAGTTCATGTTACACTAGCCGGGATCTGATATTCTGTTTTATTAATATAGTGCAGTATATAAAGCAAAGAATGGACTTCAGCATATGTTCTGCAAAATGCTCTTTGGATTTTAAAGTCGCAGGACAGTTTGTTTTTAACTTTTGCTACTCTGGAGCCACCGGAGTAAACCCGACGCGTTTGCAGGCCCAGCTCGTCGGACTCTGGCGCACACTGACAGTGTAACCGTGCGCTCAGCCAAAAAAAGAGTGGGGGCTTTCCACTCATATCCGATTGGGGGCCACTATCAGAGGATAAACTGATTTCATGTACCGGCCAAACATGAATGAAAAGAAACCTTAGTGGCTCTTTAATGCTAATAATCTTTCATTTATACAATAGATATCTGGGATAATTGTTATATTCCCCATTACTCTTTTTACATACTGGAATGAATGTATTAATCTCTGCGGCGGTAGTATATCCAGTAGTTGAGAGTGCATTATTAGGATGTTGAGCCCATCATTCCTTGCTTTATATACTGACTATCGGCTTAATCCATGAAGGCGGCCATTGCATGGGACCGACAACGGAATGGGAGAATTTTTCCAACTCGGCTATTTTGGCCTTTAGTTTGAAATTCCCTTGTCAATTTCCTTTTATCAGGAATAAAGCCCTATCTATATATTATTGTTTAATATCTCTTCCATGCACCTTTTTTGCTCATGAGATTTTAATTCAAGGCTGTGGGCCATACAGAAGACGGTCCTCAGCCTGGTGCCCCCTCCACACCCTTCCCCCCCACCCCCCCCCCCCCCCATGGGACATTTAACTGGTGAAGATTTAGGGGACATCCTGTATCCCAACATGTAATTATAGTCTAATATCTTCTTCCAGTCCGTACTAAAACAAGATCAAAGACTCAACAAGGACTCGCTTCTCATTTTAGATCTCTGCATACTTTGCCTTTGGAAGAGTAGGCTTTGAATGAGTAATTATTACACACATGGTTTATAGGAACCCCGGAGTCTGGCAGCGGGATTAAAGAGCATGAGAAGGTGTACAGGAGGCGTTATATAGTGGATCATAGAGTGGAAGGCCGCATGGAGCCTATATGGAGCTAGCAGACTACTTTTGGGAAAGATGTATAGGTGCCGCTGCGAGAGAGAAGATCTGGAGGATGTTCGGGGGCAAACTGGGAGGAAATCTTTCCCAGCACCACCTTTACCAGCACCACCTCTCTGCCAAGGGAGGTGGTGCTATCAAATTCATTAGATGAATTCAAAAAGGGTCTGGATATTTCAGGTCTGGATTTGGCCCTAAAGAAATCCCCAATTTGTCTTTTTAATATGGTCCAACTCAGCTACTTTCATTGCATTCATACTGGAAATGTTGCCAGTTTTTGGTTCAGGGACAAGTGGCCAGGCAAATCAGTAGGATTCCTCCCCATGTTTAAAGGCTTGAATCCCTGCAGATTTGGTGACTTTGCCCGATTTTCCCCCAAATGTTGTTTGGAGAATTAAACATTATATGGTCACAAAGTGCAGGAGACTGTTTTTATTTTAATCTGGTTTAACTGATACGGAGATTTCTTCTTATTATGTCTTCATAGATTATTTGCGCAAACAATTCATCGTTGGAATCTTTAAAAAATATATATTTTTTTATTAACGGTGCAATTTCCACATCAGTCAATGGTGGTATCACATATTGTTGAGCTACGTGGTCAAAGGGCCACGTGGTAATTTACCCTCCATGCCCTGGGGGTTTCTATTGATGCCTAACACATTCACATATGGTGAGGTACTCTCTCACATCCATGGAGCAGAATACTGCACGGCCTAGAAATGTGGCCATTCAACCTGTGGACACAAAGTGGTACCGAGGTTCACGTGGCATGATCAGTTTGGAGACAACTAATTCAGAAATATTTTGAATATATTTTTACAATTCTGGCCAAAATTCAAAGACCATTCAGATCAGCGTGATGTCTGAATACGCCCCCCCCCCCCCCACCCCCCCGGAATTTGGAGCTCTCTGAATAGAGCTCTTAAAGCTTCTTGATCCGAGGAGAAATCTTATAACCTCTTGGAGTCAAGAAGAAAGTCTCCCCCCTCCTCCCCAATGAGGCAAAATTAAAGATGAGTTAACTAGGGGTTTGTGCTTCTCTTGGATCAGAAGCAAGAAGGAACTTTGGGCAGACTAGATGGACCGAATGGGTCTTATCTGCCAACACTTTCTATGTTTCTATGTATAAGAAGGATAGGTAGAGGGGCTGAAATTAATAGACTTATTTTTTTCGGTTCCAAACAGACTCCTGTTACTCAGGCTTTACAAATTATGGGACCCAGGGCTTTCTAAAGTCCTTACTGCTGGCTCCGAACTTTGAGTGTTTTATAGATCTCTATGGAAGATCCATTTCCCTGGCTCCTTCATTGATTTGTTTGACTTCTGAAGTGAAAAGAACTTTTAGAACTTTGCCCCAGATTAAGATTATAACTGATCATTCATTTCAGGGAATTGAGAAGGGATTTCAAACTTAAGGCCAAAATAAATATAGGTAATTGGGAGGATTCTTCCAATGCAGCAAATTTGACCTTATGTTAATGAATCTTGGGTCAGATGAATGAAGATCTGATCCATCTGACCTAAGATGTCTGCCCCTGATAGAGCTATACAAGCAGAGCGTGTTCAATGAAATATTCAATGTATATTCTGTAATTAAAGCTGTTTTATGTAAAATGTCTACACTTTCAATTAAACAGACTTTTTTTGTTTGCTGACAGCTGTCCTTTAATTACTGCATTTATATATAATTATTGTGAATGTATGTATGTTTGTATGTGTGTGTGGTGTGTATATAGTCAAAACCCAATCAAAACCCAATACAATACCTTCACATACAATTATTAATACCAGATTGCTCTCTACTCACACTTATTGATCAATGTGATATCCAATCGTGTGATATAGGGGACTTGCATTAATTTAAGGAAGGGTCAGGGAGGGAGGCTTGTAATCTAAAGAAGGAAGAGGGGAGTGATTAGTAACACAGAGGGGTGTATTAAAGTTTGGGGTCTGTTGTTGAAAAATGTAAAACATTTTATAAATATATAAATTCCATCTTCTCCATACGAGAGTCCCACACCCCCTCTTTGATAGTCCCGCACCCCCCCCCTTTGATAGTCCCGCACCCCCTGTTTGATAGTCCCGCACCTCTGTTTGATAGTCCTGCACCCCCTGTTTGATAGTCCTGCACCCCCTGTTTGATAGTCCTGCACCCCCTCTTTGATAGTCCTGCGCCCCCTCTTTGATAGTCCTGCACCCCTGTTTGATAGTCCCGCACCTCCTCTTTGATAGTCCCGCACCTCCTGTTTGATAGTCCCGCACCTCCTGTTTGATAGTCCTGCACCCCCTCTATGATAGTCCTGCACCTCCTCTTTGATAGTCCCGCACCCCCTGTTTGATAGTCCTGCACCCCCTGTTTGATAGTCCCGCACCTCCTGTTTGATAGTCCCACACTCTGTTTGATAGTCCTGCACCTCCTCTTTGATAGTCCTGCACCCCCTGTTGATAGTCCTGCACCCTTCTTGATAGTCCTGCACACCCTGTTTGATAGTCCCGCACCTCCTCTTTGATAGTCCGCACTCCCTGTTTGATAGTCCTGCACCACCTGTTTGATAGTCCTGCACCCCTTCTTTGATAGTCCCGCACACCCTGTTTGATAGTCCTGCACCGCCTCTTGTTTATAGTCCTGCGCCCCCTCTTTGATAGTCCCGCACCTCCTCTTTGATAGTCCGCACCCCCTGTTTGATAGTCCTGCACCCCTGTTTGATAGTCCACACCCCCTGTTTGATAGTCCTGCACCCCTGTTTGATAGTCCCGCACCCCCTGTTTGATAGTCCCGCATCCCCTCTTTAATAGTCCTGCACCTCCTCTTGGATAGTCCAGCACCCCCTCTATGATAGTCCTGCACCCCCTCTATGATAGTCCTGCACCCCCTCTATGATAGTCCTGCACCTCCTCTTTGATAGTCCTGTACTCCCTCTATGATAGTCCTGCACCCCCTCTTGATAGTCCTGCACCCCCTCTATGATAGTCCTGCACCCCTCTATGATAGTCCTGTACCCCTCTATGATAGTCCTGCACCCCCTCTATGATAGTCCTGCGCCCCCTCTTTAATAGTCCTGCGCCCCCTCTATGATAGTCCTGCACCCCCTCTATGATAGTCCTGCACCCCCTCTATGATAGTCCTGTACCCCCTCTATGATAGTCCTGCACCCCCTCTATGATAGTCTCGCCCCCTCTATGATAGTCCTGCGCCCCCTCTATGATAGTCCTGTACCCCCTCTATGATAGTCCTGCACCCCCTCTATGATAGTCCTGTACCCCCTCTTTGATAGTCCCGCACCTCCTGTTTGATAGTCCCGCACCCCCTGTTTGATAGTCCCGCACACCCTGTTTGATAGTCCTGCACCACCTGTTTGATAGTCCTGCACCCCTTCTTTGATAGTCCGCACACCCTGTTTGATAGTCCTGCACCGCCTCTTTGATAGTCCTGCGCCCCCTCTTTGATAGTCCCGCACCTCCTCTTTGATAGTCCGCACACCCTGTTTGATAGTCCTGCACCACCTGTTTGATAGTCCTGCACCCCTTCTTTGATAGTCCCGCACACCCTGTTTGATAGTCCTGCACCGCCTCTTTGATAGTCCTGCGCCCCCTCTTTGATAGTCCCGCACCTCCTCTTTGATAGTCCTGCACCCCCTGTTTGATAGTCCCGCACCCCCTGTTTGATAGTCCTGAACCCCCTGTTTGATAGTCCTGCACCCCCTCTATGATAGTCCTGCACCCCCTCTATGATAGTCCTGTACCCCTCTATGATAGTCCTGCACCCCTCTATGATAGTCCTGCACCCCCTCTATGATAGTCCTGCACCCCCTCTATGATAGTCCTGCACCCCCTCTATGATAGTCCTGCACCCCCTCTATGATAGTCCTGTACCCCCTCTATGATAGTCCTGCACCCCCTCTATGATAGTCCTGCGCCCCCTCTTTAATAGTCCTGCGCCCCCTCTATGATAGTCCTGCACCCCGTCTATGATAGTCCTGCGCCCCCTCTATGATAGTCCTGTTCCCCCTCTATGATAGTCCTGCACCCCCTCTATGATAGTCCTGTACCCCCTCTATGATAGTCCTGCACCCCCTCTATGATAGTCCTGCACCCCCTCTATGATAGTCCTGTACTCCCTCTATGATAGTCCTGCGCCCCCTCTATGATAGTCCTGCACCCCCTCTATGATAGTCCTGCACCCCCTCTATGATAGTCCTGCACCCCCTCTATGATAGTCCTGTACTCCCTCTATGATAGTCCTGCACCCCCTCTATGATAGTCCTGTACTCCCTCTATGATAGTCCTGCGCCCCCTCTATGATAGTCCTGCACCCCCTCTATGATAGTCCTGTACTCCCTCTATGATAGTCCTGCACCCCCTCTATGATAGTCCTGCACCCCCTCTATGATAGTCCTGCACCCCCTCTATGATAGTCCTGCACCTCCTCTTTGATAGTCCTGTACTCCCTCTATGATAGTCCTGCACCCCCTCTATGATAGTCCTGCACCCCCTCTATGATAGTCCTGTACTCCCTCTATGATAGTCCTGCGCCCCCTCTTTCAGAGTCCTGCACCCCGTCTAGGAGAGCCTGCATTTTATAACTTGCATCGGCTTACCTTCACCTCCCCGCACAGTCTCCGTTCCTGCACATCTTAGCGCAGCTGAAAAACTCACTGTGCGAATTATAAGAAAGAAAAAAAAGGAAAATAATAACACGAGAGACAAGAATCTGAGCCAGATCCAGCCCCCCCTCCCGCCCTCTGTAACCAGAGCCCAGGCTGTGAGAGGTGCAGCTGGGGAAGGTGCCAAGTCCTTCAATGCTGGCACCAAAACCCACACACACTGCCCACTAACAGGGGCTGTCTCCAGACACCCCTCACCACAACCAGACCAATATTACTACTCAAACTTACACACACCAGCACTGAGACACAGATACAACGACAGCACTGCGACACAGATACAAAGACCGCACTGCGACACAGATACAAAGACCGCACTGCGACACAGATACAACGACAGCACTGCGACACAGATACAAAGACCGCACTGCGACACAGATACAACGACAGCACTGCGACACAGATACAACGACAACACTGCAACACAGATACAACGACAGCACTGCGACACAGATACAAAGACCGCACTGCGACACAGATACAACGACAGCACTGCGACACAGATACAACGACAGCACTGCGACACAGATACAACGACAGCACTGCAACACAGATACAACGACAGCACTGAGACACAGATACAACGACAGCACTGCGACACAGATACAACGACAGCACTGCGACACAGATACAAAGACCGCACTGCGACACAGATACAACGACAACACTGCAACACAGATACAACGACAGCACTGAGACACAGATACAACCCCAGCACTGCGACACAGATACAACGACAGCACTGCGACACAGATACAACGACAGCACTGCGACACAGATACAATCCCAGCACTGTGACACAGATACAACGACAGCACTGCGACACAGATACAATCCCAGCACTGCGACACAGATACAAAGACCGCACTGTGACACAGATACAACGACAGGACTGCTACACAGATACAACGACAGCACTGTGACACAGATACAACGACAGCACTGCGACACAGATACAACGGCAGCACTGCGACACAGATACAACGACAGCACTGCGACACAGATACAACCCCAGCACTGCGACACAGATACAACGACAGCACTGCAACACAGATACAACCCCAGCACTGCGACACAGATACAACCCCAGCACTGTGACACAGATACAACGACAGCACTGCGACACAGATACAACGACAGCACTGCGACACAGATACAACGACAGCACTGCGACACAGATACAACGACAACACTGCGACACAGATACAACGACAGCACTGCGACACAGATACAACGACAGCACTGAGACACAGATACAACCCCAGCACTGCGACACAGATACAACGACAGCACTGCGACACAGATACAATCCCAGCACTGTGACACAGATACAACGACAGCACTGCGACACAGATATAATCCCAGCACTGCGACACAGATACAACGACAGCACTGTGACACAGATACAACGACAACACTGCGACACAGATACAACGACAGCACTGCGACACAGATACAACGACAGCACTGCGACACAGATACAACGGCAGCACTGCGACACAGATACAACGACAGCACTGCGACACAGATACAATCCCAGCACTGTGACACAGATACAACGACAGCACTGCGACACAGATATAATCCCAGCACTGCGACACAGATACAAAGACCGCACTGTGACACAGATACAACGACAGGACTGCTACACAGATACAACGACAGCACTGTGACACAGATACAACGACAGCACTGCGACACAGATACAACGGCAGCACTGCGACACAGATACAACGACAGCACTGCGACACAGATACAACCCCAGCACTGCGACACAGATACAACGACAGCACTGCAACACAGATACAACCCCAGCACTGCAACAAAGATACAACCCCAGCACTGTGACACAGATACAACGACAGCACTGCAACACAGATACAACGACAGCACTGCGACACAGATACAACGACAGCACTGCAACACAGATACAACGACAGCACTGCGACACAGATACAACGACAGCACTGTGACACAGATACAACGACAGCACTGCAACACAGATACAACGGCAGCACTGCAACACAGATACAACCCAGCACTGCTACACAGATACAACGGCAGCACTGCAACACAGATACAACGGCAGCACTGCAACACAGATACAACCCTAGCACTGAGACACAGATACAACGACAGCACTGCGACACAGATACAACGACAGCACTGCGACACAGATACAACGACAACACTGCAACACAGATACAACGACAGCACTGCGACACAGATACAACGACAGCACTGCGACACAGATACAACCCCAGCACTGCGACACAGATACAACAACAGCACTGCGACACAGATACAACCTAGCACTGCTACACAGATACAACGACAGCACTGCAACACAGATACAACGACAGCACTGCAACACAGATACAACGACAGCACTGCGACACAGATACAACCCCAGCACTGCGACACAGATACAACGACAGCATTGCGACACAGATACAACGACAGCACTGAGACACAGATACAACCCCAGCACTGAGACACAGATACAACCCCAGCACTGTGACACAGATACAACGACAGCACTGCAACACAGATACAACGACAGCACTGCGACACAGATACAACGACAACACTGCAACACAGATACAACCTAGCACTGCGACACAGATACAACGACAGCACTGCGACACAGATACAACCCCAGCACTGCGACACAGATACAACAACAGCACTGCGACACAGATACAACCTAGCACTGCTACACAGATACAACGACAGCACTGCGACACAGATACAACGACAGCACTGCGACACAGATACAACGACAGCACTGCGACACAGATACAACGACAGCACTGAGACACAGATACAACCCCAGCACTGAGACACAGATACAACCCCAGCACTGTGACACAGATACAACGACAGCACTGCAACACAGATACAACGGCAGCACTGCAACACAGATACAACCCAGCACTGCTACACAGATACAACGGCAGCACTGCAACACAGATACAACGACAGCACTGCGACACAGATACAAAGACCGCACTGCGACACAGATACAACGACAGCACTGCGACACAGATACAACGACAGCACTGCGACACAGATACAACGACAGCACTGCAACACAGATACAACGACAGCACTGAGACACAGATACAACGACAGCACTGCGACACAGATACAACGACAGCACTGCGACACAGATACAAAGACCGCACTGCGACACAGATACAACGACAACACTGCAACACAGATACAACGACAGCACTGCGACACAGATACAACCCCAGCACTGCGACACAGATACAACAACAGCACTGCGACACAGATACAACCTAGCACTGCTACACAGATACAACGACAGCACTGCGACACAGATACAACGACAGCACTGCAACACTGATACAACGACAGCACTGCGACACAGATACAACGACAACACTGCAACACAGATACAACGACAGCACTGCGACACAGATACAACCCCAGCACTGCGACACAGATACAACAACAGCACTGCGACACAGATACAACCTAGCACTGCTACACAGATACAACGACAGCACTGCGACACAGATACAACGACAGCACTGCGACACAGATACAACCCCAGCACTGCGACACAGATACAACCCCAGCACTGTGACACAGATACAACGACAGCACTGCGACACAGATACAACGACAGCACTGCGACACAGATACAACGACAGCACTGCGACACAGATACAACGACAGCACTGCGACACAGATACAACGACAACACTGCGACACAGATACAACGACAGCACTGCGACACAGATACAACGACAGCACTGAGACACAGATACAACCCCAGCACTGCGACACAGATACAACGACAGCACTGCGACACAGATACAACGACAGCACTGCGACACAGATACAATCCCAGCACTGTGACACAGATACAACGACAGCACTGCGACACAGATACAATCCCAGCACTGCGACACAGATACAAAGACCGCACTGTGACACAGATACAACGACAGGACTGCTACACAGATACAACGACAGCACTGTGACACAGATACAACGACAGCACTGCGACACAGATACAACGGCAGCACTGCGACACAGATACAACGACAGCACTGCGACACAGATACAACCCCAGCACTGCGACACAGATACAACGACAGCACTGCAACACAGATACAACCCCAGCACTGCGACACAGATACAACCCCAGCACTGTGACACAGATACAACGACAGCACTGCGACACAGATACAACGACAGCACTGCGACACAGATACAACGACAGCACTGCGACACAGATACAACGACAACACTGCGACACAGATACAACGACAGCACTGCGACACAGATACAACGACAGCACTGAGACACAGATACAACCCCAGCACTGCGACACAGATACAACGACAGCACTGCGACACAGATACAATCCCAGCACTGTGACACAGATACAACGACAGCACTGCGACACAGATACAATCCCAGCACTGCGACACAGATACAAAGACCGCACTGTGACACAGATACAACGACAGGACTGCTACACAGATACAACGACAGCACTGTGACACAGATACAACGACAGCACTGCGACACAGATACAACGGCAGCACTGCGACACAGATACAACGACAGCACTGCGACACAGATACAACCCCAGCACTGCGACACAGATACAACGACAGCACTGCAACACAGATACAACCCCAGCACTGCAACAAAGATACAACCCCAGCACTGTGACACAGATACAACGACAGCACTGCAACACAGATACAACGACAGCACTGCGACACAGATACAACGACAGCACTGCAACACAGATACAACGACAGCACTGCGACACAGATACAACGACAGCACTGTGACACAGATACAACGACAGCACTGCAACACAGATACAACGGCAGCACTGCAACACAGATACAACCCAGCACTGCTACACAGATACAACGGCAGCACTGCAACACAGATACAACGGCAGCACTGCAACACAGATACAACCCTAGCACTGAGACACAGATACAACGACAGCACTGCGACACAGATACAACGACAGACTGCGACACAGATACAACGACAACACTGCAACACAGATACAACGACAGCACTGCGACACAGATACAACGACAGCACTGCGACACAGATACAACCCCAGCACTGCGACACAGATACAACAACAGCACTGCGACACAGATACAACCTAGCACTGCTACACAGATACAACGACAGCACTGCAACACAGATACAACGACAGCACTGCAACACAGATACAACGACAGCACTGCGACACAGATACAACCCCAGCACTGCGACACAGATACAACCCCAGCACTGCGACACAGATACAACGACAGCATTGCGACACAGATACAACGACAGCACTGAGACACAGATACAACCCCAGCACTGAGACACAGATACAACCCCAGCACTGTGACACAGATACAACGACAGCACTGCAACACAGATACAACGACAGCACTGCGACACAGATACAACGACAACACTGCAACACAGATACAACCTAGCACTGCGACACAGATACAACGACAGCACTGCGACACAGATACAACCACAGCACTGCGACACAGATACAACAACAGCACTGCGACACAGATACAACCTAGCACTGCTACACAGATACAACGACAGCACTGCGACACAGATACAACGACAGCACTGCGACACAGATACAACGACAGCACTGCGACACAGATACAACGACAGCACTGAGACACAGATACAACCCCAGCACTGAGACACAGATACAACCCCAGCACTGTGACACAGATACAACGACAGCACTGCAACACAGATACAACGGCAGCACTGCAACACAGATACAACCCTAGCACTGTGACACAGATACAATGACAGCACTGCGACACAGATACAATGACAGCACTGCGACACAGATACAACGACAGCACTGCGACACAGATACAACGACAGCACTGCGACACAGATACAACGACAGCACTGCAACACAGATACAACGACAGCACTGCAACACAGATAAGACGACAGCACTGCGACACAGATACAACGACAGCACTGTGACACAGATACAACGACAGCACTGCAACACAGATACAACCCAGCACTGCAACACAGATACAACGGCAGCACTGCAACGCAGATACAACCCTAGCACTGTGACACAGATACAATGACAGCACTGCGACACAGATACAACGACAGCACTGCGACACAGATACAAAGACAGCACTGTGACACAGATACAACCCCAGCACTGCGACACAGATACAACCCCAGCACTGTGACACAGATACAACGACAGCACTGCGACACAGATACAACGACAGCACTGCGACACAGATACAACCCCAGCACTGCGACACAGATACAACGACAGCACTGCGACACAGATACAACGACAGCACTGCGACACAGATACAACGACAGCACTGCGACACAGACACAACGACAGCACTGAGACACAGATACAACAACAGCACTGCAACACAGATACAACAACAGCACTGCGACACAGATACAACGACAGCACTGTGGCACAGATACAACGACAGCACTGCAACACAGATACAACGGCAGCACTGCAACACAGATACAACCCAGCACTGCTACACAGATACAACGCCAGCACTGCGACACAGATACAACGGCAGCACTGCAACACAGATACAGCCCTAGCACTGTGACACAGATACAATGACAGCACTGCGACACAGATACAACGACAGCACTGCGACACAGATACAACGGCAGCACTGCAACACAGATACAGCCCTAGCACTGTGACACAGATACAATGACAGCACTGTGACACAGATACAACCCCAGCACTGCGACACAGATACAACCCCAGCACTGTGACACAGATACAACGACAGCACTGCGACACAGATACAACCCCAGCACTGCGACACAGATACAACGACAGCACTGCGACACAGATACAACGACAGCACTGCGACACAGATACAACCCCAGTTGTACAACACTAACAACAACACTAACAACAACAACAACAATAACAACAACAACACTGCTCTAACAACACTTCTAACAGCAGCACAACACTAACAACGACACACTAACAACAACACAACATTAACAACACAACACTAACAACAACACAACACTAGCAACAATACAACACTAACAACAACACTAGCAACAATACAACACTAACAACAACACAGCACTAACAACAACAATAACAACAACAACACTACTCTAACACTTCTAACAGCAGCACAACACTAACAACGACACAACACTAACAACACAACATTAACAACAACAACACTGACAAAAAGACAACACAAACAACAACACTAAGAACAACATTAACAACAACACAACACTATCAACAACCCTAACAGCAACACAACACTACTAACAACACAACAGTAACAACAACACTAGCAACAAATGCTAACAACAACATTAACAACAAACTCTAACAACAAACCCTAACAACAAAACAACACTAACAGCAACAGCACAATAACAACAAACAACAACACTAACAACAAACACAACACTAACAACAACACACAACTAACAACAAACAATAACACAAACAACAAAAGTAACAATAACACAACAACACTAACTATAACACAACAACACTAACAGCAACACACTAACAACACAAACAACAACAACAAAACACTAAAACACAGAGACTGGTCATGTTTTCACAGACAGAACCTTGTAAGACTGGAAATGAACCATATGTTCAGCTGAACCCAGAAGGAACGCAGTACTGGTCGTCAGCTGGACCCAGAAGGAACCCAGTACTGGTCGTCAGCTGGACCCAGAAGGAACCCAGTACTGGTCGTCAGCTGGACCCAGAAGGAACCCAGTACTGGTCGTCAGCTGGACCCAGAAGGAACCCAGTACTGGTCGCCAGCTGGACCCAGAAGGAACCCAGTACTGGTCGTCAGCTGGACCCAGAAGGAACCCAGTACTGCTACTTTGGCCTTACATGTGCAATTCCCTTGTCAATTCCCTGCAGTTTCCGCTTCCATGACTAAAGCTATGACTGCTCCCATCACTCCCAGCTCTTGGCCGACATCACTCGCCGGAGCACAGACTCTGATCTTTGTGTCTTTTTAAATCAGGCCAAAAAAACGAACATTTCCATGAATCTGTTCCCAGAATGAAACAAAGGAATGGATTGCAGACTCCCTCGGCCAGCGGGGGGAACAGAGGAATGGATTGCAGACTCCCTCGGCCAGCGGGGGGAACAGAGGAATGGATTGCAGACTCCCTCGGCTAGCAAGGGAACAGAGGAATGGATTGCAGACTCCCTCGGCTAGAGAGGGAACAGAGGAATGGATTGCAGACTCCCTCGGCCAGCAAGGGAACAGAGGAATGGATTGCAGACTCCCTCGGCTAGAGAGGGAACAGAGGAATGGATTGCAGACTCCCTCGGCTAGAGAGGGAACAGAGGAATGGATTGCAGACTCCCTCGGCTAGAGAGGGAACAGAGGAATGGATTGCAGACTCCCTCGGCCAGCAGGGGGAACAGAGGAATGGATTGCAGACTCCCTCGGCCAGAGAGGGAACAGAGGAATGGATTGCAGACTCCCTCGGCCAGCGGGGGGAACAGAGGAATGGATTGCAGACTCCCTCGGCCAGCGAGGGAACAGAGGAATGGATTTCAGTCTCCCTCGGCCAGAGGGGGAACAGAGGAATGGATTGCAGACTCCCTCGGCCAGCGGGGGGAACAGAGGAATGGATTTCAGACTCCCTCGGCCAGCGGGGGGAACAGAGGAATGGATTGCAGACTCCCTCGGCCAGCGGGGGGAACAGAGGAATGGATTGCAGACTCCCTCGGCCAGAGGGGGAACAGAGGAATGGATTGCAGACTCCCTCGGCCAGCGGGGGGAACAGAGGAATGGATTGCAGACTCCCTCACCCAGCGAGGGAACAGAGGAATGGATTTCAGTCTCCCTCGGCCAGAGGGGGAACAGAGGAATGGATTGCAGACTCCCTCGGCCAGCGGGGGGAACAGAGGAATGGATTGCAGACTCCCTCGGCCAGCGAGGGAACAGAGGAATGGATTTCAGTCTCCCTCGGCCAGAGGGGGAACAGAGGAATGGATTTCAGACTCCCTCGGCCAGCGGGGGGAACAGAGGAATGGATTGCAGACTCCCTCGGCCAGCGGGGGGAGCAGAGGAATGGATTGCAGACTCCCTCGGCCAGAGGGGGAACAGAGGAATGGATTGCAGACTCCCTCGGCCAGCGGGGGGAACAGAGGAATGGATTGCAGACTCCCTCGGCCAGCGAGGGGAACAGAGGAATGGATTGCAGACTCCCACGGCCAGAGAGGGAACAGAGGAATGGATTGCAGACTCCCTCGGCCAGAGAGGGAACAGAGGAATGGATTGCAGACTCCCTCGGCCAGAGAGGGAACAGAGGAATGGATTGCAGACTCCCTCGGCCAGAGAGGGGAACAGAGGAATGGATTGCAGACTCCCACGGCCAGAGAGGGAACAGAGGAACAGATTGCAGACTCCCTCGGCCAGAGAGGGAACAGAGGAATAGATTGCAGACTCCCTCGGCCAGAGAGGGAACAGAGGAATAGATTGCAGACTCCCTCGGCCAGCGAGGGAACAGAGGAACGGATTGCAGACTCCCTCGGACAGAGAGGGAACAAAGGAATGGATTGCAGACTCCCTCGGCCAGAGAGAGAACAGAGGAACAGATTGCAGACTCCCTCGGCCAGCGGGGGGAACAGAGGAATGGGGAAAATTAACCCCTTGAATGCCAGAAAGTGTGCTCAATGCGCAGCTTGTATCGCTGAGGTGCAACAACAGAAAGATGCTTCAATGCACCCAGGCCGGAGACAAGATAGCATTCCTAATAATACAGGAATAAATATATTATCCTGCGGGCCAGGGGAAAGGTAACATGTAATTCATGGAGATATATATAAAGCAAATGTTATTTTTCCACGAGGATTGCATTTATTTTGTATTCCTTAGACGAGGCAAGAGTTGGCGGAGAAATGCGTTGGTAATTAGTACAGCACTGAAAGGGTTAGTGACTGGCTTGATAGCGGATATTAGGAGCTCTGGCACTCCGATTTGAAGCTCCACAAGTCACAGACAGAGCTTTGTGTGAGTGGGAGAATGACTCGCTGACCTCCACAACATCCCAGAATCTGATCCAAACCTTCCCTTAGGAAACGAGGACCGTGGTTGGCCAGCCCAGCTTCCCAGTCTCCGATTAGAAAGACACAGCCGTCAGGATGAAGAGCATGGCAGCCATAACGTTACACAGAGCAATTCAGGAGCCAGCCTGGTTATTTTTAGGAGCCAGGAGTATTGGAACTTCCAAAGAATTCAATGTGAAACAATCCAAGCCAACAGCATGCATTGTAACAGCTCCTGGGATGTGTCAGTGACCTTCATTTTATTTTATACATTTATAGCTTTATAATTATGCTATTTGCTCTATTTTTTGCAGTCCCGGTGTGAATATATATTGTTTAATGTATATATTACACTGTATTATGCTTGTATCACAGTCTTAAAGAAATATCAACTATTTTAGAGAGTTATATTGTTAGTTGTCTTTGTCTTGAGTATCTTTGCGCGGAGGTGGGGGGGGGGGGGGGGGGTATAATTGGCTCTCCTCTGAGCCGAGGCAGACCATCCAAATCCTCACTTTCCTCCTCTATTGTGCCTCTTCTCTGGGTCCTCATGTATGAGTTTATCATAAAGCAATAAAAACACAGTAAATTATTATAAATTACATAAATAGTTGGCAAATGGTCCTAAAGTCACTTAAAATCAGTATCAGTACAGAGACCCCCATTATACAGCGTATCAGTACAGAGACTTCCATTACACAGTATATAAGTACAGAGCTCCCCAACCTTTGTCCCGGGCTATGTGTATAGACTGTCTAGTACATCTGTGCATGAGAGGTTATCTGACTCTGCACCTCTGTCCCAGGCTATGTGTATAGACTGTCTAGTACAGCTGTGCATGAGAGGTTATCTGACTCTGCACCTCTGTCCCGGGCTATGTGTATAGACTGTCTAGTACAGCTGTGCATGAGAGGTTATCTGACTCTGCACCTCTGTCCCAGGCTATGTGTATAGACTGTCTAGTACAGCTGTGCATGAGAGGTTATCTGACTCTGCACCTCTGTCCCGGGCTATGTGTATAGACTGTCTAGTACAGCTGTGCATGAGAGGTTATCTGACTCTGCTCCTCTGTCCTGGGCTATGTGTATAGACTGTCTAGTACAGCCGTGCATGAGAGGTTATCTGACTCTGCACCTCTGTCCTGGGCTATGTGTATAGACTGTCTAGTACAGCCGTGCATGAGAGGTTATCTGACTCTGCACCTCTGTCCTGGGCTATGTGTATAGACTGTCTAGTACAGCCGTGCATGAGAGGTTATCTGACTCTGCACCTCTGTCCTGGGCTATGTGTATAGACTGTCTAGTACAGCTGTGCATGAGAGGTTATCTGACTCTGCACCTCTGTCCCGGGCTATGTGTATAGACTGTCTAGTACAGCTGTGCATGAGAGGTTATCTGACTCTGCACCTCTGTCCTGGGCTATGTGTATAGACTGTCTAGTACAGCTGTGCATGAGAGGTTATCTGACTCTGCACCTCTGTCCTGGACTATGTGTATAGACTGTCTAGTACAGCCGTGCATGAGAGGTTATCTGACTCTGCACCTCTGTCCCGGGCTATGTGTATAGACTGTCTAGTACAGCCGTGCATGAGAGGTTATCTGACTCTGCTCCTCTGTCCCGGGCTATGTGTATAGACTGTCTAGTACAGCTGTGCATGAGAGGTTATCTGACTCTGCACCTCTGTCCTGGACTATGTGTATAGACTGTCTAGTACAGCTGTGCATGAGAGGTTATCTGACTCTGCACCTCTGTCCTGGGCTATGTGTATAGACTGTCTAGTACAGCTGTGCATGAGAGGTTATCTGACTCTGCACCTCTGTCCTGGGCTATGTGTATAGACTGTCTAGTACAGCTGTGCATGAGAGGTTATCTGACTCTGCACCTCTGTCCCGGGCTATGTGTATAGACTGTCTAGTACAGCTGTGCATGAGAGGTTATCTGACTCTGCCCCTCTGTCCCGGGCTATGTGTATAGACTGTCTAGTACAGCTGTGCATGAGAGGTTATCTGACTCTGCACCTCTGTCCCGGGCTATGTGTATAGACTGTCTAGTACAGCCGTGCATGAGAGGTTATCTGACTCTGCACCTCTGTCCCGGGCTATGTGTATAGACTGTCTAGTACAGCCGTGCATGAGAGGTTATCTGGCTCTGCACCTCTGTCCTGGGCTATGTGTATAGACTGTCTAGTACAACCGTGCATGAGAGGTTATCTGACTCTGCACCTCTGTCCTGGGCTATGTGTATAGACTGTCTAGTACAGCCGTGCATGAGAGGTTATCTGACTCTGCACCTCTGTCCCAGGCTATGTGTACAGACTGTCTAGTACAGCTGTGCATGAGAGGTTATCTGACTCTGCACCTCTGTCCTGGGCTATGTGTATAGACTGTCTAGTACAGCCGTGCATGAGAGGTTATCTGACTCTGCTCCTCTGTTGTGGTAGCGCTGTATGTCTCCTGGCTTGTGTGGTGTGTGTAGATTAGTTTTTAACAACACACATTCCTAAGGATCCTGCTAGGTATCACTGTGTGATCTCAGTTGAAGATCCCTCACAGAATCACATACAGACACATGTAGGGTCAGATCTGGTGTGTCAGGTCACAAGTAGTCACCAGCAATATGTGGCTGTCCAAATCAGTCCTCAAGGGTCTTAAACAAACCACAATATTAGTTATTTTAATGATGCTTATCAAGGTGATTATACAGACACATGTATATCACACTTTCTTCTATTTATGCACTTACTGCAATCCTGCCCACACAATGGATGGATCACTTTTGGTAATTATTTGTTCTTTGCATCCACAGTATGAGCAGGTTTTAGTTTTTTCCCCAGCGCAGACTGGTAAAGCTGTGGGTTTTCCCATCAGTAGAAATTTGCAGCAAATTCTGTGTATTTTCTTTTACATCCCCCCTCTGACCCCAGGAACAATCCAGCCAAGACTGCTGCGCTGCTATAATCCTTTATCAGCAATAACACGGGAGACTAAGAGGTAATATGTGTCACACTTCATAAATAATAATTGTTTGGCAGATACTTATTGCCGCATGTCAGAAACTGAACTGGTAAAATATGGGAAATAGAGCTGGTAGCAAAATGTTGACTTAATTGGTATAACCGAAACATGGTGGGATGACAGACATGATTGGTCAGTCAGTTTGGAGGGCTACATGTTGTTTAGATATATCTAATGACAGTACTGAACATGTGGAATGATAGTGGGTGGAGTTAGTCAGTGGGGGTACACCTGCACAGAAGTTATTACGGGGTATTTGTTATAAACCACCAAATATTGGTGAACTTCAACAATCACAGCTATTAATTCCAATCAAAAAGTCTCCTAACATAGGATTTAGTATCATTATGGGGGATTTTAATTACAATTTTTTTGTCTCAGTTAGTACAGACACCAAGCAGAGGGGAAGCCTGGATCTAGCAATAACTAACATGGAGGAGATTATCTCTAACATCCAAGTAAGGGAGCATTTAGGGAATAGTGACCATAACATAATATCCTTTGAGATTAATTTAAAAAGGCAGATTGGTTTGGGTCTAAAACACTGAATTATAACAAGGCCAAGTTTAGCAGGTGTAACACATCCCTTGGTCTTGTTGACTGGGATGGATTATTTTTTAGGAAAAAACACAGAAGGTGAAATATCTACACACTAATACTACAAAAATATACATATAAATGTATACCCTTTGGGAACAAATATAAAAGAAGCAAACTAAAACTGATGTGTCTAACCAGTAAGGTAAATCAGGAAATACATAAAAAGAATGAAAAAACATTATAAAGCTGAGAGAACAGAAGAGGCATCTGGATAATATAAAGAAGCCAAGGTACAAGCCGAGTCAGGACTGGAGAAGGACAGAGTAGTCAGGGTACAAGCCGAGTCAGGAGTGGAGAAGGACAGAGAAGCCAAGGTACAAGCCGAGTCAGGACTGGAGAAGGACAGAGTAGCCAAGGTACAAGCCGAGTCAGGAGTGGAGAAGGACAGAGAAGCCAAGGTACAAGCCGAGTCAGGAGTGGAGAAGGACGGAGAAGCCAAGTTACTAGCCGAGTCAGGACTGGAGAAGGACAGAGTAGTCAGGGTACAAGCCGAGTCAGGAGTGGAGAAGGACGGAGAAGGCAAGGTACAAGCCGAGTCAGGAGTGGAGAAGGACAGAGAAGCCAAGGTACAAGCCGAGTCAGGACTGGAGAAGGACAGAGAAGCCAAGGTACAAGCCGAGTCAGGACTGGAGAAGGACAGAGTAGTCAGGGTACAAGCCGAGTCAGGAGTGGAGAAGGACAGAGAAGCCAAGGTACAAGCCGAGTCAGGAGTGGAGAAGGACAGAGAAGCCAAGGTACAAGCCGAGTCAGGAGTGGAGAAGGACAGAGAAGCCAAGGTACAAGCCGAGTCAGGAGTGGAGAAGGACAGAGAAGCCAAGGTACAAGCCGAGACAGGAGTGGAGAAGGACGGAGAAGCCAAGTTACAAGCCGAGTCAGGAGTGGAGAAGGACGGAGTAGTCAGGGTACATGCACAGTCAGGAGTGTAGAAGGACAGAGAAGCCAAGGTACTAGCCGAGTCAGGAGTGGAGAAGGACAGAGAAGCCAAGGTACAAGCCGAGTCAGGAGTGGAGAAGGACGGAGTAGTCAGGGTACATGCACAGTCAGGAGTGTAGAAGGACAGAGAAGCCAAGGTACTAGCCGAGTCAGGAGTGGAGAAGGACAGAGAAGCCAAGGTACAAGCCGAGTCAGGAGTGGAGAAGGACGGAGTAGTCAGGGTACAGGCAGAGTAAATTTTTAAAAGGTTTAAATAAGGCAGTAATGAAGGACAGGGAACACCTGAGCTGAATTAAGTATGGGGAGGAGGTACAGACAGACACATAGCAATTATGAAAAACAAGCCCTCTGGTGGCGAGCAGAACAAGTATAGGAACCAGAAACATAGAGTTCCAGGGTTCAATCCCAACAGCGGTTACAGCCACCATACGTTTTATCATGGCCGGCTATGTTTTTTTTGATCCTCCAAACATTGGTATCTTTAGTTTTCATCATGGTCGCTCAATGGAAAGCTAATCAAACTGACCAAATTAACGTAGCACCGATCTCCTCAATCTTTAAAAAGATCCATCATGTTTATCAGTCCTTCACTCGGAAGTTTTCATTTAATTATCAAAACTCACAGATCTCTCGTTTAGTTCCGTTGCCTCCCTCTGGCACCAAACAAGATGATTACGAAGCCTATCTCTTCTGGAATTCCCATCTGGACGCCTTCGCACCACATATTATCTGATGGCGACTAGATGTTCATATGGTTACAATTTCATGAGTTTACAGTAATCCAGGGACGGTTCACATGACCAAACCCATATCTCGGAGGTTGATCTCTCTGCCAGGAGTTTGGCAAAGTTCCCCAAAGACTAAACAATCCTTCTACGTTCCAGTCATTATAGCTAAAAGAGAGCAAGTTACTGTGGTTATTTACTGCTTGGGTGCCAACAAGTAGCAGAGGAGCTACAGACATCACCAAGCTCTTAAATTACAGCTGTTGTGGTCTTTGACCTCCTTGTTGCTCGGCTGAGATCCTGAGCTTCATTGGAGACACATTGCACCGCAGTTAAAGTGGAGAGGTAGGTATCAACATTGATCATGGTGGACATTTACGGGGGTCTGGGGTGGACAATGTAATGATGTTCTATGGACCTTTACTGTCCCTTAGCCTATTACCTTCCAGACAGCCATGCTATCACTTCATTCTTGCCAACTCTTTATGTGCCCCGTGGTGGTATAGCAGATTTGAAATGGTGCGTGTGGATTTGCCCATATAACCAGGCTCTTCCCACATTACTTCAGCGCTTATAATAGCCAGACAGACCAATTCAGGAGCCAGCCTGGTCATTTTTAGAAGCCAAGTAAGAAACCAGCAGAAGCCATAGCTCCCTGGCTCCTGTGAATTGTCAAGCAGTGCCTTACTAGTTTAAGAAACACAAGCGACTTCAGAATAACCAAAGGCCAACACAGAAATAATCCAAGAGGGAGGTCCGGTCCTACCCGGGACCAGAAAGCGCAGACGTGGCAGATTATCAGTAGAAGGTCCAAGTGGTAATTGGGAGCAGACGCATCTGTGTGTGTGAATTGGTTTTTAATGGATCCTGGAAGGAGATCACAGATATACCTATAAACGACAAATATGGGCCAAGTCTACGGAGAACTGACCTAGTGACTCCTGATAGAAGTACTATATGGATTAGGGAGTGACTCCTGATAGAGGTATTATATGGATTAGGGAGTGACTCCTGATAGAGGTACTATATGGATTAGGGAATCACTCCTGATAGAGGTACTATATGGATTAGGGAATCACTCCTGATAGAGGTACTATATGGATTAGGGAATCACTCCTGATAGAGGTACTATATGGATTAGGGAGTGACTCCTGATAGAGGTAATATATGGATTAGGGAATGACTCCTGATAGAGGTACTATATGGATTAGGGAATGACTCCTGATAGCGGTACTATATGGATTAGGGAGTGACTCCTGATAGAGGTATTATATGGATTAGGGAGTGACTCCTGATAGAGGTACTATATGGATTAGGGAGTGACTCCTGATAGAGGTACTATATGTATTAGGGAGTGACTCCTGATAGAAGTACTATATGGATTAGGGAGTGACTCCTGAGAGAGGTACTATATGGATTAGGGAGTGACTCCTGATAGAGGTACTATATGGATTAGGGAATCACTCCTGATAGAGGTACTATATGGATTAGGGAGTGACTCCTGATAGAGGTATTATATGGATTAGGGAGTGACTCCTGATAGAGGTACTATATGGATTAGGGAGTGACTCCTGAGAGAGGTACTATATGGATTAGGGAGTGACTCCTGATAGAGGTACTATATGAATTAGGGAGTGACTCCTGATAGAGGTACTATATGGATTAGGGAGTGACTCCTGATAGAGGTACTATATGGATTAGGGAATCACTCCTGATAGAGGTACTATATGGATTAGGGAATCACTCCTGATAGAGGTACTATATGGATTAGGGAGTGACTCCTGATAGAGGTAATATATGGATTAGGGAATGACTCCTGATAGAGGTACTATATGGATTAGGGAATGACTCCTGATAGAGGTACTATATGGATTAGGGTATCACTCCTGATAGAGGTACTATATGGATTAGGGAATGACTCCTGATAGAGGTACTATATGGATTAGGGAATGACTCCTGATAAAGGTAATATATGGATTAGGGAGTGACTCCTGATAGAGGTACTATATGGATTAGCGAATGACTCCTGATAGAGGTACTATATGGATTAGGGAGTGACTCCTGATAGAGGTATTATATGGATTAGGGAGTGACTCCTGATAGAGGTACTATATGGATTAGCGAATGACTCCTGATAGAGGTACTATATGGATTAGGGAGTGACTCCTGATAGAGGTACTATATGGATTAGGGTATCACTCCTGATAGAAGTACTATATGGACTAGGGAGTGGCTCCTGATAGAGGTACTATATGGATTAGGGAGTGACTCCTGATAGAGGTACTATATGGATTAGGGAGTGACTCCTGATAGAGGTACTATATGGATTAGGGAGTGACTCCTGATAGAGGTACTATATGGATTAGGGAGTGACTCCTGATAGAGGTACTATATGGATTAGGGAGTGACTCCTGATAGAGGTACTATATGGATTAGGGTATCACTCCTGAGAGAGGTACTATATGGATTAGGGAGTGACTCCTGAGAGAGGTACTATATGGATTAGGGAGTGACTTCTGATAGAGGTACTATATGGATTAGGGAATGACTCCTGATAGAGGTACTATATGGATTAGGGAGTGACTCCTGATAGAGGTACTATATGGATTAGGGAGTGACTCCTGATAGAGGTACTATATGGATTAGGGAATGACTCCTGATAGAGGTACTATATGGATTAGGGAGTGACTCCTGATAGAGGTACTATATGGATTAGGGAGTGACTCCTGATAGAGGTACTATATGGATTAGGGAGTGACTCCTGATAGAGGTACTATATGGATTAGGGAATGACTCCTGATAGAGGTACTATATGGATTAGGGAGTGACTCCTGATAGAGGTACTATATGGATTAGGGAGTGACTCCTGAGAGAGGTACTATATGGATTAGGGAATGACTCCTGATAGAGGTACTATATGGATTAGGGAGTGACTCCTGATAGAGGTACTATATGGATTAGGGAATGACTCCTGATAGAGGTACTATATGGATTAGGGAGTGACTCCTGATAGAGGTACTATATGGATTAGGGAATGACTCCTGATAGCGGTACTATATGGATTAGGGTATCACTCCTGATAGCGGTACTATATGGATTAGGTAGTGACTCCTGATAGAGGTACTATATGGATTAGGGAGTGACTCCTGATAGAGGTACTATATGGATTAGGGAATGACTCCTGATAGAGGTACTATATGGATTAGGGAGTGACTCCTGATAGAGGTACTATATGGATTAGGGAATGACTCCTGATAGCGGTACTATATGGATTAGGGTATCACTCCTGATAGCGGTACTATATGGATTAGGTAGTGACTCCTGATAGAGGTACTATATGGATTAGGGAATGACTCCTGGTAGAGGTACTATATGGATTAGGGAATGACTCCTGATAGAGGTACTATATGGATTAGGGAGTGACTGCAGATAGAGGTACTATATGGATTAGGGAGTGACTCCTGATAGAGGTACTATATGGATTAGGGTATCACTCCTGACAGCGGTACTATATGGATTAGGTAGTGACTCCTAGGTACTATGGACAGAAGAGACAATGCACCCGACCAGCAGGGAATAAGTGAAATGTGAAATATGAATACAGACACAAAAAATATACAACAGTGAAATGTTATTTGTCCTACAGGTAAACATGCAGAGATAAGAACATAATTAGAAATACAGAGTATCATTTTCCTGACTGATATATATATATTATCCAGATAGAGAGACAGGTGTTTATCTCAGATTATTGTACTTCAGACAAAAGGCCTCACACAAGCCCCAGTGCATTGTAGGAGCAGGGCATAGTGACGCCAAGCTCCAGTATTATTTAGGAAGCTTGGCATGCTTCTATATCCAGGCTGATTACTCGAAACGAGCTCAACTGCTCCTAGTGCGACAACAACATTATCTCTGCCATCGTTAGATATATAATTAGTATGGAGCGGGATTATCATAGTATTATTTGTTCCTGTTAGAGAGTCATTGTTTTTTTTGGGGGGGGTTTTATCAAATTGCTTTTCAAGTTTTGTAGTGATTTCCCCCCACCCCCTCCACCGTGTCCCTCCACCCCACCCCCTCCACCGTGCACCCCCCACCCCACCCCCTCCACCGTGCCCCCCCCCACCCCACCCCCTCCACCGTGCCCCCCCGTTCACCCCCGTTATGTATAGTTATTCAGTGCAGTGTTTTTATTAAGGGGACTCTAGAGCCTCCAGACATATAAACCTTTTACTAAAACCAGAAATTTCATATAAACAAAGAAAGATAATTAACCCTTGTGCTTCTCTTCTCACAAGAGTAATTCCCCATGGGTTAGTAGATCCTCATAAGCAAGTATTTTATAACAAATACACATGTATGCATTTGTCAAAATTGGAAAACTTATATATTTAATTTACTCACAAATGTTAAATCTTCTACTAAGCCTCCCACTCAGAATTTGGCTATAGGATGGGGGGGGGGGGGGGGGGGGGAAGCAACCTCTTTACGGGTACGAAAACGCAAGAAAGTAAATGATTCCACATGATAAATATACTTGCAGTTATATGTGGCCCTCAAAAAATGGCTGACCATACAGCTGTATGCATGGATGGGAAAGTGGGAGGAGTTTTTCTGAGATCTATTCTGTTTAATAGCAAGAACCCAGTAGCAGTGTGTAAAGTGTGATTGAAAGGGATGGCTGCTTAGGGGGTAAGTAATAAATCAGTGGGTGGAAATGTGATTTGCTTGGAGTGGGTCTTTAACTAAAAAAACAAAAATCAGTAACAAAATAACAGCTGTGTGCACTGCTGGTCCTTGTTTTTATCTTCCACATATAACTCTTCTCTCTAGAATTCGGAGCAGGAAACCAGAGTACTTATAAAAAGCATTATCCAAAGCAATCACAGACAGGCCAGAAAGTCATTCCTTTCTATAATAAAGCAACAGGAAAATGCTGGTAATAAGAGGGTTTAGAAAGAGAGAGGGATTTCCCTGCCAGCTTGGACCTAAATCTTCCACATGAGGCCGAAGGGATGGAGATAACCCAGCACTATCTGATAAGCTCAGTCTCTCTCCCCCCTGTGTCCACATGATAAAGGGCTCCCTGGAGAGAAAACCTAGAAAGTATCTAGTATGAAGAATGATTAAACCAACCCAAAAATGGACTGGGAACAATCCCAAGCCTCAAATTAATTACCAGAGTCTCCAGATAGTCTTTTAAACCTATAGCATATTAATGGGACCCAACCGAAACATGGCTTTTAATGCAAATGTAGAGAACAAAACATGATCTGCCACACTATCAAAATTGCAAGAAAATGCTTAGAATAAGAGGAAAATGTATCTTTTATGTGTATGACATCACCCTGTGACTTAATTTGCAAATTACACATTTCCCATTGACAAGTAATTAAATTGCACATCACGCCACATATGATGTCAGACACCTCGTAGTGTGTGCACAATTTGACTTACACAAAATATAAACCATTTTTCTGCAATTTGTATTCTCTATCTTCCCAGTATAATACTTCAGAGTGGAAACTTTGTGAGTCAAATGTACCTCCTGGTCCAGCGGCAGATCCATTAAGAGGGGCATGTGCTAAAAAAATGCAAATATACTTTATGTGCAAAACTATTTTTGCTCTTTGCTCCTATTGTAATGTGCTAAACATTTAACACGCCGATAGTACGTACGAGCAAATTGCGAATAAAAACAGGCAAGTTTGCAAATATTTTTTCTACCTCTTTTGATGGCGCTCGCTAAAAGCTGGGGTAATTCTCACACGCAAATAAGAATTATTTTTCACCAAATATTCGCAAAGCTCTTTAACGTGCGCAAATCTAATCGCAATTTATTAGCGAACCGGAAAAATGCACGCTAAATAAAAATAAACGGAAGAGGCGCAAATCAGGGAAAACAAGCGCAGAATGTTACAAATAGTCACAAATTGCTCCTTACTCATGTTTTACCTACTTTTTCCCACTGCCCTTGTTTAGTACATGACCCCCTAAGAGATCAATGAGAAAGCAACATTGTACTATATGAATCTACAGTACAGATACTCTCCTTCCAGCTGTCAGTTAGATGATCTCTGTGGTAAAACATTTAATAAAATCAGCAAGTACAAGTCTTATAAATGAAATTAAAATGTAAACTGTCAGTAAAAAAAAATAACACGTGTTGGCATGTTAAATAGACATGTTTTAATGGAATAATAGAATGATATGCAAGGTAACACTGAGCCCTCTTTGCTCTGTATAGGTCAGATTTTCCATCATTTGGCCTCAGATTCTAGACATGTCTGCCCCCTGACAGATCTATACAGAGCAATACAGAACTTTATTTATATTCTTTTATTAAATGATTTCTAGTTTAAATGCCTACACTTGATGCAATCTTTCAATTAAACATAACTGCTGGCAGTTGTGGCCGCGTGGATTGGACACACTGTGGGGGCTGGAAGGCTGTGCGGGAGAGGGAACAGGTAAACAACATAAAGATGTTATTTGAACAACATGTGTTCAACGTTGAAAAATATGGCTCCCATGTAGAGTCCCTTTAATCCCCCCATGTGAAGATGGCATGCATTGCATCAGAACCCCCCTCCCCAAGTGCTATGTTTAATCTTACATTGAATTTTTTTTTTTTTTAATAATTGATGTCAGGCCTGAATCTAAAGAGACATCTAGAGGGATATGTACTAAAAAAATGCTTTATTATTTTTTTGCACTTTTGCCCCTATTGCAGTGTACTAAGCATTTAACATGCCGATAGTACATACGAGCAAACTGCGAATAAAGACAGGAAATTCTGGGAATATTTTTTCTACCTCTTTTGATAGCGCTCGCTAAAAGCTGGTGTAATTCTCACACGCAAATAAGAATTATTTTTCACAAAATATTCGCAAAGCTCTTTAGCGTGGCGCAAATCTAATCGCAACTTATTAGCGCAACCGGAAAAATGCACGGTAAATAAAAATAAACAGAAGAGGCGCAAATCAGGGAAAACAAGTGCAGAATGTTACAAATAGTCACAAATTGCTCCTTACTCATGTTTTACCTACTTTTTCCCACTGCACTTAGTACTTGACCTCCCTAGTAAGCCAGTATCTATGCTGTGTTACAGCTCCAGCCATCCAAAATCTTCACCTACAGTGAAATGCATCAGGTTGTGATCCTTCCAAATGTTGAGATGTACAAGCTATGAAAACTTTCTAAGTCTGAAATTCATTGTATACTCCTAAATAAACCTAAATATTATCCCTGACAAGTTATTTTAGGAGTGGAAAAGTCTATTCTCCACATATTGCAGAGCTGGATCTCTCTCGACCTCACGGATTGCCGGGCAATGGAGGTTCCGTGGAACACGCCCCCCAGCGGAGGAGGAGGGGCTGAACAGCGGATGTGCGCTGCACAGCTGAGCCAATCACATTCCAATACTGGATCACAATGGCCACTGGACTAATCCTGCTCTGAGATGGAAGCCGCCTGTTACTGTCTTTTGAGTGATTCATGAAAGATTGAATTACAGGGAATTTCTTTATTCAGTAGAAGACGTGGCTCTGTTTTAAATTATCATTATTATTTATTTTTTTTGTAAATGGTTCTGCAGGTTTGCAACATCCATTAAAAAAAAATACACATTTAAACTTAACCTGTCCTGTATCTTTCCCAGAATCCACCTGGCCTCCTCTCTCTGATTGGCTGCCCAAGTTCTCTCTTTTTCACATAATTTTCTGTCTTTTTGTTTTTGTTTTTTTTAGCATCTGGAGCACAAGTCCATGGAATAGGAGGCGACATGACATGTGGGATAAAAATCCATTATTAAAAGAATGTCTGTAATATTTGGACATGTAGCAAGGTCCTCTGCTCCTTTGGTTGATGCGAAGGTCTTTCAGAGGACAGCTGGATTTTTGGAGATGTGTGCGTCTGGATTTTTGGAGATGTGTGTGTCTGTCTCAGTTAGCTCTGCCTGTGTTCCCATCACTCCTGTCTCCCGTTAAAACAACCCCTCTACTCTGCTTGTGATCCAGTTTGGATCCTGCCAACCGTCTCACACCTGCTGCAGCCGAATCCCTGTATAAATAGACGTGGGACAAGCTAAGCGTTCCTGTAATAGATAAGGGACATTGCAGCCAAGGCTTGGACATATCAGATTCCCAGTGTGCACACCTGTGAATTATACCTGTACAAGGCAGGCGTAGTAACACACGATGCGCAGTAGGGGGAGTGATTGAAGGAGTTGTAGCGCAGTTGGCTCTGGGTGTTATTAAGGGGTACAGCTGGCTAACAAGACATAGAATTTTTTATTCTATACATTATGGGAAAACTTAAAGGGACACTAGAAGCACACGTGAGATGTTTAGTACCCCTTTTATAATCTGTGACTGGGAGCTGCCATGTTTTCCTGGGCACCAGGCAACCTTCCAGTGGAAATGGTAAAACCTGACACTGTACAAAGTGGTAGATACCTGGAATAACCTTCCAGTGGAAATGGTAAAACCTGACACTGTAAAGAGTAGTGGATACCTGGAATAGCCTTCCAGTGGAAATAGTAAAACCTGACACTGTAAAGAGTAGTGGATACCTGGAATAGCCTTCCAGTGGTAATGGTAAAATCTGACACTTTACAAAGTGGTAGATACCAGGAATAACCTTCCAGCGGAAATGGTAAAACCTGACACTGTACAAAGTGGTAGATACCTGGAATAACCTTCCAGTGGAAATGGTAAAACCTGACACTGTAAAGAGTAGTGGATACCTGGAATAGCCGTCCAGTGGAAATAGTAAAACCTGACACTGTACAAAGTGGTAGATACCTGGAATAGCCTTCCAGCGGAAGCAGTAATGGCTGACACTGTAATGAGTAGTAGATACAGGAATAACCTTCCAGCAGAAGCAGTAATGGCTGACACTGTAAAGAGTAGTAGTTACCTGGAATAACCTCCCAGCGAAAGCAGTACAGGCTGACACTGTAAAGAGTAGTAGTTTCCTGGAATAACCTTCCAGCAGAAGCAGTAACGGCTGACACTGTAAAGAGTAGTAGTTACCTGGAATAACCTTCCAGCGGAAGCAGTAAATGCTGACACTGTAAAGAGTAGTAGATACCTGGAATAACCTTCCAGCGGAAGCAGTAAAGGCTGACACTGTAATAAGTAGTATATACCTGGAATAACCTTCCAGCGGAAGCAGTAAAGGCTGACGCTGTAAAGAGTAGTAGTTACCTGGAATAATCTTCCAGCGGAAGCAGTAAAGGCTGACACTGTAAAGAGTAGTAGATACCTGGAATAACCTTCCAGTGGAAGCAGTAAAGGCTGACACTGTAAAGAGTAGTAGATACCTGGAATAACCTTCCAGTGGATGCAGTAAAGGCTGACACTGTAATGAGTAGTAGATACCCGGAATAATCTTCCAGCGGAAGCAGTAAAGGCTGACACTGTAATGAGTAGTAGATACCTGGAATAACCTTCCAGTGGAAGCAGTAAAGGCTGACACTGTAATGAGTAGTAGATACCTGGAATACCTTGCAGTCGAAGCAGTAAAGACTCACATTGTAAAGAGTAGTAGATACCTGGAATACCTTGCAGTCGAAGCAGTAAAGACTGGCACTGTAAAGGAATTGCAGAGACAGTGTGGGATGTGTATAAGGCTATCTATCCTGAAGAATAACTGGATGTTTTGTTTGTTTTATCTGCCGTCACCATCTGTTTCTGTATTGCGATTTGTTACAGCCAATCACTGCCAAACGCCATTAAACCAGGAGGGGCGGCTGCGGAAGCCTCAGGTTTTATTGGGGACCAGAGTAGTCTTGTAAAATGTAACCGTCAAGCTGGTTAATGTATTTGGAAAAAGGGTATAAAACCATCGTGAGCTGCGCTGTGTGACTGCGCTGGAGGCAGAGCTGGATCTATCCCCATAACGCTGAGCTCAGAAAAATCCTTCTTATTATAGCGTTTGTTTTATTTATTTATATTTTTATTTTTACAATAATCCCAGCCTGACACAGTCGCCCCTATATCTGTTATCAGGCCTCAGGCAGGTCAGATGGATCCATTATACATAAGTGTGGCTGAGGATGATCCGAGATCAGTTCCTTAAAGGACAACTGTCTGCAAAAATGAATTTCTGTTTAATTGAAAGTTTGACACAAGTTTAAAAATATAAATGCTTTAATGAAGGAATGCAAATAAGGCACATTATTGAGCCTCTTTTGCTCTGTTTGTCTCTATCAGGGGGCGGACATGTTGTTTAGCAAATTTGCTCTGTATAGCTCTATCAGGGGGAGGACATGTTGGTTAGAATATTTGCTCTGTATAGCTCTATCACGGGTGGACTTGTTGTTTAGAATCTTTGCTCTGTATAGCTCTATCAGGGGTCGGACATGTTGTTTAGAATCTTTGCTCTGTATAGCTCTATCAGGGGGCAGACATGTTGTTTAGAATCTTTGCTCTGTGTAGCTCTATCAGGGGGCGGACATGTTGTTTATAATCTTTTCTCAGTATAGCTCTATTAGGGGGCGGACATGTTGTTAGAATCTTTGCTCTGTATAGCTCTATCAGGGGGTGGACATGTTGTTTAGTATCTTTTCTCAGTATAGCTCTATTAGGGGGCAGACATGTTGTTAGAATCTTTGCTCTGTATAGCTCTTTCAGGGGTGGACATGTTGTTTAGACTCTTTGGTCTGTATTGCTCTATCAGGGAGCAGACGTTGTTTAGAATCTCTGCTCTGTATAGCTCTATCAGGGAGCAGACATGTTGTTTAGACTCTTTGCTCTGTATAGCACTATCAGGGGGAGGAAATGTTGTTTAGAATCTTTGCTCTGTATAGCTCTATCAGGGGGCATACATGTTGTTTATAATCTTTGCTCTGTATAGCTCTATCAGGGGTGGACATGTTGTTTAGAATCTTTGCTCTGTATAGCTCTATCATGGGGCAGACATGTTGTTTAGAATCTTTGCTCTGTATAGCTCTATCAGGGGGAGGACATGTTGTTTAGAATCTTTGCTCTGTATAGCTCTATCAGGGGGAGGACATGTTGGTTAGAATATTTGCTCTATATAGCTCTATCAGGGAGCAGACATGTTGTTTAGAATCTTTGCTCTGTATAGCTCTATCAGGGGTGGACATGTTGTTTAGAATCTCTGCTCTGTATAGATCTATCAGCGGTCGGACATGTTGTTTAGAATATTTGCTCTGTATAGCTCTATCAAGGGCTGGACATGTTGTTTAGAATCTTTGCTCTGTATAGCTCTATCAGGGGTGGACATGTTGTTTAGAATCTTTGCTCTGTATAGCTCTATCAGGGGGCAGACATGTTGTTTAGAATCTTTGCTCTGTATAGCTCTATCAGGGAGCAGACATGTTGTTTAGAATCTTTGCTCTGTATAGCTCTATCAGGGGTGGACATGTTGTTTAGAATCTCTGCTCTGTATAGATCTATCAGCGGTCGGACATGTTGTTTAGAATCTTTGCTCTGCATAACTCTATCAGCGGCCGGACATGTTGTTTAGAATATTTTCTCTGTATAGCTCTATCAGGGGCGGACATGTTGTTTAGAATCATAGATCAAATGAAGAAAGATCTGACCCAACATGTCTGCCCCCTGATAGAGCTGTATAGATCAAAAATGGTTCAGTAAGGTTATTTGTATTTAACATGTCTACACATGATGAATCGTTCTCTTAAAGTTAAGTTAATGTTATCTTGTTGTTCTCTAGTGTTTTGCTATTTCCATTCGCCACGGAGCCCACAATAAAACACGTGGCTCACTCACTAAATGTTTAAGTGCTAAACCCAGCCCCTCTTCCCGGGAATACGCAGGAATGTGCGCGTTTAACTCTTTGTTTACACTGTTTAACACTGACTGCTATATACACTGCGGTTACCAAGCTACATCCCCGGGAAACCAGATCCAGTATGTTCCCAAGCAGAGAGATTTACAGCCTCCCTCCACATCAGGGAAGTCTGCAAGCCCCCCGCCTGGGAACTGCCAGGGTCACAGGAAAACATCAATATAGGCCACGGCGTTTACACAGGCCACGCTCACTCGAAGAAAGGCCAGTACAGACCACACTCACCCGAAAAGGCCAGAACAGGCCACACACCCAAGAAATGGCCACACTCGAAAAGCACAGTACAGGCCACGCTCACCCGTAAAGGCCAGTACAGGCCACGCTCACTAGAGAAGGCCAGTACAGGCCACACTTACCCAAGAAATGGGCAGTACCGGCCACACTCACCTGAAAAAGAACAGTACAGGCCACATTCACTCGAAAAGCCCAGTACAGGCTACGCCCACTAGAGAAGGCCAGGATAGGTCACGCTCACTAGAGAAGGCCAGGATAGGTCACGCTCACTAGAGAAGGCCAGGGTAGGTCACGCCCACTAGAGAAGGCCAGGATAGGTCACGCTCACTAGAGAAGGCCAGGATAGGTCACGCTCACTAGAGAAGGTCAGTATAGGTCACGCTCACTAGAGAAGGCCAGGATAGGTCACGCTCACTAGAGAAGGCCAGGATAGGTCACTATCACTAGGGAAGGTCAGTATAGGTCACGCTCACTAGAGAAGGTCAGTACAGGCCACGCTCACTAGAGAAGGCCAGGATAGGTCACGCTCACTAGAGAAGGTCAGTATAGGTCACGCTCACTAGAGAAGGCCAGGATAGGTCACGCTCACTAGAGAAGGCCAGGATAGGTCACTATCACTAGGGAAGGTCAGTATAGGTCACGCTCACTAGAGAAGGTCAGTACAGGCCACGCTCACTAGAGAAGGCCAGGATAGGTCACGCTCACTAGAGAAGGCCAGGATAGGTCACGCTCACTAGAGAAGGCCAGGATAGGTCACGCTCACTAGAGAAGGCCAGGATAGGTCACGCTCACTAGAGAAGGCCAGGATAGGTCACGCTCACTAGAGAAGGCCAGGATAGGTCACGCTCACTAGAGAAGGCCAGGATAGGTCACGCTCACTAGAGAAGGCCAGGATAGGTCACGCTCACTAGAGAAGGCCAGTATAGGTCAAGCTCACTAAAGAAGGCCAGGATAGGTCACGCTCACTAGAGAAGGTCAGTATAGGTCAAGCTCACTAAAGAAGGCCAGGATAGGTCACGCTCACTAGAGAAGGCCAGGATAGGTCACGCTCACTAGAGAAGGCCAGGATAGGTCACGCTCACTAGAGAAGGCCAGGATAGGTCACGATCACTAGAGTAGGTCAGTACAGGCCACGCTCACTAGAGAAGGCCAGGATAGGTCACGATCACTAGAGAAGGCCAGGATAGGTCACGCTCACTAGAGAAGGCCAGGATAGGTCACGATCACTAGAGAAGGTCAGTACAGGCCACGCTCACTAGAGAAGGCCAGGATAGGTCACGCTCACTAGAGAAGGCCAGGATAGGTCACGATCAGTAGGGAAGGTCATTACAGGCTACGCTCACTTACATTTCACAGATTTGCCACTGAAAGACACGGTATAGAATCTGGGCTCGGACACCAGACGTGACAATGTAGCTGCAGTCTTACAATGAGGAGATAAACAGGATTCAAACATCTGTACACACCACATACTGAATGCTGTATTACTGGGTACATATCGAGCCCATACTATCCCTGCGTACTCTGCAGAGAGTCACACATATAAATATACCGATAGCTATAGAGAGGAGACAGGATAGGGGGGTCCGAGGAGATATGAGACTGTGATGATTCAGGAATTGAGTAGAGAGTTTTAATCCTAAAGGGCCTGTCTGGCGCCCAGAATGAATCTCCCACATATTAATGCATATGAATGCGCTGTCAGAGTGCTTTATAATGCATGTCTTACACTGTGCATTGCTTAAAATATAAGATACTTCCAGCTGGATGAATCTGTGAAATTACAGAAGTTTGCAAGAAGCCAGGACTGCTCACACTAGCTTTGATGTATAATGGGACAATTTTTCCAAGTCGGTTACTTTGGCCTTAAGTTTGAAATCCCCTTGTCAATTAGCTCTTTCATGAACAAGTTAGTCATGTGAGTTCTGGACAGGCGCCGGACGGCACAGCTTTAGGGGGGGTTCTGCGAATATTCTTACTGCCTTCTAAATTGTTGGATTATTTCTTAGGGGCGCACACCTCTCCCCCTTGAAAGCCTCCATTTATTTTAAGAACTTTCTAAATAACTTTATAAAAAAATATATATATAAAGTGAAAATATCCCAACATGCGCTAAAGGTGAGTAATCAGTGAAAGCGCAGAGTAATCATTTGATTACCCGATTGTACAATGTGAAATCATTCGCCTCCCCCCCGCCATGTAACCCAAACACGCGTCAAAATGATGGAATAATCGTCCGTCTCCCCCCGACTTCTCCCACCTTGTCAGATTATCACGGATGGGGCTGATCATTTTTTGCCTGTATATGGAGCTGCCACTCGTTCCACGACGCTTGGCCATACATGGAAGCGAGGACGCTGGAGGCCGTTACACATACACGTTACACATACACAGGGGATTAATCACAATAAACATTCTGTCTTTCCACTGATTTACCTGCTTTCCCACAGCAGTTAGTAAGAGGAGAGGGGGGCAGTGAGGCCGTACCCCGCTGAAGCCCAACAGCTTTGTACTAAAAGACAGGCTACAGAGGGGTTAAATGGAAGACGAATGCGTTGGGCAGGGAACAGCAGGACTTTCAAACGTAAGGCCAAAGTAGCCGAGAATGAAAAATTCTCCAATTCAACTGAATCTGCTAATTTTTCCAGTCTCGGCTACATTGTCCTTAAAGGGATAAGATAAATACCATAGTTGTTTTAAATGTGTCTGTCTCTCCTGCTTATGACATCACCTTGTGGCTCGATATGCAAATTACATTTTCCATTGAAATGTAGTTACCGTATTTATTGGCGTATAACACGCACCTAATTTTAAGAAGGAAATTTCAGGGAAAAAAACTTAAGAACTTAAATTAAGAACTTTGAAGCCCAATAATCCATTTTAATATGCAGGATATTGCCCCCAATATGCCATTTAATATGCAGGATATTGCCCCCAATATGCCATTTTAATATGCCAGGATATTGCCCCCAATATGCCATTTAATATGCCAGGATATTGCCCCCAATATGCCATTTAATATGCAGGATATTGCCCCCAATATGCCATTTAATATGCAGGATATTGCCCCCAATATGCCATTTAATATGCAGGATATTGCCCCCAATATGCCATTTAATATGCAGGATATTGCCCCCAATATGCCATTTAATATGCCAGGATATTGCCCCTAATATGCCATTTAATATGCAGGATATTGCCCCCAATATGCCATTTAATATGCAGGATATTGCCCCCAATATGCCATTTTAATATGCGGGATATTGCCCCCAATATGCCATTTAATATGCAGGATATTGCCCCCAATATGCCATTTAATATGCAGGATATTGCCCCCAATATGCCATTTAATATGCAGGATATTGCCCCCAATATGCCATTTAATATGCAGGATATTGCCCCCAATATGCCATTTAATATGCAGGATATTGCCCCCAATATGCCATTTTAATATGCAGGATATTGCCCCCAATATGAAATTTTAAAATGCAGGATATTGCCCCCAATATGCCATTTAATATGCCAGATATTGCCCCCAATATGCCATTTAATATGCAGGATATTGCCCCCAATATGCCATTTAATATGCAGGATATTGCCCCCAATATGCCATTTAATATGCCAGATATTGCCCCCAATATGCCATTTAATATGCCAGATATTGCCCCCAATATGCCATTTAATATGCAGGATATTGCCCCCAATATGCCATTTTAATATGCAGGATATTGCCTTAATATGCCATTTAATATGCCAGATATTGCCCCAATATGCCATTTAATATGCAGGATATTGCCCCCAATATGCCATTTAATATGCCAGGATATTGCCCCCAATCTGCCATTTAATATGCAGGATATTGCCCCTAATATGCCATTTAATATGCAGGATATTGCCCCAATATGCCATTTAATATGCCAGATATTGCCCCAATATGCCATTTAATATGCAGGATATTGCCCCCAATATGCCATTTAATATGCCAGGATATTGCCCCCAATATGCCATTTAATATGCAGGATATTGCCCCCAATATGCCATTTAATATGCAGGATATTGCCCCCAATATGCCATTTAATATGCAGGATATTGCCCCAATATGCCATTTAATATGCCATGATATTGCCCCCAATAAGCCATTTAATATGCAGGATATTGCCCCCAATATGCCATTTAATATGCCAGGATATTGCCCCCAATATGCCATTTAATATGCCAGGATATTGCCCCTAATATGCCATTTTAATATGCAGGATATTGCCCCAATATGCCATTTAATATGCCAGATATTGCCCCAATATGCCATTTAATATGCAGGATATTGCCCCCAATATGCCATTTAATATGCAGGATATTGCCCCCAATATGCCATGTAATATGCAGGATATTGCCCCTAATATGCCATTTAATATGCCAGATATTGCCCCCAATATGCCATTTAATATGCAGGATATTGCCCCCAATATGCCATTTAATATGCAGGATATTGCCCCCAATATGCCATTTAATATGCAGGATATTGCCCCCAATATGCCATTTATTATGCCAGATATTGCCCCCAATATGCCATTTAATATGCAGGATATTGCCCCCAATATGCCATTTAATATGCCAGATATTGCCCCCAATATGCCATTTAATATGCAGGATATTGCCCCTAATATGCCATTTAATATGCCAGATATTGCCCCCAATATGCCATTTAATATGCCAGATATTGCCCCCAATATGCCATTTAATATGCAGGATATTGCCCCTAATATGCCATTTTAATATGCAGGATATTGCCTTAATATGCAGGATATTGCCCCCAATATGCCATTTAATATGCCAGATATTGCCCCCAATATGCCATTTAATATGCAGGATATTGCCCCCAATATGCCATTTAATATGCAGGATATTGCCCCCAATATGCCAGGATATTGCCCCCAATATGCCATTTAATATGCCAGGATATTGCCCCTAATATGCCATTTAATATGCAGGATATTGCCCCCAATATGCCATTTAATATGCCAGATATTGCCCCCAATATGCCATTTAATATGCCAGATATTGCCCCCAATATGCCATTTAATATGCAGGATATTGCCCCCAATATGCCATTTAATATGCAGGATATTGCCCCCAATATGTAATTTAATATGCCAGATATTGCCCCCAATATGCCATTTAATATGCAGGATATTGCCCCCAATATGCCATTTAATATGCCAGATATTGCCCCCAATATGCCATTTAATATGCAGGATATTGCCCCCAATATGCCATTTAATATGCCAGATATTGCCCCCAATATGCCATTTAATATGCAGGATATTGCCTTAATATGCAGGATATTGCCCCCAATATGCCATTTAATATGCAGGATATTGCCCCCAATATGCCATTTAATATGCCAGATATTGCCCCCAATATGCCATTTAATATGCAGGATATTGCCCCCAATATGCCATTTAATATGCAGGATATTGCCCCCAATATGCCATTTAATATGCCAGGATATTGCCCCCAATATGCCATTTAATATGCCAGGATATTGCCCCCAATATGCCATTTAATATGCCAGATATTGCCCCCAATATGCCATTTAATATGCAGGATATTGCCCCCAATATGCCATTTAATATGCCAGGATATTGCCCCCAATATGCCATTTAATATGCCAGATATTGCCCCTAATATGCCATTTTAATATGCCAGATATTGCCCCCAATATGCCATTTAATATGCCAGGATATTGCCCCCAATATGCCATTTAATATGCCAGATATTGCCCCCAATATGCCATTTAATATGCCAGGATATTGCCCCCAATATGCCATTTAATATGCAGGATATTGCCCCCAATATGCCATTTAATATGCAGGATATTGCCCCCAATATGTCATTTAATATGCAGGATATTGCCCCCAATATGCCATTTAATATGCCAGATTTTGCCCCCAATATGCCATTTAATATGCAGGATATTGCCCCCAATATGTAATTTAATATGCAGGATATTGCCCCCAATATGCCATTTAATATGCAGGATATTGCCCCCAATATGTAATTTAATATGCCAGGATATTGCCCCCAATATGCCATTTTATTATGCAGGATATTGCCCCCAATATGCCATTTAGTATGCAGGATATTGAACCCCAATATGCAATTTAATATGCCAGATATTGCCCCAATATGCCATTTAATATGCCAGGATATTGCCCCCAATATGCCATTTAATATGCCAGGATATTGCCCCCAATATGCCATTTAATATGCAGGATATTGCCCCCAATATGCCATTTAATATGCAGGATATTGCCCCCAATATGCCATTTAATATGCCAGGATATTGCCCCCAATATGCCATTTAATATGCAGGATATTGCCCCCAATATGCCATTTAATATGCAGGATATTGCCCCCAATATGCCATTTAATATGCCAGATATTGCCCCAATATGCCATTTAATATGCCAGGATATTGCCCCCAATATGCCATTTTAATATGCCAGATATTGCCCCAATATGCCATTTTAATATGCCAGATATTGCCCCCAATATGCCATTTAATATACAGGATATTGCCCCCAATATGCCATTTAATATGCAGGATATTGCCCCAATATGCCATTTAATATGCCAGATATTGCCCCAATATGCCATTTAATATGTAGGATATTGCCCCCAATATGCCATTTAATATGCAGGATATTGCCCCCAATATGCCATTTAATATGCCAGGATATTGCCCCCAATATGCCATTTAATATGCAGGATATTGCCCCCAATATGCCATTTAATATGCCTGGATATTGCCCCCAATATGTCATTTAATATGCAGGATATTGCCCCAATATGCCATTTTAATATGCCAGATATTGCCCCCAATATGCCATTTAATATGCCAGGATATTGCCCCCAATATGCCATTTAATATGCAGGATATTGCCCCTAATATGCCATTTAATATGCAGGACATTGCCCCAATATGCCATTTAATATGCCAGATATTGCCCCCAATATGCCATTTAATATGCAGGATTTTGCCCCCAATATGCCATTTAATATACAGGATATTGCCCCCAATATGCCATTTTAATATGCAGGATATTGCCCCCAATATGCCATTTAATATGCAGGATATTGCCCCCAATATGCCATTTTAATATGCAGGATATTGCCCCCAATATGCCATTTAATATGCAGGATATTGCCCCTAATATGCCATTTTAATATGCCAGGATATTGCCCCCAATATGCCATTTAATATGCAGGATATTGCCCCCAATATGCCATTTAATATGCAGGATATTGCCCCTAATATGCCATTTTAATATGCCAGGATATTGCCCCCAATATGCCATTTAATATGCAGGATATTGCCCCCAATATGCCATTTAATATGCAGGATATTGCCCCCAATATGCCATTTAATATGCCAGGATATTGCCCCCAATATGCCATTTAATATGCAGGATATTGCCCCTAATATGCCATTTTAATATGCCAGGATATTGCCCCCAATATGCCATTTAATATGCAGGATATTGCCCCCAATATGCCATTTAATATGCAGGATATTGCCCCCAATATGCCATTTAATATGCCAGATATTGCCCCAATATGCCATTTAATATGTAGGATATTGCCCCCAATATGCCATTTAATATGCAGGATATTGCCCCCAATATGCCATTTAATATGCCAGGATATTGCCCCCAATATGCCATTTAATATGCAGGATATTGCCCCCAATATGCCATTTAATATGCCTGGATATTGCCCCCAATATGTCATTTAATATGCAGGATATTGCCCCAATATGCCATTTTAATATGCCAGATATTGCCCCCAATATGCCATTTAATATGCCAGGATATTGCCCCCAATATGCCATTTAATATGCAGGATATTGCCCCTAATATGCCATTTAATATGCAGGACATTGCCCCAATATGCCATTTAATATGCCAGATATTGCCCCCAATATGCCATTTAATATGCAGGATTTTGCCCCCAATATGCCATTTAATATACAGGATATTGCCCCCAATATGCCATTTTAATATGCAGGATATTGCCCCCAATATGCCATTTAATATGCAGGATATTGCCCCCAATATGCCATTTTAATATGCAGGATATTGCCCCCAATATGCCATTTAATATGCAGGATATTGCCCCTAATATGCCATTTTAATATGCCAGGATATTGCCCCCAATATGCCATTTAATATGCAGGATATTGCCCCCAATATGCCATTTAATATGCAGGATATTGCCCCTAATATGCCATTTTAATATGCCAGGATATTGCCCCCAATATGCCATTTAATATGCAGGATATTGCCCCCAATATGCCATTTAATATGCAGGATATTGCCCCCAATATGCCATTTAATATGCCAGGATATTGCCCCCAATATGCCATTTAATATGCAGGATATTGCCCCTAATATGCCATTTTAATATGCCAGGATATTGCCCCCAATATGCCATTTAATATGCCAGGATATTGCCCCCAATATGCCATTTAATATGCAGGATATTGCCCCCAATATACCATTTAATATGCAGGATATTGCCCCCAATATGTCATTTAATATGCCAGATATTGCCCCCAATATGCCATTTAATATGCAGGATATTGCCCCCAATATGCCATTTAATATACAGGATATTGCCCCCAATATGCCATTTAATATGCCAGGATATTGCCCCCAATATGCCATTTAATATGCAGGATATTGCCCCTAATATGCCATTTAATATGCAGGATATTGCCCCCAATATGCCATTTTAATATGCCAGGATATTGCCCCCAATATGCCATTTAATATGCAGGATATTGCCCCCAATATGCCATTTAATATGCAGGATATTGCCCCTAATATGCCATTTAATATGCAGGATATTGCCCCCAATATGCCATTTAATATGCCAGGATATTGCCCCCAATATGTCATTTAATATGCAGGATATTGCCCCCAATATGCCATTTAATATGCAGGATATTGCCCCCAATATGCCATTTAATATGCCAGGATATTGCCCCCAATATGCCATTTAATATGCCAGGATATTGCCCCTAATATGCCATTTAATATGCAGGATATTGCCTCCAATATGCCATTTAATATGCCAGAATATTGCCCCCAATATGCCATTTAATATGCAGGATATTGCCCCCAATATGCCAGGATATTGCCCCCAATATGCCATTTAATATGCCAGATATTGCCCCAAATCTGCCATTTAATATGCAGGATATTGCCCTCAATATGCCATTTAATATGCAGGATATTGCCCCCAATATGCCATTTAATATGCAGGATATTGCCCCAATATGCAATTTAATATGCAGGATATTGCCCCCAATATGCCATTTAATATGCAGGATATTGCCCCAATATGCCATTTAATATGCAGGATATTGCCCCCAATATGCCATTTAATATGCAGGATATTGCCCCCAATATGCCATTTAATATGCAGGATATTGCCCCCAATATGTCATTTAATATGCAGGATATTGCCCCCAATATGCCATTTAATATGCAGGATATTGCCCCCAATATGCCATTTAATATGCAGGATATTGCCCCCAATATGCCATTTAATATGCCAGATATTGCCCCCAATATGCCATTTAATATGCCAAGATATTGCCCCCAATATGCCATTTAATATGCAGGATATTGCCCCCAATATGCCATTTAATATACAGGATATTGCCCCCAATATGCCATTTAATATGCCAGGATATTGCCCCCAATATGCCATTTAATATGCAGGATATTACCCCCAATATGCTATTTAATATGCAGGATATTGCCCCCAATATGCCATTTTAATATGCCAGGATATTGCCCCCAATATGCCATTTTAATATGCCAGGATATTGCCCCCAATATGCCATTTAATATGCAGGATATTGCCCCCAATATGCCATTTAATATGCAGGATATTGCCCCTAATATGCCATTTAATATGCAGGATATTGCCCCAATATGCGATTTAATATGCAGGATATTGCCCCTAATATGCCAGGATATTGCCCCCAATATGCCATTTAATATGCCAGATATTGCCCCAAATCTGCCATTTAATATGCAGGATATTGCCCCTAATATGCCATTTAATATGCAGGATATTGCCCCCAATATGCCATTTAATATGCAGGATATTGCCCCAATATGCCATTTAATATGCAGGATATTGCCCCCAATTTGCCATTTAATATGCCAGATATTGCCCCCAATATGCCATTTAATATGCAGGATATTGCCCCCAATATGCCATTTAATATGCAGGATATTGCCCCTAATATGCCATTTTAATATGCCAGATATTGCCCCCAATATGCCATTTAATATGCCAGGATATTGCCCCCAATATGCCATTTAATATGCAGGATATTGCCCCCAATATGCCATTTAATATGCAGGATATTGCCCCCAATATGCAATTTTTTATATGCCAGATATTGCCCCCAATATGCCATTTAATATGCAGGATATTGCCCCCAATATGCCATTTTAATATGCCAGGATATTGCCCCTTAGTATGCTCGTTATGCCACCCTCCTCCCCCCCCCCCCCCCTTCCCCAGACCCCAGTACTTACCTCGTTCCTGCTCTGTCCCCCGGTGCTCTGAAGCTGTGTGGCTGTGAGGGAAGCGTTGTGAAAAAGTGCGTGTTATACGCCGATAAATACGGTACTTTGCATTTCAGGCCACAGGTGATGTGATAAGCAGGAGACGGCCACAGACACACGTAAAACACATTTTCTGCAGTTCTGCTAACACAACGGATAGATCATTTTTCCGATTTACATCCAGTATAAATTATATTTTAAATTCTAGCTGAATGGGAGAATTGTTGGGTCACTTTGTCCTTAGGTTTGAACTTCCCTTCTCCATCCCCTGTAAATTCCCTCCTTCACGAATAAAGTCTTGATTTGATTTCTCGCATTTTGCTATATTAACAGATAGCTCAGTTGGAAAAATGAGCCAGTTGCAGGTTGGATTCCTGGCAGGGTCATCTCAGCCTTTCAGTCTTCCGAAGTGTATAAATGATGTGAATTTGTATTTCAGCTGTAGACCTAGTGATGTATCACTGACCAAAGACATAAGGTTTGGACACAGGGCCTGACCCATCCAGACCTCTTCTAATATATAATATTATAAAGAAAACAGGACAATCCAGGCCAGTTCTCATATGTTTAATAGCTCCTTGTCCTTCCTTGCACTTCCTGTATACAGAGCACTGGGTTTGGGGGTCTTTTTCTCCAGTATTGGACGCACACTGCGCCAGATCTCAGCAACCCTTACTATATACAACATCGCTATGTGTCCTGTGTAACTATTTGCTTTTATTTAACATTTTAACTCAGGATTCGGAGAGTTTAGCAGCCAGTTTAGGAGTTTAGAATTGCTTTGTAATTTTGTCATTAGAGGGGACTATGCCCTTAATCTGGGATTTCATGGCAGTTACTATTATCAGATAAAACAAATAAACCATCCACAGTCACAGCTGTACATATCAAATGGAGATTGGGTTATTTATTGTTTTTTCTTTTTATCTTTGCGATATCACGATATTTATATATAACCCCTTTAGCACCCAGGAGAGGGTACGCCAAGGACGGATTAACTATTTAGGGGGAGGGGGTCCAAGACCACCGATAGGTACAGAGAAGGTAACATTTGTAACACTATTGTTACACATATTTTTAATGTAATAAATGTTAATAAATGAAAGTAATAAAAAAAAAAGAAGTTGATATTTTTTCCCCAACATCTCCCCTTCCTCCCCCCCCCCCAAAAAAAAACAATTTGAACTATTGTCTGTAAGATGAATGGATAATCTGTGTTCAGAATGTTTTGTAATAAAAAAGATTTCTAAGTAATACAATGCATTGCCAAACAAAAACAATGAAAGAAGTCAATTCAGTTTTCTAAATAATGATAATTTAAACACCTTTTGGACCAGACCGATTTCAATTTCAATTTTTGATATGTGTTTGTTGAAACTTGATTTTACCCACCGTGATTTAACGCAGCCGTACAAGTCATATGCTAAAGCTTTCTTACCCTGTATGTAATAATAATCTTCAACTTAGTATTAAAAAATACATATAAAAGGGAAATTTTGGGAGAAAAAGAAATAGGGGGGGGGGGGACGGGACCTATTTTAATCCCCAACATTTCTGGAGATTATATCTCTCCTGTTTTACACACAAACAAAGAATCAAATGATAAATCCTATAGGAAGAAGAGCTGCACATCTTAATTTAGCAGTGAAAGAGTATTTTTGCCGCTGGTGTGGGGGCAGCAGGTGGGGGATTAGTTACAGGAAACAAATCACAAAGTATCACATATCTGGACACTCACCTCTCACGTGGCCTCTTACCCACAATGCATTGTCAGTACTGTGACACTAACAGGCTGCTCTGATATTAAAGTGTCAGCCAGCTGCCTAGAGTGACCAGACGTGTGTCTTTACACACGGGTAATACTCTGGTCTGTGCCTCTCAGCTGCCTAGAGTGACCAGACGGGTGTCTTTACACACAGGTAATGCTCTGGTCTGTGCTTCTCAGCTGACTAGAGTGACCCAGACGGGTGTCTTTACACACAGGTAATGCTCTGGTCTGTGCTTCTCAGCTGCTTGGAGTGACCCAGACGGGTGTCTTTACACACAGGTAATACTCTGGTCTGTGCCTCTCAGCTGCCTAGAGTGACCAGACGTGTGTCTTTACACACAGGTAATACTCTGGTCTGTGCTTCTCAGCTGCCTAGAGTGACCAGACGTGTGTCTTTACACACAGGTAATGCTCTGGTCTGTGCTTCTCAGCTGCCTAGAGTGACCAGACGTGTGTCTTTACACACAGGTAATACTCTGGTCTGTGCCTCTCAGCTGCCTAGAGTGACCAGACGTGTGTCTTTACACACAGGTAATGCTCTGGTCTGTGCTTCTCAGCTGCCTAGAGTGACCAGACGTGTGTCTTTACACACAGGTAATACTCTGGTCTGTGCCTCTCAGCTGCCTAGAGTGACCAGACGTGTGTCTTTACACACAGGTAATACTCTGGTCTGTGCTTCTCAGCTGCCTAGAGTGACCAGACGTGTGTCTTTACACACAGGTAATACTCTGGTCTGTGCCTCTCAGCTGCTTGGAGTGACCCAGACGGGTGTCTTTACACATGGGTAATGCTCTGGTCTGTGCTTCTCAGCTGCTTGGAGTGACCCAGACGTGTGTCTTTACACACGGGTAATGCTCTGGTCTGTGCTTCTCAGCTGCTTGGAGTGACCCAGACGTGTGTCTTTACACACAGGTAATGGTCTGGTCTGTGCCTCTCAGCTGCCTAGAGTGACCCAGACGGGTGTCTTTACACACGGGTAATGCTCTGGTCTGTGCCTCTCAGCTGCCTAGAGTGACCAGACGTGTGTTTTTACACACAGGTAATGGTCTGGTCTGTGCCTCTCAGCTGCCTAGAGTGACCCAGACGGGTGTCTTTACACACGGGTAATGCTCTGGTCTGTGCCTCTCAGCTGCCTAGAGTGACCCAGACGTGTGTCTTTACACACGGGTAATGCTCTGGTCTGTGCCTCTCAGCTGCCTAGAGTGACCCAGACGGGTGTCTTTACACACGGGTAATGCTCTGGTCTGTGCCTCTCAGCTGCCTAGAGTGACCCAGACGTGTGTCTTTACACACGGGTAATGCTCTGGTCTGTGCCTCTCAGCTGCCTAGAGTGACCCAGACGGGTGTCTTTACACACGGGTAATGCTCTGGTCTGTGCCTCTCAGCTGCCTAGAGTGACCCAGACATGTGTCTTTACACACGGGTAATGCTCTGGTCTGTGCCTCTCAGCTGCCTAGAGTGACCCAGACGGGTGTCTTTACACACAGGTAATGCTCTGGTCTGTGCCTCTCAGCTGCCTAGAGTGACCAGACGTGTGTCTTTGCACACGGGTAATACTCTGGTCTGTGCTTCTCAGCTGCCTAGAGTGACCAGACGTGTGTCTTTGCACACGGGTAATACTCTGGTCTGTGCTTCTCAGCTGCCTAGAGTGACCAGACGTGTGTCTTTGCACACAGGTAATACTCTGGTCTGTGCCTCTCAGCTGCCTAGAGTGACCAGATGTGTGTCTTTACACCCGGGTAATACTCTGGTCTTTGCTTCTCAGCTGCCTAGAGTGACCCAGACGGGTGTCTTTGCACACGGGTAATGCTCTGGTCTGTGCCTCTCAGCTGCCTAGAGTGACCCAGACGGGTGTCTTTACACACGGGTAATGCTCTGGTCTGTGCCTCTCAGCTGCCTAGAGTGACCCAGACGGGTGTCTTTACACACAGGTAATGGTCTGGTCTGTGCCTCTCAGCTGCCTAGAGTGACCAGACGTGTGTCTTTGCACACGGGTAATACTCTGGTCTGTGCTTCTCAGCTGCCTAGAGTGACCCAGACGGGTGTCTTTACACACAGGTAATACTCTGGTCTGTGCTTCTCAGCTGCCTAGAGTGACCCAGACGGGTGTCTTTACACACGGGTAATGCTCTGGTCTGTGCCTCTCAGCTGCCTAGAGTGACCAGACGTGTGTCTTTACACACAGGTAATGGTCTGGTCTGTGCCTCTCAGCTGCCTAGAGTGACCAGACGTGTGTCTTTGCACACGGGTAATACTCTGGTCTGTGCTTCTCAGCTGCCTAGAGTGACCAGACGTGTGTCTTTGCACACAGGTAATACTCTGGTCTGTGCCTCTCAGCTGCCTAGAGTGACCCAGACGGGTGTCTTTACACATGGGTAATGCTCTGGTCTGTGCCTCTCAGCTGCCTAGAGTGACCCAGACGTGTGTCTTTGCACACGGGTAATACTCTGGTCTGTGCTTCTCAGCTGCCTAGAGTGACCAGACGTGTGTCTTTACACCCGGGTAATACTCTGGTCTGTGCTTCTCAGCTGCCTAGAGTGACCCAGACGGGTGTCTTTACACATGGGTAATGCTCTGGTCTGTGCCTCTCAGCTGCCTAGAGTGACCCAGACGTGTGTCTTTACACATGGGTAATGCTCTGGTCTGTGCCTCTCAGCTGCCTAGAGTGACCAGACGTGTGTCTTTACACACGGGTAATGCTCTGGTCTGTGCCTCTCAGCTGCCTAGTTAAGTCCCCTCTGTTGGTGACATTGTATCATTATGGCTGCCGTTTGGAGCATAAGCATATGCCAGTTTATCCTCATACTAGGGCCACTTTCCCCTTGTGCCTCTATATTAGATTCCCCTGCTTAGTGTCTGTGTTATCTGACTCAGAGAGCAAAGGTTATAGCAAGTTCGGCCATGAGGGGTCCTGCCCAGATTTTCTTTATTTTTTTGATGTACCACAGAGTATTAAGTGGGATGTGACACAATCCCACAGACTCCACATTCCACGGCCTGTCCTGGGGACCATCAGCCACCGCGCCTTACACATCAAAGACCCCATTATGGCCGTCCTTTCACTGGCAGACAAAGCCGGTAATATATCCAAACGGTGAGTCAGAGGCAGCAATGTGAAAGGGAAAGCCATGGTCTCAACCACTAGGAACAGAGAACCAATTCAAAGACCCCACAACTCTTCTATCATGATAAGGCCATGATACATATTCCTTTACTAGCTGATTTAATAGGGGCTGGAATCCAACACATTGATAATTACCATTATCTTTACTTTACATAATAAGTTCATATTACAAATTAAGAGAAATCTTATTGGGCACAAAATTTCCATAGTGATTTGATTTCTAAAAATGGAGCAATCAGCAGGAACCCAAGATAACTGTCCGGGGTAGACTTGGCTCAATAAGCAGCGTTATTTGTATTCTACTTAACATGCTGACATTTGATACAATCTTTCAATTAAACAGAACACATGTGTTGCTGACAGTTCTCTCCAATAAAGCGTCAGGAACAAAGTGCAGTGCATTCTGGGAAAACGTAGACGCATACACAAAGGGCTATATTCCTGAAAGAGGGACTGGCAGGGAATTGACAAGAGAATTTCAAACTTAAGGCCAGAGTAGCAGAGTTGGGGGAAAAAAATCAATTTCCGCAGAATGGGAGAACTTTTCCAACTCAACTATTTTAGTCTCAAGTTTGAAATTCCCTTGTCAATTTCCTGCCATTTTTGCTTCCTGAATAAACCTGTGAATACAGAAACCCTAATTGTGGCGCAATTCATGATTTTCGCCAATTAACCAAAAGATTGAATATGATTGTGTGCACCTGCGGCCCTCCGGCCCGGGAGCTGGACACACCCCAGTGTTTATGTGAAGTTCAGCGTAGAGAGCTGCTTTGACACATCCAGTAAGTTTTTTACTCTGTGCTGATTGGAAAAAGTAAGTGTTTATTTAATGATGTGTGATGAAGCACACTGACAGCAGGAATGTGTAATATGACATCATTGCGGGACAGGAAGCTCTGGCTATTGTAAAACACTATGCCATGCAGTCTCTGAACAGCATAGTACTTTCCAGAAACCTTTACAATCCACCAGCATTAATACCTCACACAATTATACAATGCTGTATTACAGCTGCCAATAAAAGTCATGATTATAGAGACATGCATGTTCTACATGCTGCAGAAAGAGCATGCAAACTGCAGGCTGCCAGATGATATACACACGCAGACTCTATCCAATTAATTAAAGTGACTATCACCTGAATGCTGAGATCTTAAAAATCTATTCCCTGTGTTGGTAGATTTGCAAGCTAGTCCCTAAAAAAAAAAAAAAAACAAAAAGAGAAAAAAGTGTATTTTAACCCCATAGTGACATTTTTTTTTTGGCCGTGGCTTTCCGTTTGTGACATGGGCTGTTTTAACATTTCTGCGGTGTTTGTGTTTAGCTGTAGTTTTCTTCTCTCTCACATGCCGTGCCCACGCCACTTATATATTGTTTTTATCGCCATAAAAAGAACTTTCTTTCGATCCCATTATTTTCATTATATCATAGAATTTACTGCAAACAAAAATCATAAAATATGATGAAAAACAAATGAAAAAAACAAAATTTTTCTCACTTTGACCTCAAAAATCTTTCACACAATTACAAATGGTAAAATATACCCTTTTAATAGTTTTTGGTTTCCTAACCCTTTTATCCTACAGTGACCTTTCATCTAAATCTTGACCCAAAATGTAACACTAACCCTAAATGTAACCCTAACTGTAACCCTTACGCTAAACCCTAATTTAACTCTACCCCAAAGTTTACTCCTAACCCCAAGATACAGCAGTTATATCTCCAATATGGCGCCCGCGATTCACTCTGTAGAGCGATCGCCGGTGCCCTGGAGAAGAAATGTCGGTGCTGCCTAATGCCTCGATATTGAGGCATTATAGCATCACTTCCAGAACGGTTTTCGAGATCTCTGAAGTTTAAGCGACAGATTGATGTCAATCAGGGTGTAGATTTCACAGAACCTTCTATAATTAATTCATTGGATTGTGTAGGTGCATTCGCACCCTATATACTGCCGGACTGCTCTTACTGCAGAAAGTGGAACACATAAGGCTTAATTCATGAAAAAGGGAATTAAGAAGGGAATTTTTAAAATTAAAGCCAAAATGGCAGAGGGGTACAGAGGTACGTGGTTCCAAAAAATGGAACTTTCCCTTAATCCTTCCAAAATAGGTACACTAGGGAGAAATGCAAGTCATTTTTGGAAAATAACAAAATTTTTTTTTTTTTTTTTACAAATCTGAGCTGGGAGCCAAACAATATAAAATGTAATTAAAGGTGTTTGTGCCGTGCTCTGTATACACGCATCCACGTGTGGTCATTAAAGTCACTCAGTATCGTCCTGTGGCTGTGGTACACTGTGTTCTCAGTACCGTGTGAATACACTCTGTGCTCTGCAGCCTGCCAGCCTTTCCAGCCCTTCTCCCCGCTCGGCCGGAAGCCCCATGTTATTTAGCTCGGGCCTTGGATGGAGTCTCCTCCGTGGATGGGGGCCACGTGGTTCTGCTGCTGCTGCTGCTGTAAGCCCTAGTAAGCAGCCCCTTCCAGGTCTAGGTAGAGGACGTTATACAAGGTGCAGAGTTACTTTATATACAAACAGTCCTGAAACGGATTACGGATCTGTCCTCCCCAATGATTGTATTCCACGTAGGACGGGGAACAACCAGCTAAAGAGGGACTAAACCAAGAGGGAATTGCAGGGAATTGAGAAGGGAAGTCCAAACTTAGGGACAAAGCTGAACTCGCCTACTTTGTCCAACTCGGCTACTTTGGGCTTTTTTCATGAAAGACGGAATTGAGAAGTGAATTTCAACCGTAAGGACAAAGTAAGAAATGGAAAGAGTTATTTTGACTGCCTCTCTGTGTCATGGGTGTGTGCACGCAGCCAATAGAAGCGTGAGAATCTCCCCCAGCGCTGGGGGCGTGTTCACAGACGCCATGCAGGTCACTGAGATCCAGATCTGCAGCCTGCAAATCTCAAGGTGACTTTCTACAGAATTGGCAATCGCTTGGGAACCGTGTGCCAGAGGTTAATCATTCACAAGTCTATTTAATCATTTACTTAAAGCTTCATTCGTGAAAGAGGGAGCTGCAGGGAATTGAGAAGGGAATTTTGAACTTAAGGCTGAAATAGCTGAATGGGAGATTGTTTCCACCTTGGCTACTTTGGCCTACTTGGTTTTGCAATTCCCTTCTCAATTCCCTCTTTCATTAATTAAGCTCAAAGAGTGAAGTGATAACCTGGCTGCACAAATCAGTCCCAAACAATGTCAGTTATGGTGGGAGAAGCAGGAAACCCCTCTACTGCAAAACGCCCTCTACTGCAAAACGCTGTCACTTGATTATCAGTAAAATCCTTTACACTTCCTTAGTGGATCAATACAATCCTGCAAGGGATTCTGGGTAAAGATCTCCAGTATACAATCCTGCAAGGGATTCTGGGTAAAGATCTGCAGTAAACAATCCTGCAAGGGATTCTGGGTAAAGATCTCCAGTATACAATCCTGCAAGGGATTCTGGGTAAAGATCTCCAGTATACAATCCTGCAAGGGATTCTGGGTAAAGATCTGCAGTAAACAATCCTGCAAGGGATTCTGGGTAAAGATCTCCAGTATACAATCCTGCAAGGGATTCTGGGTAAAGATCTGCAGTAAACAATCCTGCAAGGGATTCTGGGTAAAGATCTGCAGTATACAATCCTGCAAGGGATTCTGGGTAAAGATCTGCAGTATACAATCCTGCAAGGGATTCTGGGTAAAGATCTGCAGTAAACAATCCTGCAAGGGATTCTGGGTAAAGATCTCCAGTATACAATCCTGCAAGGGATTCTGGGTAAAGATCTCCAGTATACAATGCTGCAAGGGGTTCTGGGTAAAGATCTGCAGTATACAATGCTGCAAGGGATTCTGGGTAAAGATCTTCAGTATACAATGCTGCCAGGGATTCTGGGTAAAGATCTCCAGTATACAATGCTGCCAGGGATTCTGGGTAAAGATCTGCAGTATACAATGCTGCAAGGGGTTCTGGGTAAAGATCTCCAGTATACAATCCTGCAAGGGATTCTGGGTAAAGATCTGCAGTATACAATGCTGCAAGGGGTTCTGGGTAAAGATCTCCAGTATACAATCCTGCAATTGATTCTGGGTAAAGATCTGCAGTATACAATCCTGCAAGGGATTCTGGGTAAAGATCTGCAGTATACAATGCTGCCAGGGATTCTGGGTAAAGATCTCCAGTATACAATGCTGCAAGGGGTTCTGGGTAAAGATCTGCAGTATACAATGCTGCAAGGGATTCTGGGTAAAGATCTCCAGTATACAATGCTGCAGGGGGTTCTGGGTAAAGATCTGCAGTATACAATGCTGCAGGGGGTTCTGGGTAAAGATCTGCAGTATACAATGCTGCAAGGGGTTCTGGGTAAAGATCTCCAGTATACAATTCTGCCAGGGATTCTGGGTAAAGATCTCCAGTATACAATGCTGCAAGGGATTCTGGGTAATGATCTGCAGTATACAATGCTGCAAGGGATTCTGGGTAAAGATCTCCAGTATACAATGCTGCAAGGGATTCTGGGTAAAGATCTCCAGTATACAATGCTGCTTGGTATTCTGGGTAAAGATCTGCAGTATACAATGCTGCAAGGGATTCTGGGTAAAGATCTCCAGTATACAATGCTGCAAGGGATTCTGGGTAAAGATCTCCAGTATACAATGCTGCTTGGTATTCTGGGTAAAGATCTGCAGTATACAATGCTGCTTGGTATTCTGGGTAAAGATCTGCAGTATACAATGCTGCTTGGTATTCTGGGTAAAGATCTCCAGTATACAATGCTGCAGGGATTCTGGGTACAGATCCCCAGTATACAATGCTGCAAGGGATTCTGGGTACAGATCCCCAGTATACAATGCTGCAGGGGGTTCTAGGTAAATTTCTCCATTATACAATGCTGCAGGGATTCTGGGTACAGATCCCCAGTATACAATGCTGCAGGGGGTTCTAGGTAAATTTCTCCATTATACAATGCTGCAAGGGATTCTGGGTAAAGATCTGCAAGTTCTGCATATTATTTTGAGTCTCTTTTTTTTTGCCTCATTAAACAAATAATATCAGGTCAAAGTAGCAGATTTAGAACAATATATATATATATTTTTTTTTGGCCTAAATTAGATTTAAGCTACTTTGTCACTTAACAACTGTTTACTGAATAAACCTCATAGTCAACAAATAAAATGAAAAAAAACAATTACAGAGTGCTCCCAGATGTGCACGAAGGTACGCCTGTTTATATCATTTGTACTCTGTATATGAATAGTGGATACATTGTCTAATAAAACATAACTTTTAATTTTATTATATAAAACAGTGTGACTGAAGATGTGACAAAACAATCAACTGACTATCAACCAATATATTAAACCAGTGGTAATATCACCAGTAAAAAGGTATATCAGCAGTGCAGCCAGATCAGAGTACACAGAACCAAACAGAATAATTATAATCCGTATAAAGGCACATATAGATAGCTCCGTACAAACACTGGTAGCAAAGAGAATATATGTCATTATAATCCGTATGAAGCCACATATAGATAGCTCCGTACAAACACTGGTAGCAAAGAGAATATATGTCATTATAATCCGTATAAAGCCACATATAGATAGCTCCGTACAAACACTGGTAGCAAAGTGAATATATGTCATTATAATCCGTATAAAGCCACATATAGATAGCTCCGTACAAACACTGGTAGCAAAGAGAATATATGTAATTATAATCCGTATAAAGGCACATATAGATAGCTCCGTACAAACACTGGTAGCAAAGAGAATATATGTCATTATAATCCGTATAAAGCCACATATAGATAGCTCCGTACAAACACTGGTAGCAAAGAGAATATATGTCATTATAATCCGTATAAAGCCACATATAGATAGCTCCGTACAAACACTGGTAGCAAAGAGAATATATGTAATTATAATCCGTATAAAGGCACATATAGATAGCTCCGTACAAACACTGGTAGCAAAGAGAATATATGTCATTATAATCCGTATAAAGGCACATATAGATAGCTCCGTACAAACACTGGTAGCAAAGAGAATATATGTCATTATAATCCGTATAAAGCCACATATAGATAGCTCCGTACAAACACTGGTAGCAAAGAGAATATATGTCATTATAATCCGTATAAAGCCACATATAGATAGCTCCGTACAAACACTGGTAGCAAAGAGAATATATGTCATTATAATCCGTATAAAGCCACATATAGATAGCTCCGTACAAACACTGGTAGCAAAGAGAATATATGTAATTATAATCCGTATAAAGGCACATATAGATAGCTCCGTACAAACACTGGTAGCAAAGAGAATATATGTCATTATAATCCGTATAAAGCCACATATAGATAGCTCCGTACAAACACTGGTAGCAAAGAGAATATATGTCATTATAATCCGTATAAAGCCACATATAGATAGCTCCGTACAAACACTGGTAGCAAAGAGAATATATGTCATTATAATCCGTATAAAGCCACATATAGATAGCTCCGTACAAACACTGGTAGCAAAGAGAATATATGTAATTATAATCCGTATAAAGGCACATATAGATAGCTCCGTACAAACACTGGTAGCAAAGAGAATATAGGTAATTATAATCCGTATAAAGGCACATATAGATAGCTCCGTACAAACACTGGTAGCAAAGAGAATATATGTCATTATAATCCGTATAAAGCCACATATAGATAGCTCCGTACAAACACTGGTAGCAAAGAGAATATATGTCATTATAATCCGTATAAAGCCACATATAGATAGCTCCGTACAAACACTGGTAGCAAAGAGAATATATGTCATTATAATCCGTATAAAGCCACATATAGATAGCTCCGTACAAACACTGGTAGCAAAGAGAATATATGTAATTATAATCCGTATAAAGGCACATATAGATAGCTCCGTACAAACACTGGTAGCAAAGAGAATATATGTAATTATAATCCGTATAAAGCCACATATAGATAGCTCCGTACAAACACTGGTAGCAAAGAGAATATATGTCATTATAATCCGTATAAAGCCACATATAGATAGCTCCGTACAAACACTGGTAGCAAAGAGAATATATGTCATTATAATCCGTATAAAGCCACATATAGATAGCTCCGTACAAACACTGGTAGCAAAGAGAATATATGTAATTATAATCCGTATAAAGGCACATATAGATAGCTCCGTACAAACACTGGTAGCAAAGAGAATATATGTAATTATAATCCATATAAAGCCACATATAGATAGCTCCGTACAAACACTGGTAGCAAAGAGAATATATGTCATTATAATCCATATAAAGCCACATATAGATAGCTCCGTACAAACACTGGTAGCAAAGAGAATATTTGTCATTATAATCCATATAAAGCCACATATAGATAGCTCCGTACAAACACTGGTAGCAAAGAGAATATATGTCATTATAATCCGTATGAAGCCACATATAGATAGCTCCGTACAAACACTGGTAGCAAAGAGAATATATGTAATTATAATCCGTATAAAGGAACATATAGATAGCTCCGTACAAACACTGGTAGCAAAGAGAATATATGTCATTATAATCCGTATAAAGCCACATATAGATAGCTCCGTACAAACACTGGTAGCAAAGAGAATATATGTAATTATAATCCGTATAAAGTCACATATAGATAGCTCCGTACAAACACTGGTAGCAAAGAGGATATATGTAATTATAATCCGTTTAAAGGCACATATAGATAGCTCCGTACAAACACTGGTAGCAAAGAGAATATTTGTAAATATAATCCGTATAAAGCCACATATAGATAGCTCCGTACAAACACTGGTAGCAAAGAGAATATATGTATGTAAAGAACAGACTAGATGCACAATGCTAATATCCAAAGCATAGCTATATATACAAATAAAGGGCAAGAGCAGCATGCTCCATGGGCCAACCGGTTTCATCTGGGACTGTAATATGGGAATCCTGGTGATATTACAGGTGACGGGCTACGAAATGATCCATATTACAGGTGTGATAAACATCCCATGTAGCAGCTCAGTGTGCAAATAAGATGCTGTAATATTGTAAGAGTCGGGTAACTCTGCTGTTTATTGTTTAGTTTAATATTAGCACCAGCATTTGTGTTTATTAATAATAATAATAATAATAATAATAATAATAATAATAATAATAATGTGGAACTATGGTATAAAAACTATTTTTAAAAGGCACAGGTGATTTTTTTTGGGGATTAAATTATACAGTTTAAAGATGGAGGAAATCTAGCATTTTATATAATAGCATCATGTGATGTCATAAGCAGTAGACAGCACAGACACACGTAAACACATTTTTCTCCTAATTTAGACATTGGCTCGCAGTTTTGCTAATACAATGTATAGATCATTTTCAATGATTTGTTTTGCTCTACATTTACAGTATGTATCAAACAAGGTTCAGGTGATACAGTCCCTTTAATCAGATGATATGTTCATCTCCCCTCAACTCACATTTTAGTGAATAGACCCCTACGAGAGTAATTGCCGTGACAAAGGCTTGTTTTTAAGTTGAATGAATGAAAATGGTCTATACATTGTTAGCAAAATTGCAAAGAAAAATAAACAAAGTGAAAAATGTATTTGAAATGGAGAATTTTCCCAACTCAATTACTTTGGCCTTACATGTGGACATTCCCTTCTCAATGCTGTGCAAGCCCCTAGAGTCTATAAACATTCTGTAGCTAAGCTGAGCCAGGGATATTGCATATAAATATTGATGAGGATGTAGGGGGAAGAAGGTATGCATGTACTATTTACAAATCTGTCTGAGGAGCGAAGTATAAGATACAGGAGAAGGATGTTACGGAACTGGAAGGAGTTCAGAGCGGGGTAAGGAAGGTAGATAAATAAATAAAGGAAATTAAAGATTTTATTTGGAAGGAATTTCTGGCCAAATAGGGTTTGTTTAGATTAGAGAGAGAAAAACAAACCTGTACGTACGATATAAATATTATAGGGTTTATTAGTGAAAGAGGGAACTGCAGGAAATTGAAAAGATCATTTCAAACCTAAGGCCAAAGGAGCCGAGCTGGAAAAAAGTCTCTCAGTCGGCTGAATTGGATACTTTTTACAACTCAGCTACTTTGGCCCTAAGTTTGCGGTTCCCATTTCAATTCCCTGCAATTATGGGGGTCATTAAATAAACAAGTGCAGTGGGTAAAAAAAAAGTAGGTAAAACATGAGTATGGAGCAATTTGCGACTATTTGTAACATTTTGCGCTCGTTTTCCCTGATTTGCGCCTCTTCCGTTTATTTTTATTTAGCTTGCATTTTTCCGGTTGTGCTAATAAGTTGCGATTAGATTTGCGCACGCTAAATAACCTTGCGAATATTTTGTGAAAAATAATTCTTATTTGCGTGTGAAAATTACCCCAGCTTTTAGCGAGCGCTATCAAAACGGGTAGGAAAAATATTCGCAAACCTGCCTGTTTTTATTCGCAGTTTGCTCGTATGTACTATCGGCGTGTTAAATGTTTAGTACATTACAAAAGGAGCAAAGAGCAAAAATAGATTTGCACATAAAATGTATTTTTTTAGTACATGTCCCTCTATATACAGATACTTTCACACAGAGATGGAAATAAGAAAAGAATCATGTTATGGATTCACTCCCAGGGTTTGATGTAGAGCGAAGGCTTCACATTCCCCAAATCAGTGGGATTTTAACAATGAGGGGAACTAACATTAAAAGATATTACACTTCTTACAGATAGACAGACAGACAGAGAGACAGACAGACAGACAGACAGACAGACAGAGAGATAGGAAGACAGATAGACAGATAGATAGATAGATAGATAGATAGATAGATAGATAGATAGATAGATAGATAGATAGATCGGAAGATAGATAGACAGATAGGAAGATAGATAGATAGATAGATAGATAGATAGATAGATAGATAGATAGATAGATAGATAGATAGATAGACAGACATGTACAGATAGACAGACAGATAGATAGACAGACAGACATGTACAGACAGACAGACAGACAGACAGACAGACAGACAGACAGACAGACAGACAGACAGACAGATAGATAGATAGATAGATAGATAGATAGATAGATAGATAGATAGATAGATTTGGCTTTTTATTCACCAGACAAATTCTCAATAAAGCATTTATTTGATTATTTTGTATATTATCCACAGTCGGTCTCCAACATCTAGTCTTCATTTAAGTACATTGAATACAGAGACAATTAATAGATCCATAGGGGAGATCCCTAGAATTGTTAGGAAAAACTGTAACAAAGAATATATAGGTCGAACTATTCGCCCAGTAAAAGAGAGAATTAGAGAGCATCTGTCTGATATTATCAATCCCAAGTCTAACACAACAATGTATAGACATTTAGTGTTGCAATTCCAGTGTTGCCAATTTTAAAAATCAAATCATTGGAAAAAATAAAGATTCCACCTCGAAGGGGTAACATATTTGAAACGCTGTGTAAAAGAGAAGTCTTTAGGATTTCCTCATTACAAACCTGCACTCCTAACGGAATAAATTCAGAACATGATGTTTACACATTTTTTCCGAGGTAAGGGACATTTTGTGACTTGTATTATATGTCATTTTCATTATTTCATACTATTTGCATTATTATGTGTCTAGCATTTTTGGTAGTTTTATATATATTGTTCATCCATCCATTCCAATGCATGTCTGTAATTGTACATGCATTTGTGTGTATTTACATATTCCGAATCCTTTTCTCTATCTGTTTGCATATTTGTGTATTGTTCTTATTTAAGTTGTATGTTCATAATGTATTCACTCTTTGCTGATAATGATGGGAGGCAGTCACACGTGACATGTTAATTGATCTTTTCAGCTTTCTGCTGTCTAGTTAATTACTGACCTTTTATTACTGAGCATGTGCCTCCCTCTTATCAGCCTATGATTAAGTGCTTTTGAAGCACGAAACGCGTCAGGGCGTCTTTTTCACTGTGTCCTGTCCAGTTTTGTGTACCAGCCTTTTTTAGTATTCATTAAATGGCTTATTTTTTGCATATCTGCTTATTGTGAGATCCCTCCGCAAACCGTTTGCTGCTTCTGCTTTTGATGTTCTATATATATATATATATATATATATATATATATATATATATATATATATATGAGATTTTTGTGAGGCTTTTTTAAATCAACAACATTTATAAATCAAGAAATTTTTTATACAATTATGTTTATTGAGTTTATAATACAATATATCTTTTATATAGAAGATGTATGTGCATAATAAATAAGGTGTTCTTCTCATTTGACTGTTATCCTTTAGTTATATTAAGAAAAATCTATATTTTATAAGTAAAGTAAATTAATATTTCCTCTAGATCCCCTCTCCACTCTGTAATTATCTGATTCTGTACATTGGAATATATCTCCCTGTTACAAGGTCTCAGACATTTTATTCTTAATATATAACATATAGCATATTAGACTGAAAAAGACTTGCGTCCATCAAGTTCAACCCTTTTCCTATCCCATGTTACCGTTGTTGATCCATGTCACAAAGTGAATCCTGACAGCCTACGTGACTTGGGCAAACACCCCCTATAGATTATGGGCCCTGGCTTATGTGCTATAACTCTATACGTTAATATTGGTAGTTAGTCCGATTCTGTTAGTATATTGGTTTATGTGGAATGTTTAATTCTGTGAGTAGACTACTCTGAAGGGTTATAATGTGTCAGTGACAATAATTGATAGTTTACTCCAACATCCATTGTTCTGTGTTAACTGGATTAACTGGTAAACTGATTATGTTGTGTTCATTATGTGTCTTACTGTGTGTTTTGTAATTAGGTTTACTCACTGTATGTTAATTCCTATTTGGTTTGCAGTATGAAAGTCTAATGTTTTCCTAGCCCCAGTTAGTTGGAGAACTATGTTTAGTTCCATCCCCCCCCCCCCCCCCCCCCCCATTGTATACTAATGTCTGTGATGTCATGTGTATGGCTTTTTATAAGTCTGTGTTGTTACACAAATAAAGGAGTTGTTCTTCTTGCTGTACCTGACTGCTAGATGTCCTGTCTATTTGGGTACAAAGAGCAAGGGTCCAGGAAAGACTTGCTGGGTGAATGCTGAGCTTTAATTGGGGGCTAAGGAGGTGATTTCACACAACGGACAGAGGGTCTACTACGTCCGGTAGACAGTCCGTTACAATCCAAAAGCAGGCAAATAAACCCCCCATATTTCAGCAATTACAAATTCTGCTTTCAGTGGGAAATAATATTCCTTCTTGACTCCAAATGGCAATCAGATTTCTCCTGGATCAACAAGCACTAAATAAATATTATTATCTATACTAACATGCATAGCCCTCTATGCTCCGGCTCATTATAAGTATCCTAAAGGCTTCTAATGTATTCGACAGCACAGCTATTTAATGCAGTGAATTCCATACATTTAATACCATAAAGAGGTAAAACAAAGATCCCTGCAAACCGTTTGTTCCAATACATTGATTCAGTTTTAGATTTTGGGGGAATTTAATTGAATAATAAACAGACCCAGTGCATTTATTTTTTAAGTCTGCTGGGCCTTTGATAAAAGTTTCAAGATGTAGACACTTTCATGAACCAACGTGTAGCACATGACTTCGGAAATGTATTGCTAATATTCACAATAAAAAAATATCCAGCTTTAAAAGTACAAGAAAGCTATCGGTACAGGTTCTCAGAATGAAGACTCCAGAATTTCATTTCTTATTTAAAAAAAACATAAATAATAATTCCAATTTTTTGTTGAGCTATTTTTTATTTTCTTTTTTGGGCTTTTTGGTGCCTGGAGACATGCGAGGATCTATCTGCCCGACCAGTCCTGGCTTGTTTGGCAAACAGTTTAGATTACTTTCTATTGATCCTTGCGAGCAGTAGCCATGGGTTCAATTAACGTGCTACAGGAGTCATCTCTACTCAAGGGTCTTGCACGATACCACCAGGAGCTGGATTAGCTCACCGGTCACCTACACAGCTGGCTTTACACACAAAAGGATGATTGGAGGTAAGACACGTGTCAAATATTCCAGTAAGATTTACTCTGTATCTAAGACACTGGTCTTTATTCAAGGTGCTATACTATAGTAACTAACCAACATGCATGGTATGTCACAGGATAATGTGTTTATTTATTATGGGTTCGATAGAAATCACAGCCAATAGCCTGGCTAGAAACAAAGGAGCTTGTAGGAAGCAACACTGCTTTACAGCAAAGAACAAGAATCCAGGATTTAAACTGTGGGTTTTAATCATGAAAGAGAGAATTGACAAGGGAGTTTAACACTTAAGGCCAAAATAGCAGAGTTTGAATTATAGCTGAATTGGAGAATGTTGATAACTTGGCATCTTTGGCCTTAAGTTTGCAGCTCCCTTCTCAATTCCCTGACATACCTCCTTTTAAAGAATACATCCAAACTTCAATTTAGTAGTCCACAGAACAACTTGAGACAAAGACAGACAAACAGGATCAGTCCCCTAGACACAGACAGACAGGACAGATATACTGACACATGAGGTACAGAGACAGACAGACAAACGAGATCAGTCCCCTTGACACAGACAGACAGGACAGATATACTGACACATGAAGTATAGAGACAGACAGACAAACGGGATCAGTCCCCTAGACACAGACAGACAGGACAGATATACTGACACATGAAGTATAGAGACAGACAGACAAACGGGATCAGTCCCCTAGACACAGATAGACAGGACAGATATACTGACACGTGAGGTACAGAGACAGACAGACAAACGGGATCAGCCCCCTTGACACAGATAGACAGGACAGATATACTGACACGTGAAGTACAGAGACAGACAGACAAACAGGATCAGCTCCCTAGACACAGATAGACAGGACAGATATACTGACACGTGAAGTACAGAGACAGACAGACAAACAGGATCAGCTCCCTAGACACAGATAGACAGGACAGATATACTGACACGTGAAGTACAGAGACAGACAGACAAACAAGATCAGCCCCCTAGACACAGAGAGACAGGACAGATATACTGACACGTGTAGTACAGAGACAGACAGACAAACAAGATCAGCCCCCTAGACACAGAGAGACAGGACAGATATACTGACACGTGTAGTACAGAGACAGACAGACAAACAAGATCAGCCCCAGACCACTGAGTGATGCTAGAGAGCAGCCCGGGGGTAATTTCCCCCTTGCCAGCCCTCCCCTGACAGCAGCCAGGATAAGAGTGAGCACTGTAAACAGGCATGGCTATTGCCAACCAGCCAATATTAGCATGCACTGCACAGGATTGGGAGCAGGTTAGATATAAGGGGGCAGCATTTCTGCCCTGGGATAAATCAGAGCAAAATACCCCAGAATAATTAAACAGTGAAGTACAGCAGCAAAACCACAGTGTATGTAAAATGTCACAGCTGGAAGACCGCACAGCAGCAAATCTGACCACATCCGAGTAAGACAATTACAGGGGGGCAAGCAGAAATCTGGGGGGTTATAACCAGGGAGCAGATCTGGTGGGCCACAGAATGTAAACAAACCAAATAAATGAATAGGAAGCACTACACAGGCCCAATCACGCTTGGCACTGAGCAGTGATGGCTAACCTTGGCACTGCTGATGTTTTGGCACTACAATTCAGGCATACAGCATATAAGAGTGGGCATGACTGGGTACTGCCCACAGCAAGTCACAGAGGCCAAATACCAGCAAATTCATCCAATGAATGCAAAAAGTGACAGTATGATACCAGCCCTGGGGGGCACAGCTAATCCCCCCACGGGGTACAGAAAAACCAGCAGGAACCTTCCAATGGTCTCTATGGCGACAGCCCCACTTTTACAGCTAAGCTGAGGAACATGTCAGGGACAGAGAATTATAAAAGTACATTCCGGGGGAAAGTTCTAAAAGTGGAGCAGTCACCATGGCAACCAACGGAATGTTCTGCAGTCACCAGGGAAACCAACAGAAGGTTCTGCAGTCACCATGGTAACCAGTGGAATGTTCTGCAGTCACCATGGAAACCAACGGAAGGTTCTGCAGTCACCATGGTAACCAGTGGAATGTTCTGCAGTCACCATGGTAACCAGTGGAATGTTCTACAGTCACCATGGAAACCAATAGAATGGTCCTTCAGTGCAAGTCATTTGTCAATAACCCCCAGGGAATCAGACTCTGATTGAAATAAGTGTGAAAGTTTATAAAGTGCATTAAACATCACATTACCCTACAGACTTCACACACTATGCATGCACTGCTACTCACTATCACTATACAGTGACTTACCTTCCACTCCCAGACTCTCATCCAGCCAGCAGCTCCATGGTGTGTGTAAGTGCTGTGTCTCAGTTATTCTCCTTGTATTCACACTGCTATTGGAGAATGCAGCTGCCACTCTGTCTGGGGCTGGGGGGAGGTGCAGGCAGGGGGAGAGGGGCAGCTAGCACTATGTAACCCCTTCCTTGCTCAGCTAGATGAGTCACCAGAGCTGCTGCATTCCTGACAGGAGTACATGGCACTGTGCAGTTTAACAAGCAGAGCACTGAGCAAACACAGGCTGCAGACACAATATCTACCCAGCCGCGGCCAGTGTGAAAGGACGTGCGTCCCCCCTAGAAGGGAGCAATGTCCCCCTTAGTCCAGTAAACACGTGACTCTCAGCTGTGGTCTGTCGTGGGGTCACAGGGAGACCTTCGATATTGAATGCCACGGACAGAGTGGGCCGAGATATGATCCTAGTTCAGGTCCCCTCTGTCAGTGGGATTCCTAGCACAGTAACATGGCTGCCGGTTTGAGAGCCATGTCCCGCTGTCCTGTCACACTTTTTGGGACAGAGGTAGAGCTCAGTGGGATAGCGGGACTCAGGACCATTCTCCAGTGTCCCAGATACCAGTAGGGTTGCCACCTGGCCGGTATTTTACCGGCAGGCCAGTAAAAAAATCGGCTTGAGGCCAATGTTAAGTCGATGGAGGCAGCAGCAGGGCCGGTATTTTTTTGTAGAAAAGGTAGCAACCCTAGACACCATACAATGCTTACTGGGCGTGGGCAGCATTGTGCACATGGGCAGCAGCGATCCTGGGTTCAGATGCCATGATCTAATGTGGGTGACAGTGTTACCCAACATGAGCAATAGCACTGACACCATCATGCCAGATTTTTTTATTAAAATGTGGTATCTCTAATACAGAACAAGCGCAGTGCCCCCAGCTGCTCAGTGCCCAATAACAGTTATATCACACCCCTTTATTCATATAACACTTATATCACACCCCTTTATTCAAATAACACTTATATCACACCCCTTTATTCATATAACACTTATATCACACCCCTTTATTAATATAACACTTATATCACACCCTTTTATTCATTAAACACGTATATCAAACCCCTGTATTCATATCACACTTAAATCACACCCCATTATTCATATAACACTTATAGCACCCCCCTTTATTCATATAACACTTATTGCACACCCCTTTATTCATATAACACTTATATCACACCCATTTATTCATATAACACTTATAGCAGACCCCTTTATTCGCATAACACTTATAGTACACCGCTTTATCCATATAACACTTATAGCACACCCCTTTATCCATATAACACTTATACCACACCACTTTATTCATATAACACTTATAGCACACCCCTTTATTCATATAACAATTATAGCACACCCCTTTATTCATATAACAATTATAGCACACCCCTTTATTCATATAACACTTATATCACACCCATTTATTCATATAACACTTATAGCTCACCACTTTATTCATATAACACTTATATCACACCCCTTTATTCACATAACACTTATAGCACACCTCTTTATCCATATACCACTTATATCACACCACTTTATTCATATAACACTATACCACTCCTTTATTCATATAACACTTATAGCACACCCCTTTTTTCATATAACAAGTAAATCACACCCCTTTATTCATATAACACTTATAACTCACCACTTTATTCTAATAACACTTATATCACACCCTTTTATTCATAAAACACTTATAGCACACACCTTTATTCATATAACACTTATATCACGCCCATTTATTCATATAACACTTATAGCACACCCCTTTATTCATATAACACTTATATCACGCCCATTTATTCATATAACACTTATAGCTCACCACTTTATTCATATAACACTTATATCACACCCCTTTATTCATATAACACTTATAGCTCACCACTTTATTCATATAACACTTATATCACACCCCTTTATTCATATAACACGTATAGCACACCCCTTTATTCATATAACAGTTATATCACACCCATTTATTCATATAACAGTTATATCACACCCATTTATTCATATAACACGTATAGCTCACCACTTTATTCATATAACACTTATAGCACACCCCTTTATTCATATAACACTTATATCACACCCATTTATTCATATAACACTTATATCACACCACTTTATTCATAAAACACTTAAAGCACATCACTTTATTCATATCACACTTATATCACACCCCTTTATTCATATAACACTTATATCACACCCCTTTATTCATAAAACACTATACCACCCCTTTATTCATATAACACTTGTATCACACCCCTTTATTCATATAACACTTATAGCAGACCCCTTTATTCATATAACACTTATAGCGGACCCCTTTATTCATATAACACTATACCACCCCTTTATTCATATAACACTTATAGCACACCCCTTTATTCATATAACACTATACCATCCCTTTATTCATATAACACTTATATCACACCCCTTTATTCATATAACACTATACCACCCCTTTATTCATATAACACTTATAGCACAGCCCTTTATTCATATAACACTATACCACCCCTTTATTCATATAACACTTATATCACACCCCTTTATTCATATAACACTATACCACCCCTTTATTCACATAACACTTATATCACACCCCTTTATTCACATAACATTTATATCACACCCCTTTATTCATACAACACTTATATCACACCCCTTTATTCATATAACACTTATATCACATCCATTTTTTCATATAACACGTATAGCTCACCACTTTATTCATATAACACTTATATCACACCCATTTATTCATATAACACTTATAACTCACCACTTTATTCTAATAACACTTATATCACACCCTTTTATTCATAAAACACTTATAGCACACACCTTTATTCATATAACACTTATATCACGCCCATTTATTCATATAACACTTATAGCACACCCCTTTATTCATATAACACTTATATCACGCCTATTTATTCATATAACACTTATAGCTCACCACTTTATTCATATAACACTTATATCACACCCCTTTATTCATATAACACTTATAGCTCACCACTTTATTCATATAACACTTATATCACACCCCTTTATTCAAATAACACTTATATCACACCCATTTATTCATATAACACTTATATCACACCACTTTATTCATAAAACACTTAAAGCACATCACTTTATTCATATCACACTTATATCACACCCCTTTATTCATATAACACTATACCACCCCTTTATTCATATAACACTTGTATCACACCCCTTTATTCATATAACACTTATAGCAGACCCCTTTATTCATATAACACTTATATCACACCCCTTTATTCATAAAACACTATACCACCCCTTTATTCATATAACACTTGTATCACACCCCTTTATTCATATAACACTTATAGCAGACCCCTTTATTCATATAACACTTATAGCGGACCCCTTTATTCATATAACACTATACCACCCCTTTATTCATATAACACTTATAGCACACCCCTTTATTCATATAACACTATACCACCCCTTTATTCATATAACACTTATATCACACCCCTTTATTCATATAACACTATACCACCCCTTTATTCATATAACACTTATAGCACAGCCCTTTATTCATATAACACTATACCACCCCTTTATTCATATAACACTTATATCACACCCCTTTATTCATATAACACTATACCACCCCTTTATTCACATAACACTTATATCACACCCCTTTATTCACATAACACTTATATCACACCCCTTTATTCATATAACACTTATATCACACCCCTTTATTCATATAACACTTATAGCACACCCCTTTATTCACAGAACACTTATAGCACACCCCTTTATTCATTAAACACGTATATCAAACCCCTGTATTCATTAAACACTTATATTACACCCCTTTATTCATATAACACTTATAGCTCACCACTTTATTCATATAACACTTATAGCAGACCCCTTTATTCATATAACACTTATATTACACCCCTTTATTCATATAACACTTATATTACACCCCTTTATTCATATAACACTTATAGCACACCCCTTTATTCATATAACACTTATATCACACCCCTTTATTCATATAACACTTATATCACACCCCTTTATTCAAATAACACTTATAGCACACCCCTTTATTCATATAACACTTATAGCTCACCACTTTATTCATATAACACTTATAGCACACCCCTTTATTCATATAACACTTATATCACACAGGGAGCACAACAAGTCTGGGGGGTAGGGGCAGCATTGGCTGGGCAGATGGGCAAATAAAAGGAAATAATAACAAGAAATACAAGTTTGGGGTAAGGATGGGGGAGCACAGCAAGTCTGGGGGAGGGACGGGGGAGCACAGCAAGTCCGGGGGAGGGACGGGGGAGCACAGCAAGTCCGGGGGAGGGACGGGGGAGCACAGCAAGTCTGGAAGAGAGGGGGAAGAGGGAGCACAGCAAGTCTGGGGGAGGGACGGGGGAGCACAGCAAGTCTGGGGGAGGGAGCACAGGTAAGTCTGGGGGGTAGGGGCAGCATGCAAACGCTGGGCAGATGGGCAAACAAAAGGAAATAATAACAAGAAATACATTATTTTCTATCATAATTTTTATTAAATAGGAAAAAGCAATTTACATGTGAATATATTCAAGTTAACATGTTTTTCCTATAGGGTAGTTGTATATTCAGACTTTTATTTTTTTTCCTACGCGAATATCCAAAGTTATTTGCGTAGTGAAAAAAAGGGGTCGTCTTATGATTCAAAAAAAGAGAAATGTGCACTCCTTACTCCAATAGTTGTAAATGGAAAAAGTGCTTTATTCAGTGCAAATGAAGACCAAGCAGGCAGTAAAACAGACTGTGCAGCGAAGGGAAGACCACCTTACGCGTTTCACGTGTTTCCACGCTTAATCATAAGTCTTATGATCAGGGTCCTCTTATATTCCAGCAAATACGGTATTATTTTTTTTTGCTGCAGGAACCAATGAGGATAATTTCATTCAAATGAATGGAATTTCCTGTCCATCTAGTGATGTCATCAGACAATGTGTTGTCCTCTTAAGAGAGCCTACCTGTACAAGAGCAATGTTATTTATATTTCACACAATGTATTCAATTCTAACAGCAGAGCAGCAGAGGAAGTGACTAAATGAAACAAAACCGATACATGCTCAGTGCCTGCACACAATAGTAACTGTAGGATAGGGTGCAAAAAGACTGTAATCTTCATCTTGCACCAAAGTGAGTTTGAGGCTAGACTGTCCCTTTAAGACCAAAATTGCCAAGTGGGAAAAATAAACTCTATTTTGGCATAAATTTTCAATTCCTACTCTGAATAACTTTATGTTTGAAGAGAATATTCCTACATATGGGAATTGTACATAAAGATTAAACAAAGGGTTGAACATATATAGTTATATCTGTGTTGGACAATACGTATCAAGTGATTACAATGCTAGTCGTGGACTCACACTGTCAGACCTCACTATGTCTGCAGCCTCACATCCTTTGGAATACCTGTGCTCACTGCATGGAGAGCGCCCCCTGCAGGAATATCTAAAAAATTATCCTGATACGAGTGGCAACTAACTACAAGGGTTTTATTCATTAAAGAGGGAATTGACAGGGGAATATAACATTTAAGGCCAAAGTAGCCGAGCTGAATGGGATCAGTTTTTCAACTTGGCTACTTTGGCCTTAAGCTTGCAGTTCCCTTGTCATTTCCATGTGGTTCTCTTTTTCATTAATAAAGCCCTGTGCAATTCTCCCTGCATGCAGATATTACAGTCACAGGTCCCATGTGCTGGGATATAAATGCCCATTAAGGACCACAGGATCCGTGGCAAGCGCTGTGAAGGTCCACGGAGCATCATTAGAGGTATCAGAGCATCATTAGAGGTATCAGAGCATCATTGGAGGTATTAGAGCATCATTAGAGGTATCAGAGCATAATTATAGGTATTAGAGCATCATTAGAGGTATCAGAGCATCATTAGAGGTATTAGAGCATCATTGGAGGTATCAGAGCATCATTAGAGGTATCAGAGCATCATTAGAGGTATCAGAGCATCATTAGAGGTATTAGAGCATCATTAGAGGTATCAGAGCATAATTATAGGTATTAGAGCATCATTAGAGGTATTAGAGCATCATTGGAGGTATCAGAGCATCATTAGAGGTATCAGAGCATCATTAGAGGTATCAGAGCATCATTGGAGGTATCAGAGCATCATTCGAGGTGTCAGAGCATCATTGGAGGTTTTAGAGCATCATTAGAGGTATCAGAGCATCATTAGAGGTATTATTTCTTTACCTAGCACTGCTATTACTGTGAATGTAGAGAATACAACTGCATGGAAAATGATCTATACATTGTGCAAATGCATGAAATAAAAGAATTATGTGTTTTAATTGTGCCTGTGGCGTCTTCTGTTTATGACATCACCCTGCTGATATGCAAATGACTACTTTTCAATAACAAATGTGCAATGTGCGCATCAAGCCACAAGATGATGTCATAAAGTGGAGACACTTTTAAAACATGGACAGAAAATCTCGGCAGCAGCGTGGATGGGGAAAGGTGGGTATTCACCAGCTCCATTGCTGTAACTAATCTATATTACCCACATACAATGGGGGTCATGTACTAAACAAGTGCAGTGGGAAAAAATAGGTAAAACATGAGTAAGGAGCAATTTGTGACTATTTGTAACATTCTGCGCTTGTTTTCCCTGATTTGCGCCTCTTCCGTTTATTTTTATTTAGCGTGCATTTTTCCGGTTGCGCTAATAAATTGTGATTAGATTTGCGCACGCTAAAGAGCCTTGCGAATATTTGGTGAAAAATAATTCTTATTTGCGTGTGAAAATTACACCGGCTTTTAGCGAGCGCTATCAAAACAGGTAGGAAAAATATTCACAAACCTGCCTGTTTTTATTCGCAATGTGCACGTACGTATGGGGGGATATGATAGAAACATTTAAATACATAAAGGGAATCAACACAGTAAAGGAAGAGAGTATATTTAAAAGAAGAAAAACTACCACAACTAGAGGACATAGTCTTAAATTAGAGGGGCAACGATTTAAAAGTAATATCAGGAAGTATTACTTTACTGAGAGGGTAGTGGATGTATGGAATAGCTTGCCAGCAGAAGTGGTAGAGGTAAACACAGTCAAGGATTTTAAGCATGCGTGGGATAGACACAAGGCTATCCTAGCTATAAGACCGGGAAAGGGGGACTAATAAAAGTACTCAAAAAAAAAAAAAATTGGGCAGACTAGATGGACCGAATGGTTCTTATCTGCCGACACATTCTATGTTTCTATGTTTCTATGTTTCTATGTACTATTGGAGTGTTAAATGTTTAGTACATTGCAATAGGAGCAAAAATAGTTTTGCACATAAAGTATATTTGTGTTTTTTTTAGTACATGTCCCTCATAGAGACTTTTTTAGAAAGAGAAGTCCATTCTGGGGCAAAAGGGCAAAAGTGCAGTATTACTGCAGATATCACCATGGAACCAGTGCAGTATTACTGCAGATATCACCATGGAACCAGTGCAGTATTACTACTGATATCACAATGGAACCAGTGCAGTATTACTGCTGATATCACCATGGAACCAGTGCAGTATTACTGCTGATATCACCATGGAACCAGCGCAGTATTACTGCTGATATCACCATGGAACCAGTGCAGTATTACTGCTGATATCACCATGGAACCAGTGCAGTATTACTGCTGATATCACCATGGAACCAGTGCAATATTACTGCTGATATCACCATGGAACCAGTGCAGTATTACTGCTGATATCACCATGGAACCAGTGCAGTATTACTGCTGATATCACCATGGAACCAGTGCAGTATTACTGCTGATATCACCATGGAACCAGTGCAGTATTCCTGCTGATATCACCATGGAACCAGTGCAGTATTACTGCTGATATCACCATGGAACCAGTGCAGTATTACTGCTGATATCACCATGGAACCAGTGCAGTATTACTGCTGATATCACCATGGAACCAGTGCAGTATTACTGCTGATATCACCATGGAACCAGTTCAGTATTACTGCTGATATCACCATGGAACCAGTGCAGTATTACTGCTGATATCACCATGGAACCAGTGCAGTATTACTGCTGATATCACCATGGAACCAGTGCAGTATTACTGCTGATATCACCATGGAACCAGTGCAGTATTACTGCTGATATCACCATGGAACCAGTGCAGTATTACTGCTGATATCACCATGGAACCAGTGCAGTATTACTGCTGATATCACCATGGAACCAGTGCAGTATTACTGCTGATATCACCATGGAACCAGTGCAGTATTACTGCTGATATCACCATGGAACCAGTGCAGTATTACTGCAGATATCACCATGGAACCAGTGCAGTATTACTGCTGATATCACCATGGAACCAGTGCAGTATTACTGCTGATATCACCATGGAACCAGTGCAGTATTACTGCTGATATCACCATGGAACCAGTGCAGTATTACTGCTGATATCACCATGGAACCAGTGCAGTATTACTGCTGATATCACCATGGAACCAGTGCAGTATTACTGCTGATATCACCATGGAACCAGTGCAGTATTACTGCTGATATCACCATGGAACCAGTGCAGTATTACTGCTGATATCACCATGGAACCAGTGCAGTATTACTGCAGATATCACCATGGAACCAGTGCAGTATTACTGCTGATATCACCATGGAACCAGTGCAGTATTACTGCTGATATCACCATGGAACCAGTGCAGTATTACTGCTGATATCACCATGGAACCAGTGCAGTATTACTGCTGATATCACCATGGAACCAGTTCAGTATTACTGCTGATATCACCATGGAACCAGTGCAGTATTACTGCTGATATCACCATGGAACCAGTGCAGTATTACTGCTGATATCACCATGGAACCAGTGCAGTATTACTGCTGATATCACCATGGAACCAGTGCAGTATTACTGCTGATATCACCATGGAACCAGTGCAGTATTACTGCTGATATCACCATGGAACCAGTGCAGTATTACTGCTGATATCACCATGGAACCAGTGCAGTATTACTGCTGATATCACCATGGAACCAGTGCAGTATTACTGCTGATATCACCATGGAACCAGTGCAGTATTACTGCAGATATCACCATGGAACCAGTGCAGTATTACTGCTGATATCACCATGGAACCAGTGCAGTATTACTGCTGATATCACCATGGAACCAGTGCAGTATTACTGCTGATATCACCATGGAACCAGTGCAGTATTACTGCTGATATCACCATGGAACCAGTGCAGTATTACTGCTGATATCACCATGGAACCAGTGCAGTATTACTGCTGATATCACCATGGAACCAGTGCAGTATTACTGCTGATATCACCATGGAACCAGTGCAGTATTACTGCTGATATCACCATGGAACCAGTGCAGTATTACTGCAGATATCACCATGGAACCCGTGCAATATTACTGCTGATATCACCATGGAACCAGTGCAGTATTACTGCTGATATCACCATGGAACCAGTGCAGTATTACTGCTGATATCACCATGGAACATGTGCAGTATTACTGCTGATATCACCATGGAACCAGTGCAGTATTACTGCTGATATCACCATGGAACCAGTGCAGTATTACTGCTGATATCACCATGGAACCAGTGCAATATTACTGCTGATATCACCATGGAACCAGTGCAGTATTACTGCTGATATCACCATGGAACCAGCGCAGTATTACTGCTGATATCACCATGGAACCAGTGCAGTATTACTGCTGATATCACCATGGAACCAGCAAAGTATTACTGCTGATATCACCATGGAACCAGTGCAGTATTACTGCAGATATCACCATGGAACCAGTGCAGTATTACTGCTGATATCACCATGGAACCAGTGCAGTATTACTGCTGATATCACCATGGAACCAGCGCAGTATTACTGCTGATATCACCATGGAACCAGTGCAGTATTACTGCTGATATCACCATGGAACCAGTGCAGTATTACTGCTGATATCACCATGGAACCAGTGCAGTATTACTGCTGATATCACCATGGAACCAGTGCAGTATTACTGCTGATATCACCATGGAAACCAGTGCAGTATTACTGCTGATATCACCATGGAACCAGTGCAGTATTACTGCTGATATCACCATGGAACCAGTGCAGTATTACTGCTGATATCACCATGGAACCAGTGCAGTATTACTGCAGATATCACCATGGAACCAGTGCAGTATTACTGCTGATATCACCATGGAACCAGTGCAGTATTACTGCAGATATCACCATGGAACCAGTGCAGTATTACTGCTGATATCACCATGGAACCAGCGCAGTATTACTGCTGATATCACCATGGAACCAGTGCAGTATTACTGCAGATATCACCATGGAACCAGTGCAGTATTACTGCTGATATCACCATGGAACCAGCGCAGTATTACTGCTGATATCACCATGGAACCAGTGCAGTATTACTGCTGATATCACCATGGAACCAGTGCAGTATTACTGCTGATATCACCATGGAACCAGCGCAGTATTACTGCTGATATCACCATGGAACCAGTGCAGTATTACTGCTGATATCACCATGGAACATGTGCAGTATTACTGCTGATATCACCATGGAAACCAGTGCAGTATTACTGCTGATATCACCATGGAAACCAGTGCAGTATTACTGCTGATATCACCATGGAACCAGTGCAGTATTACTGCTGATATCACCATGGAACCAGTGCAGTATTACTGCTGATATCACCATGGAACCAGTGCAGTATTACTGCTGATATCACCATGGAACCAGTGCAGTATTACTGCAGATATCACCATGGAACCAGTGCAGTATTACTGCTGATATCACCATGGAACCAGTGCAGTATTACTGCTGATATCACCATGGAACCAGTGCAGTATTACTGCAGATATCACCATGGAACCAGTGCAGTATTACTGCTGATATCACCATGGAACCAGTGCAGTATTACTGCAGATATCACCATGGAACCAGTGCAGTATTACTGCTGATATCACCATGGAACCAGTGCAGTATTAATGCTGATATCACCATGGATCCAGTGCAGTATTACTGCTGATATCACCATGGAACCAGTGCAGTATTACTGCTGATATCACCATGGAACCAGTGCAGTATTACTGCTGATATCACCATGGAACCAGTGCAGTATTACTGCAGATATCACCATGGAACCAGTGCAGTATTACTGCTGATATCACCATGGAACCAGTGCAGTATTACTGCTGATATCACCATGGAACCAGTGCAGTATTACTGCAGATATCACCATGGAACCAGTGCAGTATTACTGCTGATATCACCATGGAACCAGTGCAGTATTACTGCAGATATCACCATGGAACCAGTGCAGTATTACTGCTGATATCACCATGGAACCAGTGCAGTATTAATGCTGATATCACCATGGATCCAGTGCAGTATTACTGCTGATATCACCATGGAACCAGTGCAGTATTACTGCTGATATCACCATGGAACCAGCGCAGTATTACTGCTGATATCACCATGGAACCAGTGCAGTATTACTGCTGATATCACCATGGAACCAGTGCAGTATTACTGCTGATATCACCATGGAACCAGCGCAGTATTACTGCTGATATCACCATGGAACCAGTGCAATATTACTGCTGATATCACCATGGAACCAGTGCAGTATTACTGCTGATATCACCATGGAACCAGTGCAGTATTACTGCTGATATCACCATGGAACCAGTGCAGTATTACTGCTGATATCACCATGGAACCAGCGCAGTATTACTGCTGATATCACCATGGAACCAGTGCAATATTACTGCTGATATCACCATGGAACCAGTGCAGTATTACTGCTGATATCACCATGGAACCAGTGCAGTATTACTGCTGATATCACCATGGAACCAGTGCAGTATTGCTGCCGTTTTTTTAGTACATGCCCCTCATATTGAGCATGTTGCTCACACAGAAGTTGGGTAATGTAGATCATTTGCTCCAGAAATGCTTTCGGTTATCCGTAAGTTTCCCAAATCCTGCCAAGCATTTCCCCCCGGGAGATTGTACGCCTCGTATGATGTGCCTCACTATGTAAGTGTGAAATACATTGTTTACTTGCATTTCAGAAGTCACCGTGTTCTCCTTTGTTCCTGTAATGCCGAGTTCCTCCATTGTTTCACTTATTATTATCTTGCCATCCCGATAGGTTATCGAGTCAACTTTAAGCAGCTCTCATATTACTTGTTAGAACTTGGCGGCTTTTTTCTTGTTTATGTGTCTTTCTTTGACACTCCAAAGATAAGCGCTAATTGTTCCCTGTGCGTCGGTGATATATATATATAAAAGATGGATCTATGCTGTGTTAGCAGAATTGTAAACATGTGTACTCCACTCTGAGTGACTGGGAGACCGCAGGAGATACCTGGGGGGGACCATATCCTGCTGCAAGGGGATCCACAAGGCAAGGAAGGGACCAACAGAGGGGATATAAACAGTTTGGGATTTATTTATGAAAGAGAGAAATGGAAAACCAACTTGGAACTTAAGCCAAAGTAAGCGAGTTGGAAATTTCTGCCATTAACCTGGATCATTCACTGGAGAATATTTACAACTCGGCTACTTTGACCTTAAGTTTTAAAAAAGCTCCCTTCGTTTCATCATGTCCCCCCTCTCCCCAGCTCCCTTCGTTTCATCATGTCCCCCTCTCACCAGCTCCCTTCGTTTCATCATGTCCCCCCTCTCCCCAGCTCCCTTCGTTTCATCATGTCCCCCTCTCACCAGCTCCCTTCGTTTCATCATGTCCCCCCTCTCACAAGCTCCCTTCGTTTCATCATGTCCCCCCTCTCCCCAGCTCCCTTCGTTTCATCATGTCCCCCCTGTCACAAGCTCCCTTCGTTTCATCATGTCCCCCCTCTCCCCAGCTCCCTTCGTTTCATCATGTCCCCCTCTCACCAGCTCCCTTCGTTTCATCATGTCCCCCCTCTCCCCAGCTCCCTTCGTTTCATCATGTCCCCCTCTCCCCAGCTCCCTTCGTTTCATCATGTCCCCCTCTCACAAGCTCCCTTCGTTTCATCATGTCCCCCCTCTCACCAGCTACCTTCGTTTCATCATGTCCCCCCTCTCACAAGCTCCCTTCGTTTCATCATGTCCCCCCTCTCCCCAGCTCCCTTCGTTTCATCATGTCCCCCTCTCACCTGCTCCCTTCTTTTCATCATGTCCCCCCTCTCCCCAGCTCCCTTCGTTTCATCATGTCCCCCCTCTCACCAGCTCCCTTCGTTTCATCATGTCCCCCCTCTAACCTAAGCATGTAACGTGTGTGAAATAATCAAACACAGCCAAAAACCAGTCATTTACCAGTGATTAATGTGCTGACGGTTTTACCAACTGTTTATAATGTTAAAACTGTACGTTAGTATTTTCCTTTTTCAATTTTTCTAAATCTTATTCCCTAGTATAGGAGAGTACCGGAACCTTTTATTCCCTAGTATAGGAGGGTACCGGAACCTTTTATTCCCTAGTATAGGAGAGTACAGGAACCTTTTATTCTCCAGTATAGGAGAGTACCGGGACCTTTTATTCTCTAGTATAGGAGAGTACCGGAACCTTTTATTCTCTAGTATAGGAGAGTACAGGAACCTTTTATTCCCTAGTATAGGACAGTACCGGAACCTTTTATTCTCCAGTATAGGAGAGTACCGGAACCTTTTATTCTCTAGTATAGGAGAGTACCGGAACCTTTTATTCCCTAGTATAGGAGAGTACCGGAACCTTTTATTCTCTAGTATAGGAGAGTACCGGAACCTTTTATTCTCTAGTATAGGAGATTACCGGAACCTTTTATTCTCTAGTATAGGAGAGTACCAGAACCTTTTATTCTCTAGTATAGGAGAGTACCGGAACCTTTTATTCTCTTGTATAGGAGAGTACCGGAACCTTTTAGTCCCTAGTATAAGAGAGTACCAGAACCTTTTATTCTCTAATATAGGATAGTACCAGAACCTTTTATTCCCTAGTATAGGAGAGTATGGGAACCTTTTATTCTGTAGTATAGGAGAGTACCTGAACCTCTTATTCTCTAGTATAGGAGAGTACCGGAACCTTTTATTCCCTAGTATAGGAGATTACCAGAACCTTTTATTCTCTAGTATAGGAGAGTACCGGGACCTTTTATTCTCTAGTATAGGAGAGTACCAGAACCTTTTATTCCCTAGTATAGGAGAGAACTGGAACCTTTTATTCTCTAGTTAAGGAGAGTACCCGAACCTTTTATTCTCTAGTATAGGAGAGTACCAGAACCTTTTATTCCCTAGTATAGGAGAGTACTGGAACCTTTTATTCTCTAGTTAAGGAGAGTACCGGAACCTTTTATTCCCTAGTATAGGAGAGTACCGGAACCTTTTATTCCCTAGTATAGGAGAGTACTGGAACCTTTTATTCTCTAGTTAAGGAGAGTACCCGAACCTTTTATTCCCTAGTATAGGAGAGTACTGGAACCTTTTATTCTCTAGTATAGGAGAGTACCGGAACCTTTTATTCTCTAGTATAGGAGAGTACCGGAACCTTTTATTCTCTAGTATAGGAGAGTACCAGAACCTTTTATTCCCTAGTATAGGAGAGTATTGGAACCTTTTATTCCCTAGTATAGGAGAGTACCGGAACCTTTTATTCTCTAGTACAGGAGAGTACCGGAACCTTTTATTCTCTAGTACAGGAGAGTACCGGAACCTTTTATTCTCTAGTATAGGAGAGTACCGGAACCTTTTATTCTCTAGTATAGGAGAGTACCGGAACCTTTTATTCTCTAGTATAGGAGAGTACCGGAACCTTTTATTCTCTAGTATAGAGAGTACCGGAACCTTTTATTCTCTAGTTAAGGAGAGTACCGGAACCTTTTATTCTCTAGTATAGGAGAGTACCAGAACCTTTTATTCTCTAGTTAAGGAGAGTACCGGAACCTTTTATTCTCTAGTATAGGAGAGTACCAGAACCTTTTATTCTCTAGTATAGGAGAGTACCGGAACCTTTTATTCTCTAGTATAGGAGAGTACCGGAACCTTTTATTGTCTAGTATAGGAGAGTACCGGAACCTTTTATTCTCCAGTATAGGAGAGTACCGGAACCTTTTATTCTCTAGTATTGGAGAGTACTGGAACCTTTTATTCCCTAGTATAGGAGAGTACGGGAACCTTTTATTCTCTAGCATAGGAGAGTACCGGAACCTTTTATTCTCTAGTATAGGAGAGTACTGGAACCTTTTATTCTCTAGTATTGGAGAGTACCGGAACCTTTTATTCTCTAGTATAGGAGAGTACCGGAACCTTTTATTGTCTAGTATAGGAGAGTACGGGAACCTTTTATTCCCTAGTATAGGAGAGTACCGGAACCTTTTATTCTCTAGTATAGAGAATACCGGAACCTTTTATTCTCTAGTGTAGGAGAGTACCGGAACCTTTTATTCTCTAGTATAGGAGAGTACCGGAACCTTTTATTCCCTAATATAGGAGAGTACTGGAACCTTTTATTTCCTAGTATAGGAGAGTACCGGAACCTTTTATTCCCTAGTACAGGAGAGTACTGGAACCTTTTATTCTCTAGTTAAGGAGAGTACCGGAACCTTTTATTCCCTAGTATAGGAGAGTACCGGAACCTTTTATTCCCTAGTATAGGAGAGTACTGGAACCTTTTATTCTCTAGTTAAGGAGAGTACCCGAACCTTTTATTCCCTAGTATAGGAGAGTATGGGAACCTTTTATTCTGTAGTATAGGAGAGTACCTGAACCTCTTATTCTCTAGTATAGGAGAGTACCGGAACCTTTTATTCTCTAGTATAGGAGATTACCGGAACCTTTTATTCTCTAGTATAGGAGAGTACCAGAACCTTTTATTCTCTAGTATAGGAGAGTACCGGAACCTTTTATTCTCTTGTATAGGAGAGTACCGGAACCTTTTAGTCCCTAGTATAAGAGAGTACCAGAACCTTTTATTCTCTAATATAGGATAGTACCAGAACCTTTTATTCCCTAGTATAGGAGAGTATGGGAACCTTTTATTCTGTAGTATAGGAGAGTACCTGAACCTCTTATTCTCTAGTATAGGAGAGTACCGGAACCTTTTATTCCCTAGTATAGGAGATTACCAGAACCTTTTATTCTCTAGTATAGGAGAGTACCGGGACCTTTTATTCTCTAGTATAGGAGAGTACCAGAACCTTTTATTCCCTAGTATAGGAGAGAACTGGAACCTTTTATTCTCTAGTTAAGGAGAGTACCCGAACCTTTTATTCTCTAGTATAGGAGAGTACCAGAACCTTTTATTCCCTAGTATAGGAGAGTACTGGAACCTTTTATTCTCTAGTTAAGGAGAGTACCGGAACCTTTTATTCCCTAGTATAGGAGAGTACCGGAACCTTTTATTCCCTAGTATAGGAGAGTACTGGAACCTTTTATTCTCTAGTTAAGGAGAGTACCCGAACCTTTTATTCCCTAGTATAGGAGAGTACTGGAACCTTTTATTCTCTAGTATAGGAGAGTACCGGAACCTTTTATTCTCTAGTATAGGAGAGTACCGGAACCTTTTATTCTCTAGTATAGGAGAGTACCAGAACCTTTTATTCCCTAGTATAGGAGAGTATTGGAACCTTTTATTCCCTAGTATAGGAGAGTACCGGAACCTTTTATTCTCTAGTACAGGAGAGTACCGGAACCTTTTATTCTCTAGTACAGGAGAGTACCGGAACCTTTTATTCTCTAGTATAGGAGAGTACCGGAACCTTTTATTCTCTAGTATAGGAGAGTACCGGAACCTTTTATTCTCTAGTATAGGAGAGTACCGGAACCTTTTATTCTCTAGTATAGAGAGTACCGGAACCTTTTATTCTCTAGTTAAGGAGAGTACCGGAACCTTTTATTCTCTAGTATAGGAGAGTACCAGAACCTTTTATTCTCTAGTTAAGGAGAGTACCGGAACCTTTTATTCTCTAGTATAGGAGAGTACCAGAACCTTTTATTCTCTAGTATAGGAGAGTACCGGAACCTTTTATTCTCTAGTATAGGAGAGTACCGGAACCTTTTATTGTCTAGTATAGGAGAGTACCGGAACCTTTTATTCTCCAGTATAGGAGAGTACCGGAACCTTTTATTCTCTAGTATTGGAGAGTACTGGAACCTTTTATTCCCTAGTATAGGAGAGTACGGGAACCTTTTATTCTCTAGCATAGGAGAGTACCGGAACCTTTTATTCTCTAGTATAGGAGAGTACTGGAACCTTTTATTCTCTAGTATTGGAGAGTACCGGAACCTTTTATTCTCTAGTATAGGAGAGTACCGGAACCTTTTATTGTCTAGTATAGGAGAGTACGGGAACCTTTTATTCCCTAGTATAGGAGAGTACCGGAACCTTTTATTCTCTAGTATAGAGAATACCGGAACCTTTTATTCTCTAGTGTAGGAGAGTACCGGAACCTTTTATTCTCTAGTATAGGAGAGTACCGGAACCTTTTATTCCCTAATATAGGAGAGTACTGGAACCTTTTATTTCCTAGTATAGGAGAGTACCGGAACCTTTTATTCCCTAGTACAGGAGAGTACTGGAACCTTTTATTCTCTAGTTAAGGAGAGTACCGGAACCTTTTATTCCCTAGTATAGGAGAGTACCGGAACCTTTTATTCCCTAGTATAGGAGAGTACTGGAACCTTTTATTCTCTAGTTAAGGAGAGTACCCGAACCTTTTATTCCCTAGTATAGGAGAGTATGGGAACCTTTTATTCTGTAGTATAGGAGAGTACCTGAACCTCTTATTCTCTAGTATAGGAGAGTACCGGAACCTTTTATTCCCTAGTATAGGAGATTACCAGAACCTTTTATTCTCTAGTATAGGAGAGTACCGGGACCTTTTATTCTCTAGTATAGGAGAGTACCAGAACCTTTTATTCCCTAGTATAGGAGAGTACTGGAACCTTTTATTCTCTAGTTAAGGAGAGTACCCGAACCTTTTATTCTCTAGTATAGGAGAGTACCAGAACCTTTTATTCCCTAGTATAGGAGAGTACTGGAACCTTTTATTCTCTAGTTAAGGAGAGTACCGGAACCTTTTATTCCCTAGTATAGGAGAGTACCGGAACCTTTTATTCCCTAGTATAGGAGAGTACTGGAACCTTTTATTCTCTAGTTAAGGAGAGTACCCGAACCTTTTATTCCCTAGTATAGGAGAGTACTGGAACCTTTTATTCTCTAGTATAGGAGAGTACCGGAACCTTTTATTCTCTAGTATAGGAGAGTACCGGAACCTTTTATTCTCTAGTATAGGAGAGTACCAGAACCTTTTATTCCCTAGTATAGGAGAGTATTGGAACCTTTTATTCCCTAGTATAGGAGAGTACCGGAACCTTTTATTCTCTAGTACAGGAGAGTACCGGAACCTTTTATTCTCTAGTATAGGAGAGTACCGGAACCTTTTATTCTCTAGTACAGGAGAGTACCGGAACCTTTTATTCTCTAGTACAGGAGAGTACCGGAACCTTTTATTCTCTAGTATAGGAGAGTACCGGAACCTTTTATTCTCTAGTATAGGAGAGTACCGGAACCTTTTATTCTCTAGTATAGGAGAGTACCGGAACCTTTTATTCTCTAGTACAGGAGAGTACCGGAACCTTTTATTCTCTAGTATAGGAGAGTACCGGAACCTTTTATTCTCTAGTATAGGAGAGTACCGGAACCTTTTATTCTCTAGTATAGGAGAGTACCGGAACCTTTTATTCTCTAGTATAGAGAGTACCGGAACCTTTTATTCTCTAGTTAAGGAGAGTACCGGAACCTTTTATTCTCTAGTATAGGAGAGTACCAGAACCTTTTATTCTCTAGTTAAGGAGAGTACCGGAACCTTTTATTCTCTAGTATAGGAGAGTACCAGAACCTTTTATTCTCTAGTATAGGAGAGTACCGGAACCTTTTATTCTCTAGTATAGGAGAGTACCGGAACCTTTTATTGTCTAGTATAGGAGAGTACCGGAACCTTTTATTCTCCAGTATAGGAGAGTACCGGAACCTTTTATTCTCTAGTATTCGAGAGTACTGGAACCTTTTATTCCCTAGTATAGGAGAGTACGGGAACCTTTTATTCTCTAGCATAGGAGAGTACCGGAACCTTTTATTCTCTAGTATAGGAGAGTACTGGAACCTTTTATTCTCTAGTATTGGAGAGTACCGGAACCTTTTATTCTCTAGTATAGGAGAGTACCGGAACCTTTTATTGTCTAGTATAGGAGAGTACGGGAACCTTTTATTCCCTAGTATAGGAGAGTACCGGAACCTTTTATTCTCTAGTATAGAGAGTACCGGAACCTTTTATTCTCTAGTGTAGGAGAGTACCGGAACCTTTTATTCTCTAGTATAGGAGAGTACCGGAACCTTTTATTCCCTAATATAGGAGAGTACTGGAACCTTTTATTTCCTAGTATAGGAGAGTACCGGAACCTTTTATTCCCTAGTACAGGAGAGTACTGGAACCTTTTATTCTCTAGTATAGAGAGTACCGGAACCTTTTATTCTCTAGTTAAGGAGAGTACCGGGACCTTTTATTCTCTAGTATAGCAGAGTACCGGAACCTTTTATTCTCTAGTATAGGAGAGTACCGGAACCTTTTATTCTCTAGTTAAGGAGAGTACAGGAACCTTTTATTCTCTAGTATAGGAGAGTACCGGAACCTTTTATTCTCTAGTACAGGAGAGTAGCGGAACCTTTTATTCTCCCGTATAGGACAGTACCGGAACCTTTTATTCTCTAGTACAGGAGAGTAGCGGAACCTTTTATTCTCCCGTATAGGACAGTACCGGAACCTTTTATTCCCTAGTATAGGAGAGTACCGGAACCTTTTATTCTCTAGTATAGGAGAGTGCCAGAACCTTTTATTCTCTAGTTAAGGAGAGTAACGGAACCTTTTATTCTCTAGTATAGGAGAGTACCGGAACCTTTTATTCTCTAGTTAAGGAGAGTACAGGAACCTTTTATTCTCCCTAGTATAGGACAGTACCGGAACCTTTTATTCTCTAGTATAGGAGAGTACCGGAACCTTTTATTCTCTTGTATAGGAGAGTACCGGAACCTTTTATTCCCTAGTATAGGAGAGTACCGGAACCTTTTAGTCCCTAGTATAAGAGAGTACCAGAACCTTTTATTCTCTAATATAGGATAGTACCAGAACCTTTTATTCCCTAGTATAGGAGAGTATGGGAACCTTTTATTCTGTAGTATAGGAGAGTACCTGAACCTCTTATTCTCTAGTATAGGAGAGTACCGGAACCTTTTATTCCCTAGTATAGGAGATTACCAGAACCTTTTATTCTCTAGTATAGGAGAGTACCGGGACCTTTTATTCTCTAGTATAGGAGAGTACCAGAACCTTTTATTCCCTAGTATAGGAGAGTACTGGAACCTTTTATTCTCTAGTTAAGGAGAGTACCCGAACCTTTTATTCTCTAGTATAGGAGAGTACCAGAACCTTTTATTCCCTAGTATAGGAGAGTACTGGAACCTTTTATTCTCTAGTTAAGGAGAGTACCGGAACCTTTTATTCCCTAGTATAGGAGAGTACCGGAACCTTTTATTCCCTAGTATAGGAGAGTACTGGAACCTTTTATTCTCTAGTTAAGGAGAGTACCCGAACCTTTTATTCCCTAGTATAGGAGAGTACTGGAACCTTTTATTCTCTAGTATAGGAGAGTACCGGAACCTTTTATTCTCTAGTATAGGAGAGTACCGGAACCTTTTATTCTCTAGTATAGGAGAGTACCAGAACCTTTTATTCCCTAGTATAGGAGAGTATTGGAACCTTTTATTCCCTAGTATAGGAGAGTACCGGAACCTTTTATTCTCTAGTACAGGAGAGTACCGGAACCTTTTATTCTCTAGTATAGGAGAGTACCGGAACCTTTTATTCTCTAGTATAGGAGAGTACCGGAACCTTTTATTCTCTAGTATAGGAGAGTACCGGAACCTTTTATTCTCTAGTATAGAGAGTACCGGAACCTTTTATTCTCTAGTTAAGGAGAGTACCGGAACCTTTTATTCTCTAGTATAGGAGAGTACCAGAACCTTTTATTCTCTAGTTAAGGAGAGTACCGGAACCTTTTATTCTCTAGTATAGGAGAGTACCAGAACCTTTTATTCTCTAGTATAGGAGAGTACCGGAACCTTTTATTCTCTAGTATAGGAGAGTACCGGAACCTTTTATTGTCTAGTATAGGAGAGTACCGGAACCTTTTATTCTCCAGTATAGGAGAGTACCGGAACCTTTTATTCTCTAGTATTGGAGAGTACTGGAACCTTTTATTCCCTAGTATAGGAGAGTACGGGAACCTTTTATTCTCTAGCATAGGAGAGTACCGGAACCTTTTATTCTCTAGTATAGGAGAGTACTGGAACCTTTTATTCTCTAGTATAGGAGAGTACCAGAACCTTTTATTCTCTAGTATAGGAGAGTACCAGAACCTTTTATTCTCTAGCATAGGAGAGTACTGGAACCTTTTATTTCCTAGTATAGGAGAGTACCGGAACCTTTTATTCCCTAGTACAGGAGAGTACTGGAACCTTTTATTATCTAGTATAGAGAGTACCGGAACCTTTTATTCTCTAGTTAGGGAGAGTACCGGGACCTTTTATTCTCTAGTATAGCAGAGTACCGGAACCTTTTATTCTCTAGTATAGGAGAGTACCGGAACCTTTTATTCTCTAGTTAAGGAGAGTACAGGAACCTTTTATTCTCTAGTATAGGAGAGTACCGGAACCTTTTATTCTCTAGTACAGGAGAGTAGCGGAACCTTTTATTCTCCCGTATAGGACAGTACCGGAACCTTTTATTCTCTAGTACAGGAGAGTAGCGGAACCTTTTATTCTCCCGTATAGGACAGTACCGGAACCTTTTATTCTCTAGTATAGGAGAGTACCGGAACCTTTTATTCTCTTGTTAAGGAGAGTACAGGAACCTTTTATTCTCCCTAGTATAGGACAGTACCGGAACCTTTTATTCTCTAGTACAGGAGAGTAGCGGAACCTTTTATTCTCCCTAGTATATATATTTCATATTTTCCTTTTTGAACTTGTCAGCTCTCCTCTCTGGGGATTGAGAGGTTCAAACTAAGACAATATAAATATTTATCATAATTCTTAGGTCAGCAGTATTGAAACACCAGGATAAATAAAGCTTTGGGGAGAGTATTGCCCCAGGGGTATTTTCAAACCTCAGGTAATGATTTAGTGGAGCAAATCCTGGCAGAATCATAAACACACCTTTCACAGCAGCCAGAGATGGCCAGTTACCCCTCCAAACTGCTCCAGGTAAATCCTCAATAAATAAACGTTTCAAGCCCCCTCTGGTCGCCCCTCAGCTTTGTGGTGAGAGTGGCACATAGCAAGGAAAACAGCTAAACGATGAATAATTACTGCGCCGCTTGCTGGGCCTGTTCTACATCTGGAGGGGGGCTTTGGCGATGGACCCTGCGGTCTGCTTTAATTAGGGATTAAGAGGAAACAGGAAGTTGAGCCCTGTGCACAGGACAGACATTGTGCTTTTCCATCTGACCGCGGGCATTCAGCATACCTGTGTGTGTATGTGTTGGACAGAGAGCGTCAGTCCAAACTGCCGGGGCCCCCAAGTTACATATTTTGGTTAGAAGGAGGGAAAGGGTGATTAGCAAGCCAAAAATAACAGCCTGGGCTAGCCCTGTGTCGAGTCCATGGTGCAAACAACGTGGATCGGCTTCTCAAAGAATCCCTTTTGTAAAGCAGGTGCAATAATATAGACCCCAGAGGCCACCTCTGCTCATTAGCACAGGCTCATCAATCCCGAAATGTAGGAGATTTTAACCCGACACCCGTCCAAGTTCCACTGAGCTTATTTACGGCGTGTTGATCATGTTTATTGTGTGAAATGTCCTATGTACTTTAAAGCAATGTACAGGTCTCTGCAGCTTTAAAGGGAAAATAATTTAATCGGGGCTTCTAAATTCCATCCAATAAGGAGGGTCGTGGAGAGATATCAGCAGCAGTGACTCGGGAGAGTGGAGGAAACACTGATAAGACAGATCTGAGGCCCTGATCTGGTATAAATACCATATATATAAATATGAACAGAAACCATCTGGAACGTGTAAAGGCCGCAGCTCGTATTTATTAATGGCGAATAAACAAATGTAAACAAAAATCCTGTTTATAATATAAACAAGGATGTGACAACAGATATCTATAAACAAAGTATCTTTGAATGATATCAAAACATAAAAGTGGAGGTCTCTGGGACGAACACCCAAAACACCCAGCCGAATACCGGCAAATATTACCGATATAAGACCTCTAGGACCTGAACCTGTGGAGAATGTCATACAATAGCCCATGCTTATTATTGCATGTCTATCACAACTTATACATCAGCACAGGTTACTACTCATACCCCAGGACGCTCTCCCCTCACCCTGATCAGCACACGTTACTACTCATACCCCAGGATGCTCTCCCCTCACACTGATCAGCACACGTTACTACTCATACCCCAGGACGCTCTCCCCTCACCCTGATCAGCACACGTTACTACTCATACCCCAGGACGCTCTCCCCTCACCCTGATCAGTACACGTTACTACTCATACCCCAGGACGCTCTCCCCTCACACTGATCAGCACACATTACTACTCATACCCCAGGATGCTCTCCCCTCACCCTGATCAGTACACATTACTACTCATACCCCAGGATGCTCTCCCCTCACCCTGATCAGCACACATTACTACTCATACCCCAGGATGCTCTCCCCTCACCCTGATCAGTACACATTACTACTCATACCCCAGGATGCTCTCCCCTCACACTGATCAGCACAGGTTACTACTCATACCCCAGGATGCTCTCCCCTCACCCTGATCAGTACACGTTACTACTCATACCCCAGGATGCTCTCCCCTCACACTGATCAGCACACGTTACTACTCACACCCCAGGATTCTCTCCCCTCACCCTGATCAGTACACATTACTACTCATACCCCAGGATGCTCTCCCCTCACCCTGATAAGCACACATTACTACTCATACCCCAGGATGCTCTCCCCTCACCCTGATCAGCACACATTACTACTCATACCCCAGGACGCTCTCCCCTCACCCTGATCAGGACACGTTACTACTCATACCCCAGGACGCTCTCCCCTCACCCTGATCAGTACACATTACTACTCATACCCCAGGACGCTCTCCCCTCACCCTGATCAGGACACGTTACTACTCATACCCCAGGACGCTCTCCCCTTACCCTGATCAGCACATACTACTACTCATACCCCAGGACGCTCTCCCCTCACACTGATCAGCACATACTACTACTCATACCCCAGGACGCTCTCCCCTCACCCTGATCAGCACACATTACTACTCATACCCCAGGACACTCTCCCCCCACCATGATCAGCACACGTTACTACTCATACCCCAGGACGCTCTCCCCTCACCATGATCAGTACACATTACTACTCATACCCCAGGACACTCAGCCCTCACCCTGATCAGCACAGGTTACTACTCATGCCCCAGGACACTCTGCCCTCACCATGATCAGTACACGTTACTACTCATACCCCAGGACACTCTGCCCTCACCCTGATCAGTACACATTACTACTCATACCCCAGGACACTCTGCCCTCACCCTGATCAGCACAGGTTACTACTCATACCCCAGGACACTCTGCCCTCACTCTGATCAGCACAGGTTACTACTCATACCCCAGGACACTCTGTCCTCACCATTATCAGTACACGTTACTACTCATACCCCAGGATTCTCTCCCCTCACCCTGATCAGCACACGTTACTACTCATACCCCAGGATGCTCTCCCCTCACCCTGATCAGCACATACTACTACTCATACCCCAGGATTCTCTCCCCTCACCCTGATCTGCACATACTACTACTCATACCCCAGGATGCTCTCCCCTCACCCTGATCAGCACACGTTACTACTCATACCCCAGGACGCTCTCCCCTCACCCTGATCAGCACACGTTACTACTCATACCCCAGGATGCTCTCCCCTCACCATGACAGCACACGTTACTACTCACACCCCAGGATTCTCTCCCCTCACCCTGACAGCACACTTTACTACTCATACCCCAGGATGCTCTCCCCTCACCCTGACAGCACACTTTACTACTCATACCCCAGGACACTCTGCCCTCACCCTGATCAGGACACGTTACTACTCACACCCCAGGATTCTCTCCCCTCACCCTGATCAGTACACGTTACTACTCACACCCCAGGATTCTCTCCCCTCACCCTGATCAGTACACGTTACTACTCACACCCCAGGATTCTCTCCCCTCACCCTGACAGCACACTTTACTACTCATACCCCAGGACGCTCTCCCCTGACCCTGATCAGCACACGTTACTACTCATACCCCAGGATTCTCTCCCCTCACCCTGACAGCACACTTTACTACTCATACCCCAGGACGCTCTCCCCTGACCCTGATCAGCACACGTTACTACTCATACCCCAGGATTCTCTCCCCTCACCCTGACAGCACACTTTACTACTCATACCCCAGGACGCTCTCAGCACACATTACTACTCATACCCCAGGACGCTCTCCCCTCACCCTGATCAGCACACGTTACTACTCATACCCCAGGATGCTCTCCCCTCACCCTGATCAGCACACGTTACTACTCATACCCCAGGACGCTCTCCCCTCACCCTGATCAGCACAGGTTACTACTCATACCCCAGGATTCTCTCCCCTCACCCTGATCAGCACACATTACTACTCATACCCCAGGACGCTCTCCCCTCACCCTGATCAGCACACGTTACTACTCATACCCCAGGATGCTCTCCCCTCACCCTGATCAGCCCACGTTACTACTCATACCCCAGGACGCTCTCCTCTCACCCTGATCAGGACACGTTACTACTCATACCCCAGGATGCTCTCCCCTCACCCTGATCAGCACACATTACTACTCATACCCCAGGATTCTATCCCCTCACCCTGATCAGCACACATTACTACTCATACCCCAGGATGCTCTCCCCTTACCATGATCAGCACACGTTACTACTCATACCCCAGGATTCTCTCCCCTCACCCTGATCAGCACATACTACTACTCATACCCCAGGACGCTCTCCCCTCACCCTGATCAGCACACGTTACTACTCATACCCCAGGACGCTCTCCCCTCACCATGATCAGTACACGTTACTACTCATACCCCAGGACGCTCTCCCCTCACCCTGATCAGCACACGTTACTACTCATACCCCAGGACTCTCTCCTCTCACCCTGATCAGCACAGGTTACTACTCATACCCCAGGACACTCTGCCCTCACCCTGATCAGCACACGTTACTACTCATACCCCAGGACACTCTGCCCTCACCCTGATCAGCACACGTTACTACTCATACCCCAGGACACTCTGCCCTCACCCTGATCAGCACACATTACTACTCATACCCTAGGACGCTCTCCCCTCACCCTGATCAGGACACGTTACTACTCATACCCCAGGATGCTCTCCCCTCACCCTGATCAGCACACATTACTACTCATACCCCAGGATTCTCTCCCCTCACCCTGATCAGCACACATTACTACTCATACCCCAGGATGCTCTCCCCTTACCATGATCAGCACACGTTACTACTCATACCCCAGGATTCTCTCCCCTCACCCTGATCAGCACACGTTACTACTCATACCCCAGGACACTCTGCCCTCACCCTGATCAGCACACGTTACTACTCATACCCCAGGACACTCTGCCCTCACCCTGATCAGCACACGTTACTACTCATACCCCAGGACACTCTGCCCTCACCCTGATCAGCACACGTTACTACTCATACCCCAGGACGCTCTCCCCTCACCCTGATCAGCACACGTTACTACTCATACCCCAGGACACTCTGCCCTCACCCTGATCAGCACACGTTACTACTCATACCCCAGGACACTCTGCCCTCACCCTGATCAGCACACGTTACTACTCATACCCCAGGATTCTCTCCCCTCACCCTGATCAGCACATACTACTACTCATACCCCAGGACACTCTGCCCTCACCCTGATCAGCACACGTTACTACTCATACCCCAGGACACTCTCCCCTCACCATGATCAGTACACGTTACTACTCATACCCCAGGACGCTCTCCCCTCACCATGATCAGTACACGTTACTACTCATACCCCAGGACGCTCTCCCCTCACCCTGATCAGCACACGTTACTACTCATACCCCAGGACGCTCTCCTCTCACCCTGATCAGCACACGTTACTACTCATACCCCAGGACGCTCTCCCCTCACCCTGATCAATACACGTTACTACTCATACCCCAGGACGCTCTGCCCTCACCCTGATCAGTACACGTTACTACTCATACCCCAGGACACTCTGCCCTCACTCTGATCAGCACACGTTACTACTCATACCCCAGGACACTCTCCCCTCACCATGATCAGTACACGTTACTACTCATACCCCAGGACGCTCTCCCCTCACACTGATCAGCACACGTTACTACTCATACCCCAGGACTCTCTCCTCTCACCCTGATCATCACACGTTACTACTCATACCCCAGGACACTCTGCCCTCACCCTGATCAGCACACATTACTACTCATACCCCAGGACGCTCTCCTCTCACCCTGATCAGCACACGTTACTACTCATACCCCAGGACACTCTGCCCTCACCCTGATCAGCACACGTTACTACTCATACCCCAGGACACTCTGCTCTCACCCTTATCAGTACACGTTACTACTCATACCCCAGGACACTCTGCCCTCACTCTGATCAGCACACGTTACTACTCATACCCCAGGACACTCTGCCCTCACCCTGATCAGTACACGTTACTACTCATACCCCAGGACACTCTGCCCTCACCCTGATCAGCACACGTTACCACTCATACCCCAGGACGCTCTCCCCTCACCCTGATCAGCAAACGTTACTACTCATACCCCAGGACGCTCTCCCCTCACTCTGATCAGTACATGTTACTACTCATACCCCAGGATGCTCTCCCCGCACTCTGATCAGCACAGGTTACTACTCATACCCCAGGAAGCTCTCCCCTCACCCTGATCAGCACATGTTACTACTCATACCCCAGGACGCTCTCCCCTCACCCTGATCAGCACACGTTACTATTCATACCCCAGGATTCTCTCCCCTCACCCTGATCAGCACATACTACTACTCATACCCCAGGACGATCTCCCTTCACCCTGATCAGCACAGGTTACTACTCATACCCCAGGATTCTCTCCCCTCACCCTGATCAGCACATGTTACTACTCATACCCCAGGACGCTCTCCCCTCACCCTGATCAGCACACGTTACTACTCATACCCCAGGATTCTCTTCCCTCCCCTGATCAGCACACGTTACTACTCATACCCCAGGACACTCTCCCCTCACCCTGATCAGCACACGTTACTACTCATACCCCAGGACGCTCTCCCCTCACCCTGATCAGCACACATTACTACTCATACCCCAGGATGCTCTCCCCTTACCATGATCAGCACACGTTACTACTCATACCCCAGGACACTCTCCCCTCACCATGACAGCACACGTTACTACTCATACCCCAGGATGCTCTCCCCTCACCCTGATCAGCACACGTTACTACTCATACCCCAGGACACTCTGCCCTCACCCTGATCAGCACACATTACTACTCATACCCCAGGATTCTCTCCCCTCACCCTGATCAGCACACGTTACTACTCATACCCCAGGACGCTCTCCCCTCACCCTGATCAGCACACGTTACTACTCATACCCCAGGATGCTCTCCCCTCACCATGACAGCACACGTTACTACTCACACCCCAGGATTCTCTCCCCTCACCCTGACAGCACACTTTACTACTCATACCCCAGGATGCTCTCCCCTCACCCTGACAGCACACTTTACTACTCATACCCCAGGACACTCTGCCCTCACCCTGATCAGGACACGTTACTACTCACACCCCAGGATTCTCTCCCCTCACCCTGATCAGTACACTTTACTACTCACACCCCAGGATTCTATCCCCTCACCGTGACAGCACACTTTACTACTCATACCCCAGGACGCTCTCCCTATACCCTGATCAGCACACGTTACTACTCATACCCCAGGATTCTCTCCCCTCACCCTGACAGCACACTTTACTACTCATACCCCAGGACGCTCTCCCCTCACCCTGATCAGCACACATTACTACTCATACCCCAGGACGCTCTCCCCTCACCCTGATCAGCACACGTTACTACTCATACCCCAGGATGCTCTCCCCTCACCCTGATCAGCACACGTTACTACTCATACCCCAGGATGCTCTCCCCTCACCCTGATCAGCACACGTTACTACTCATACCCCAGGACGCTCTCCCCTCACCCTGATCAGCACAGGTTACTACTCATACCCCAGGATTCTCTCCCCTCACCCTGATCAGCACACGTTACTACTCATACCCCAGGACGCTCTCCCCTCACCCTGATCAGCACATGTTACTACTCATACCCCAGGACGCTCTCCCCTCACCCTGATCAGCACACGTTACTACTCATACCCCAGGACGCTCTCCCCTCACCCTGATCAGCACACATTACTACTCACACCCCAGGATTCTCTCCCCTCACCCTGATCAGCACACATTACTACTCATACCCCAGGACGCTCTCCCCTCACCCTGATCAGCACACGTTACTACCCATACCCTGCATAGGGGCCTACCTGAACATCTCTCCTGCCGAGCGGGGCAGAAGTAGAATTCGGTGGGGCATGCCCTCCAACGTGGCACAGTTAGGAGGAATGTATATTGATGGCTCGGCTTCATAGGAGTTGTAGTTATAGATTGGGGTTGTGGGGCCCTACACTATACACTAACTTGTTGTTGTTGTTGACTGCAGCTCCCATTATATACAGCCAGCCTTTACTGGCTGAGCACCATGGGAATTGTAGATGTGGGGTAATGGTAGCTAATCTTTATCCAGCTATTGGAAAGTTCTAACTTTTACCTCCCACCAGGAAACCCCTGAGCCAGAAAAAGGTGGGCAATGGGGATGGAGTAAAGGGGTATAGGGGTGAGAGAGAGAAAGTTGGAGAGGATCATTTGCCCCTTTTCCCAAGGATTAAATCCTGCAGACGTCCATGTGCATGGGGTGGGATGTCCCCCTGGAGGTCATACATTTTTGGAAAAAGTCATTACCAGAACTCCTACTGATTGCTGGATCCCTGGCTCAAGATAGTTTTCCAGTGTCGGCTTATAACGTATGATAAATGAAGGGATCGCTGGAATCAATGTAATAAATGCTTCTGCTTCAAGCGGAACCAGAGTCTGACTCAAAATCACTGACCCAAACCTTCTGGATGAGAAGCAGATTGATGTTGGAAAGCTCCCTGCATATTTACTTATATCTGAACAGGACTCACAGGCTGAGCTGGAGATACAGTCCCCCGGAGCCAGCCGTGTATCGAGGCCTAGGCCTGACTAATAACATACGCACCCCGCGGAAACCTCGTTTGTTGCACACCTTCCTCTTCAGGTTCTCTCACTTCCTCGAATAACCTTTTCCTAAACACTGCTTATAATGTGAATGTGGTGAATACAACATGATGAAACGTAACCCCTTCGTGACGTTAGGACGTACTATGCCGTCCTGACTTTAAGTGCCTTAAAGTCGTTAGGAGGGCATAGTACGTCCTGTATTAAACAGCTCATCGCGGCACTTCCAGCGGGATCCCACCTGTCAGATGAGGCCACTTTGAGTGGCCTCAGTCTGACAAGGAAAATGTAGCCGGTGTTCAAAGCGAGCACCGGCTACATTTTGCTAAATCGCGCTGTGCCTGATCTTCTGGGTTCAGGCACGCCTCCGTGACATCACACGTGACGTCCGGAGGTCTCGCGATTTTTTGGCAGGGACCCACAGGGTCTATTAAGACCCTGATCTGGTCTCTGCCAGAGTGTTCCTGGCTACCGATCAAAGGTGATCGGTGGCCAGGAACAAATCGTGACGTTTTGGTGCTTGCGTCGTTTGGGTCGCAAGCACCATGCGTCACGAAGGGGTTAATCTACACACTGTGTCGGCAGAATCGCAGCAAACACATAAAATAACTGAAACACGTGTTATAAATGTGTCTGTAATGGTCTCCTGCTTATGACATCACCTGTGACTTGGTATGTGTAATCTGCATAGGAAGTCACAAGGTGATGTCACAAGCAGAAGACCATTACAGACACGTTTATAACACGTTTTAGTTATTTTATGCATTTGGTGCAATTCTGCCGACACAATGTATAGATCATTTTTCATATATGTTTATTCTCTACGTTCACAGTATATACAATGTTTAGGTCGACAAATTCCATTTTCCCCCTTTCTTTTCTTAAAACAATTTGTCTTTAGTAAACCTTACCGTGTATCTTTAGAGATCCTCTCAGCTGAGACTGATCGGGATTCTTCTCCATGCTGACATTGTAGCAATGTTAAGTCTACGGATAACATCTACAGTATTTTATTTATAAAAACGTGTCAACCCTACTGCTACAGCCCAAGTTCACCTGGCTTTATTTTCTGTTTCTTTAGAGTTTTTCTGATGCACCAGTAGAGTGAGAGAGAGAAGACCCCCTCAGACCCTGATTAGATTGACCTTCTCACCAGCATTTCTTTTCCTGACCTATGACCCACCATCCATTTGAATACTCGCCTCCTGAATCCCACCTCCACTCAAGCCCTGGGAAAGATGGGGTCAGTCTATTTGTTGGTCCAGATCAGAAGAGGTCAAAGGTTAAAAGGACTACTAGTCCAGGGGCCTAAAATAGTTCTCAAGGCTTCTTTGTATCTTTCCAAAACAGTTCAGGCTTCTCTCTGACTCCTGGTAAACTCAGTCCTGTATTTGTTTAGCTGGATCTTGTTGGCTCAGTTATGTTCCCTCTCACCCTCCGTCTCTCTCTCTCTCTCTCTCTCTACTTTTTTTGGATCTGTCACTTTCGGACAATAAGTCTCTTTCACTCGGCAAATTTCTTGCTAAAGAAAAGCAGCCAAAATCCTTGGAGCCTTGAGAAGGAATGTCCTTACTGATGTGAGCTTCAATTCACACACCAAGCATATGGATACCATGAAACGAGCGGGGGTCACATCCCTTAAACTGCACAGATACATAGCATTAAAGGTCAGCTGTTTCATTGAAAGATTGCATCAAGTGCGGGCATTTTAAACAGTAATGTTTGAATGAAAGAATAGAAATGAAGTGCGTTAATACTGCCCACACTTTCTGTAATCTCTCGGTTGTACTCTGTATGTACTGTGACAATACACACGGCTTTTACTGCGAAAATGAAAGAAGAGCGTCAGACATTAGCGCTTAGAGCAGCTGTTACTGTGGCCAAAAATGAACAGATCCAACAATTAACATCTCAAAGGCTCTTATAAAAATAATATTGGGTCCTCCACGTACCCAACAGAGCGAGTCAGGCAAAATAGAAGAAATAAGGAGAGAAAAATAAAATGATTAGGCTTTGCTGCCAGACTTCAGGTTTATTTAAGCGTAGTACAGAGTAAATCCACTGCCAAGGAAAGGTTTTTGTAAAATGCATGGGGGATTTACAGCTTAGTTAGATGGTACTTTGTTACATTATATATTTACTGCTCATGCATATTGGAATATTAGTAGATGTGATTGGAGCATTCATTTGAATAATATGTGTATTATTAATCCATGAGCTGCGACCTTATGATCTTCCAGAAGGTTCCTTATATCTCTTGTCCACCTACACTTGCCCCAGATTCTCACATGGTTATTATAGGGTCTCTGTCAATCTAAACACTGCGGATACTGTGAATTCAGAGATTAAAATGCTGAAACATGTCCTGTACATTGTATTGGAAGAATTGCAGCAACAATCATTCTATATTCTCTGCGGTCACAATATTAGCCGTGTTGATGTTGACAGATTCTGTTTAAAAACAAACTACAAGGTAACACTAATCTGAGCATGATTCCAGCACTTGGTACAGTGTCACATTGCCCCACAACACTTCCCAGCATGTCACATTGCCCCACAACACTTCCCAGCATGTCACATTGCCCCACAACACTTTCCAACATGTCACATTGCCCCACAACACTTTCCAGCATGTCACATTGCCCCACAACACTTTCCACCATGTCACATTGCCCCACAACACTTTCCAGCATGTCACATTGCCCCACAACACTTTCCACCATATCACATTGACCCACAACACTTTCCAGCATGTCACATTGCCCCACAACACTTTCTACCATGTCACATTGCCCCACAACACTTTCCAGCATGTCACATTGCCCCACAACACTTTCCACCATGTCACATTGCCCCACAACACTTTCCACCATGTCACATTGCCCCACAACATCTTTACACACTGTCACTTTATAATAATGCATTATACAGGACCAACTCTGTTCTTCTAGCAGGAGAAACTCACCAGATCCTGCACAATGTATAGAAGAATATATAGAAGAGCTCAGCTGGCCATGGATAATGCAGAGTTACATCTTTACACACTGTCACTTTATAACAATGCATTATACAGGGCCAACTCTGTTCTTCTAGCAGGAGAAACTCACCAGACCCTGCACAATGTATAGAAGAATATATAGAGGAGCTCAGCTGGCCATGGATAATGCAGAGTTACATCTTTACACACTGTCACTTTATAACAATGCATTATACAGTGCCAACTCTGCTCTTCTAGCAGGAGAAACTCACCAGGCCCTGCACAATGTATAGAAGAATATATAGAGAGCTCAGCTGGCCATGGATAATACAGAGTTACATCTTTACACACTGTCACTTTATAACAATGCATTATACAGGACCAACTCTGTTCTTCTAGCAGGTGAAACTCACCAGACACTACACAATGTATAGAAGAATATATAGAAGAGCTCAGCTGGCCATGGATAATGCAGAGTTACATCTTTACACACTGTCACTTTATAACAATGCATTATACAGGACCAACTCTGTTCTTCTAGCAGGAGAAACTCACCAGACCCTGCACAATGTATAGAAGAATATATAGAAGAGCTCAGCTGGCCATAGATAATACAGAGTTACATCTTTACACCCTGTCACTTTATAACAATACATTATACAGGGCCAACTCTGTTCTTCTAGCAGGAGAAACTCACCAGACCCTGCACAATGTATAGAAGAATATATAGAAGAGCTCAGCTGGCCATGGATAATGCAGAGTTACATCTTTACACACTGTCACTTTATAACAATGCATTATACAGGGCCAACTCTGTTCTTCTAGCAGGAGAAACTCACCAGACCCTGCACAATATATAGAGGAATATATAGAAGAGCTCAGCTGGCCATGGATAATACAGAGTTACATCTTTACACACTGTCACTTTATAACAATGCATTATACAGGGCCAACTCTGTTCTTCTAGCAGGAGAAACTCACCAGACTCAGCATAATGTATAGAAGAATATATAGAAGAGCTCAGCTGGCCATGGATAATGCAGAGTTACATATTTACACACTGTCACTATATAACAATGCATTATACAGGACCAACTCTGTTCTTCTAGCAGGAGAAACTCACCAGACTCTGCACAATGTATAGAAGAATATATAGAAGAGCTCAGCTGGCCATGGATAATGCAGAGTTACATCTTTACACACTGTCACTATATAACAATGCATTATACAGGGCCAACTCTGTTCTACTAGCAGGAGAGACTCACCAGACCCTGCACAATGTATAGAATATATAGAAGAGCTCAGCTGGCCATGGATAATGCAGAGTTACATCTTTACACACTGTCACTTTATAACAATGCATTATACAGGGCCACCTCTATTCTTCTAACAGGAGAAACTCACCAGACCCTGCACAATGTATAGATTAATATATAGAAGATCTCAGCTGGCCATGGATAATGCAGAGTTACATCTTTACACACTGTCACTTTATAACAATGCATTATACAGGACCAACTCTGTTCTTCTAGCAGGAGAAACTCACCAGACCCTGCACAATGTATAGAATATATAGAAGAGCTCAGCTGGCCATGGATAATACAGAGTTACATCTTTACACACTGTCACTATATAACAATGCATTATACAGGGCCAACTCTGTTCTTCTAGCAGGAGAAACTCACCAGACCCTGCACAATGTATAGATTAATATATAGAAGATCTCAGCTGGCCATGGATAATGCAGAGTTACATCTTTACACACTGTCACTTTATAACAATGCATTATACAGGACCAACTCTGTTCTTCTAGCAGGAGAAACTCACCAGACCCTGCACAATGTATAGAATATATAGAAGAGCTCAGCTGGCCATGGATAATGCATAGTTACATCTTTACACACTGTCACTTTATAACAATGCATTATACAGGATCAACTCTGTTCTTCTAGCAGGAGAAACTCACCAGACCCTGCACAATGTATAGAATAATATATAGAAGAGCTCAGCTGGCCATGGATAATACAGAGTTACATCTTTACACACTGTCACTATATAACAATGCATTATACAGGGCCAACTCTGTTCTTCTAGCAGGAGAAACTCACAAGTCCCTGCATAATGTATAGAATATATAGAAGAGCTCAGCTGGCCATAGATAATGCAGAGTTACATCTTTACACACTGTCACTTTATAACAATGCATTATACAGGACCAACTCTGTTCTTCTAGCAGGAGAAACTCACCAGACCCTGCACAATGTATAGAAGAATATATAGAGAGCTCAGCTGGCCATGGATAATGCAGAGTTACATCTTTACACACTGTCACTTTATAACAATGCATTATACAGGACCAACTCTGTTCTTCTAGCAGGAGAAACTCACCAGGCCCTGCACAATGTATAGAAGAATATATAGATGAGCTCAGCTGGCCATGGATAATGCAGAGTTACATCTTTACACACTGTCACTGTATAACAATGCATTATATAGGGCCAACTCTGTTCTTCTAGCAGGAGAAACTCACCAGGCCCTGCACAATGTATAGAAGAATATATAGAAGAGCTCAGCTGGCCATGGATAATGCAGAGTTACAGCTTTACACACTGTCACTTTATAACAATGCATTATACAGGGCCAACTCTGTTCTTCTAGCAGGAGAAACTCACCAGACCCTGCACAATGTATAGAAGAATATATAGAAGAGCTCAGCTGGCCATGGATAATGCAGAGTTACATCTTTACACACTGTCACTATATAACAATGCATTATACAGGGCCAACTCTGTTCTTCTAGCAGGAGAAACTCACCAGACCCTGCACAATGTATAGAATATATAGAAGAGCTCAGCTGGCCATGGATAATGCAGAGATACATCTTTACACACTGTCACTATATAACAATGCATTATACAGGACCAACTCTGTTCTTCTAGCAGGAGAAACTCACCAGACATTGCACAATGTATAGAAGAATATATAGAAGAGGTCAGCTGGCCATGGATAATACAGAGTTACATCTTTACACACTGTCACTTTATAACAATGCATTATACAGGACCAACTCTGTTCTTCTAGCAGGAGAAACTCACCAGACATTGCACAATGTATAGAAGAATATATAGAAGAGCTCAGCTGGCCATGGATAATGCAGAGTTACATCTTTACACACTGTCACTTTATAACAATGCATTATACAGGGCCAACTCTGTTCTTCTAGCAGGAGAAACTCACCAGACCCTGCACAATGTATAGAAGAATATATAGAAGAGCTCAGCTGGCCATGGATAATGCAGAGTTACAGCTTTACACACTGTCACTTTATAACAATGCATTATACAGGGCCAACTCTGTTCTTCTAGCAGGAGAAACTCACCAGACATTGCACAATGTATAGAAGAATATATAGAAGAGCTCAGCTGGCCATGGATAATACAGAGTAACATCTTTACACACTGTCACTTTATAACAATGCATTATACAGGACCAACTCTGTTCTTCTAGCAGGAGAAACTCACCAGACCCTGCACAATGTATAGAAGAATATATAGAAGACCTCAGCTGGCCATAGATAATGCAGAGTTACATCTTTACACACTGTCACTTTATAACAATGCATTATACAGGACCAACTCTGTTCTTCTAGCAGGAGAAACTCACCAGACCCTGCTCAATGTATAGAAGAATATATAGAAGAGCTCAGCTGGCCATGGATAATGCAGAGTTACATCTTTACACACTGTCACTTTATAACAATGCATTATACAGGACCAACTCTGTTCTTCTAGCAGGAGAAACTCACCAGACCCTGCACAATGTATAGAATATATAGAAGAGCTCAGCTGGCCATGGATAATGCAGAGTTACATCTTTACACACTGTCACTTTATAACAATGCATTATACAGGGCCAACTCTGTTCTTCTAGCAGGAGAAACTCACCAGGCCCTGCACAATGTATAGAAGAATATATAGAAGATCTCAGCTGGCCATGGATAATACAGAGTTACATCTTTACACACTGTCACTTTATAACAATGCATTATACAGGGCCAACTCTGTTCTTCTAGCAGGAGAAACTCACCAGGCCCTGCACAATGTATAGAATAATATATAGAAGATCTCAGCTGGCCATGGATAATACAGAGTTACATCTTTACACACTGTCACTTTATAACAATGCATTATACAGGGCCAACTTTGTTCTTCTAGCAGGAGAAACTCACCAGACCCTGCACAATGTATAGAAGAATATATAGAAGAGCTCAGCTGGCCATGGATAATGCAGAGTTACATCTTTACACACTGTCACTTTATAACAATGCATTATACAGTGCCAACTCTGTTCTTCTAACAGGAGAAACTCACCAGACCCTGCACAATGTATAGAAGAATATATAGACGAGCTCAGCTGGCCATGGATAATGCAGAGTTACATCTTTACACACTGTCACTTTATAACAATGCATTATACAGGGCCACCTCTATTCTTCTAACAGGAGAAACTCACCAGACCCTGCACAATGTATAGAAGATTATATAGAAGAGCTCAGCTGGCCCTGTATAATGCAGAGTTACATCTTTACACACTGTCACTTTATAACAATGCATTATACAGTGCCAACTCTGTTCTTCTAACAGGAGAAACTCACCAGGCCCTGCACAATGTATAGAAGAATATATAGAAGAGCTCAGCTGGCCATGGATAATGCAGAGTTACATCTTTACACACTGTCACTTTATAACAATGCATTATACAGGACCAACTCTGTTCTTCTAGCAGGAAAAACTCCCCAGAGCCTGCACAATGTATAGAAGAATATATAGAAGAGCTCAGCTGGCCATGGATAATGCAGAGTTACATCTTTACACACTGTCACTTTATAACAATGCATTATACAGGGCCAACTCTGTTCTTCTAGCAGGAGAAACTCACCAGACCCTGCACAATGTATAGAATATATAGAAGAGCTCAGCTGGCCATGGATAATGCAGAGTTACATCTTTACACACTGTCACTTTATAGCAATGCATTATACAGGGCCAACTCTGTTCTTCTAGCAGGAGAAACTCACCAGACCCTGCACAATGTATAGAAGAATATATAGAAGAGCTCAGCTGGCCATGGATAATGCAGAGTTACATATTTACACACTGTCACTTTATAACAATGCATTATACAGGACCAACTCTGTTCTTCTAGCAGGAGAAACTCACCAGACCCTGCACAATGTATAGAATATATAGAAGAGCTCAGCTGGCCATGGATAATGCAGAGTTACATATTTACACACTGTCACTTTATAACAATACATTATACAGGGCCAACTCTGTTCTTCTAGCAGGAGAAACTCACCAGACCCTGCACAATGTATAGAAGAATATATAGTAGAGCTCAGCTGGCCATGGATAATACAGAGTTACATCTTTACACACTGTCACTTTATAACAATGCATTATACAGGACCAACTCTGTTCTTCTAGCAGGAGAAACTCACCAGACCCTGCACAATGTATAGAAGAATATATAGAAGAGCTCAGCTGGCCATGGATAATGCAGAGTTACATCTTTACACACTGTCACTTTATAACAATGCATTATACAGGGCCAACTCTGTTCTTCTAGCAGGAGAAACTCACCAGACCCTGCACAATGTATAGAAGAATATATAGAGGAGCTCAGCTGGCCATGGATAATGCAGAGTTACATCTTTACACACTGTCACTATATAACAATGCATTATACAGGGCCAACTCTGTTCTTCTAGCAGGAGAAACTCACCAGACCCTGCACAATGTATAGAAGAATATATAGAGGAGCTCAGCTGGCCATGGATAATGCAGAGTTACATCTTGATGTGTTTTTAACTAGAATATAATAAAGTTATATTTTAGATTTAAAAAAAAAAAAAAACATTTTCTACTCTAATTAATGTTGATCTTTCTACTCTGGGAATTGTATTCTTTTACACAGTGTGTAGAAATGTAACCAAACATCATTTAAAATGAAACTATATTCTGACAGTTGTCCCTTTAGTGACTTGTTGGCCAGATGATAGATATTAAAAAAGTTTAATTTGTATATATTCACATGTAAATTGCTTTTTCATATTTACTAAAAACTTATGATATAAAAAAAATGCATTTTTTGTTTTTATTTACCTTTTTATGTGAAAATGCTGCCCCTTACCCAATGCTCCCCCCAACGGTGTCTGTCTCTCTCCCCCACCTTCCCCCCAATGTTGTCTGTCTCCCTAATCCCTCCCACCCAAACGTAGCCTCCCTGGTGGCTAGTGGGAGCAGCCTGGGGATGTCTGCACAATATGTGCAGACATCCCCCGGCTGCCCATATCTCCCTGGTACCTAACGGGGACAGCCAGAGGATGACTGCACGATACGCACAGACATCCTCCGCTGCTGCCCGACACTTCTGCCGGGACTTTTATGATGATGCCGGAAGGACCCAGCTTCATCATAGAAGTCCCGGCGATCGTGTCGGGCGGCAGCGGAGGATGTCTGCACACATCGCGCAGACATCCTCCGGCTGTTAGCGAGGGGGATCCAGGTACCCTGCAGCTCTGTGGGGGACCTGGATCACAGTCTTATAGTCTGACCTCGATTTGAGGTCAGAATATAAGACGACCTTGAATATAAGATGAGGGGTCTTTTTCAGAGCATTTGCTCTATAAAAAACCTTGTCTTATATTCGAGCAAATACGGTACTTGTGTTACTTGGTAAATCATTTTAAAATACATATTTTATTTACCAAAACTGATGTCTACAATGCTCACTGCAGTTTGTTGTTTTTTAACCTTTCTGACACTCTAGATACTATACGATTCCCCGTATGAATTTGTATTAAACTAAATGTGCAACGTACAGGTTAAACACTACCATATGAATCACCGTTAGTTTGATGTTTGGAGTGTCCCTTTAATAGTTGCTAAGATATTTTATTGCAGGAAAGTTTTACTAATTTAATTCTAAATAAACGTCAGGTAATTCTACACATACACACGGTAGGGATAGCAGAGGCATTATTATTATTATTATTATTATTATTATTAAACACTTATCAACACACACTAGAAATGCCAGAACACTTGCTTTTCCCATATAAATCCTTAATACGCACTGCTGCAAGGGATTCTGGGTAGGCATATGCAAATATTGTTAACAATTTTAACATCTTTAGCATAGCTCCCCTTAATCCATAGACAAATGTGTATTAAATGTTACAGTGTTTGTCTGCCACTCAGTGGTCACTGTAGGTATCTACACCCTAATATGTGATACATAATATTATTACGCCTGCTGCCGGCTGGTATACACACTTCCTGGAATAAGAGTACTCGTTGGATACTCTCAGATTCATCCAATTGTTATTAATCGTTTTGGAGATATTTTCTTTAATAGTAATGATGGTAGCATGAACCATAAATCACGATATGCATCTAAATAGGCTAATATTACAGAGTCTACTTAATATAGACTGAACTGTGCTGAAATAGGACCAGATCTGGAAAACTTTGTGACATGTGGGTAATCCCGGTTTGTATTTTTGGAATCATTCAGTCTGTGCTGGTACATTAGCTATTGATTTTGTGATTGATCGTACATATTAAAACCATTGTAGTGCAACTCAGGATGCATTGGAACCACTCCTGCTCACACAGTACTCACTAAGTAGATACCGAATACACAGTGAGTAGCTGAATAGATACAGGATCCGCAGTGAGAAGCTAAATATATACAGAATACACAGTGAGTAGCTGAATTGATACAGAATACGCAGTGAGTAGGTGAATAGATACAGAATACGAAGTGAGAAGCTAAATATATACAGAATACACAGTGAGTAGCTAAATATATACAGAATACACAGTGAGTAGCTGAATAGATACAGGATCTGCAGTGAGAAGCTAAATATATACAGAATACACAGTGAGTAGCTAAATATATACAGAATACACAGTGAGTAGCTGAATAGATACAGAATACACAGTGAGTAGCTGAATAGATACAGAATACGCAGTGAGTAGCTGAATAGATACAGAATACGCAGTGAATAGCTGAATAGATACAGAATACACAGTGAGTAGCTGAATAGATACAGAATACGCAGTGATTAGCTGAATATATACAGAATACACAGTGAGTAGCTGAATAGATACAGAATACACAGTGAGTAGCTGAATAGATACAGAATACACAGTGAGTAGCTGAATAGATACAGAATACACAGTGAGTAGCTGAATAGATACAGAATACGCAGTGAGTAGCTGAATAGATACAGAATACGCAGTGAGTAGCTGAATAGAGACAGGATCCGCAGTGAGTAGCTGAATATATACAGAATACACAGTGAGTAGCTGAATAGATACAGAATACACAGTGAGTAGCTGAATAGATACAGAATACGCAGTGAGTAGCTGAATAGATACAGAATACACAGTGAATAGCTGAATAGATGCAGAATACGCAGTGAGTAGCTGAATACAGATACAGGATCCACAGTGAGTATCCACAGTGAGTAGCTGAATAGATACTGGATCCACTGTGAGTAGCTGAATAGATACAGATCCGCTGTGAGTAGCTAAATAGATACAGGATCTGCAGTGAGTAGCTAAATAGATACAGGATCTGGAGTAAGTAGCTGAATAGATACAGGGTCCGCTGTGAGTAGATGAATAGATAAAGGATCCGCAGTGTTCAGCTGGATAGATACAGGATCCGCTGTGAGTAGTTGAATACATAGAGGGTCCGCTGTGAGTAGTTGAATAGATACAGGATCCGCAGTGATATTTGAATAGATACAGGATCCGCTGTGAGTATCTGAATAGATACAGGATCCGCAGTGAGTAGATGAATAGATACAGGATCCGCTGTGAGTAGTTGAATAGATCCAGGATCTGCAGTGATATTTGAATAGATACAGGATCCGCTGTGAGTAGCTGAATAGATACAGGATCTGCAGTGAGTAGCTAAATAGATACAGGATCTGGAGTGAGTAGCTGAATAGATACAGGGTCCGCTGTGAGTAGATGAATAGATAAAGGATCCGCAGTGTGCAGCTGAATAGATACAGGATCCGCTGTGAGTAGTTGAATACATAGAGGGTCTGCTGTGAGTAGTTGAATAGATACAGGATCCACAGTGATATTTGAATAGATACAGGATCCGCTGTGAGTAGCTGAATAGATACAGGATCCGCAGTGAGTAGCTGAATAGATACAGGATCTGCAGTGAGTAGCTAAATAGATACAGGATCTGGAGTGAGTAGCTGAATAGATACAGGGTCCGCTGTGAGTAGATGAATAGATAAAGGATCCGCAGTGTGCAGCTGAATAGATACAGGATCCGCTGTGAGTAGTTGAATACATAGAGGGTCTGCTGTGAGTAGTTGAATAGATACAGGATCCGCTGTGAGTAGCTGAATAGATACAGGATCCGCAGTGAGTAGCTGAATAGATACAGGATCCGCAGTGAGTAGCTGAATAGATACAGGGTCCGCTGTGAGTAGCTAAATAGATACAGAATACGCAGTGAGTAGCTGAATAGATACAGGATCGTCAGTGAGTATCTGAATAGATACAGATCCAGAGTGAGTAGCTGAATAGATACAGGATCGTCAGTGAGTAGCTGAATAAATACAGGATCCGCAGTGAGTAGCTAAATAGAAACATGATACGTAGTGAGTAGCTGAACACAGTAAATACAGGATCGTAGTGAGTAGCTGAATACAGATACAGGATCCGCAGTGAGTAGATGAATAGATACAGGATCCGCTGTGAGAAGCTGAATAGATACAGGATCCGCAGGGGAGAGAGAGACACATGAGGGAAGGGGAGATAGAGACACATGAGGGAAGGGGAGAGACACCCGAGAGAAGGGGAGAGAGAGACACACACACACAAGGGCAGGGGAGAGAGAGACACATGAGGGAAGGGGAGAGACACACGAGGGAAGGGGAGAGAGAGACACATGAGGGAAGGGGAGAGAGACACGAGGGAAGGGGAGAGACACACGAGGACAGGGGAGAGATAGACTCAGGAGGGAAGGGGAGAGACACACAAAGGAAGGGGAGAGAGAGAGACACACACACACAAGGGCAGGGGAGAGAGAGACACATGAGGGAAGGGGAGAGACACACGAGGGAAGGGGAGAGAGAGACAAATGAGGGAAGGGGAGAGACACACGAGGACAGGGGAGAGACACACGAGGACAGCGGAGAGATAGACTCAGGAGGGAAGGGGAGAGACACACAAAGGAAGGGGAGAGAGAGAGACACACACACACGAGGGCAATGGATAGAGAGAGAGACACACACACCACAAGGCAGGGAGAGAGAGGGGGGGAGAGACAGGGCGAGGGAGAGAGAGATACACGAGGGGGAGAGAGTAACACACACACCAGGGCAGGGGAGAGAGACACACACCACTTGCGAAATAGCCTCCATGCCACTAATACATATGGGAGCAAGTATTTATAGAGAGCAGTCCCTTGTATATTGTATACCAGACTTTGTTGTGTGGTTATTGAAATCCTGATTTGAAATCTCTAGCACAGTGAGGTTTGGCGTATATAATATACAGGTTGAACGTTTGTAAAATATAACTTTTGTTGTGATACCATCACCCGGTGTGTTAATTGTGTATTTACATATTTTAGAAAAATAATTAATAAGACATTCCTCTCCCATTCCTAGTCAGCGGTTGGGTTTAACATAGAGCTGTTTGCCTTTAAAATCCTTCCTAATTACTGTTTTATGTCTCCGTCGTTGTGGGGTAATATTGGGGGTTGTATATCCTGGTTATCAATCCCCTCTATTTGTCTGTGACAGCCTTAATTCTTGCCTTCCCATTTATGGCTCTTGCTGTCACTTTACGAGTGCAAGATCACCGTCTTGTCTGCTGAAAAGCCCTCTTTGGCTATACCGGTTTATGAAATTCTGTCCACCACTAGACATCAGGGAAGTCTCATGGATGAAATCTTGGTGTGGGTAAGTCCTAGGTATGCAATCTGGGTTCTGAGGCCTGTCCTGGGTGTGCAGTATGGGTGCTGGGGCATGTCATTGGTGTGCAATATGGATGCTGGGGCATGTCCTGAGTATATAATCTGGGTGCTGGGCATGTCCTGGGTGTGCAATCTGGGTGCTGGGGCATGTAATGTTTGTGCAATCTGGGTGCTGGGCATGTCCTGGTTGTGCAATCTGGGTGCTGGGCATGTCCTGGTTGTGCAATCTGGGTGCTGGGGCATGTCCTGGGGGTGCCATCTGGATGTTGGGGCATGTCCTGGTTGTGCAATCTGGGTGCTGGGACATGTCCTGGGTGTGCAATCTGGGTGCTGGGCATGTCCTGGTTGTGCAATCTGGGTGCTGGGCATGTCCTGCGTGTGCCATCTGGACGTTGGGGCATGTCCTGGGTGTGCCATCTGGACGTTGGGGCATGTCCTGGGTGTGCCATCTGGATGTTGGGGCAATTTCCTGGGTGTGAAGGGAAATTCAAATGTTCTCTCATTCAAACATTCTCTCATTCATGGGAAAATTATTCCAAAACTGCTACTTTGACCTTAAATTTGAAATTCCCTTCTCACTTCCCTGCAATTCTGTCTTTCATGATAAACTCTTTTTGCAAATAAATCAATCAATAACTATATTAGAGATTCAGAGAAAATATACTATCTAGGAAGGGGACAGAAGCCACAGATATCCAAAGCTGTCATGTAACATATATATCTCCAGGCAGTGTCTCCAGAGAGCTGACACATTTTCCAGTCTCACGTATATATATTATTCTGGAATATTGTATCATTAAATAGTAATATTTGTCATGTGCCTGTAGAGGGCGCTCTTCCCATATATCGTGCCCCTTGAGATCGTACAAAGGTCGCTGATATTAAAGCTTAGATTTCTAATAAATGAAAGAACAAATGGCAAAGATAGAGAAAGCTTTTCCAGATGCACAGAAACCTTCTGTTTGTTTTGCTTTCCCGAGAGAGATTAAAGGTTTTTATGTGAAATTCATTTTGCTCCTCAATATGTAGAGATGGAGGAGATTGAACGTGATCTCAGTGTCCCAGACACTGGTTTCCAATTAAACTTAACTACTAATCCCAAATCCGACCAGTGTGGGAATCCCACCCGAGAGGCTTTCTCATCGGAGGGTGGGGACCCATTCCTGCTCCGGGGACCTCCGACCCGAAAAACATTCAGGGGATAAGTGGGCCAGTGCCTAGCAAGAAACCTGCGAGAGTTGGTATGATACAGGTCATTATATCCGTCTACAATATGGCTGTGCCACCGCCTGCCTGGCTCTGTGAACCTGATCACTGCGTACACTGCGAATGTAGAGAGTAAAACATGATGAGAAATAATCTATACAGAACGGCAACAAATGCATCAAAGAAGAGAAATGGTTGTTATAAATGGGTCTGTGGCTCCTGCTTATGACATCACGTGTGGCTTGATATGCAAATGATACATTCCCCAATAAAAAACTTTATTTGCAAATCAAGCCACAAGTGATGTCATTAGCATGACACACCAAACTTCTTTTATGCATTCGAAGCAATTCTGATAAGACAATGTGGTCTATATATTAAAAATCCAAGTTTTTATTTTTATTTTTAGTAATAGGTGGATTACATTTCTGTTTTTTTAGGATCATTGATCACCAGGGGACATTTAATTCAGGTAATATTTTATTTACAGGGCACCATTTGTGTGCCAGGGAGGTGTGCAGTGATTTTCACATCCCACCTTAATCTCAGCACTCAGAGGGTGTTTTTTCTTGTATTTATGTTTCGGGGGGGGGGGGGGGGGCTCTAGGGGAGAATATTTAGTGGGGGTTACATTGGAGTGGGGTTTACTATTATTTTTATTCAGGGGGGCCTTGGGCAAGCCCCCGGATTATTACTTATTCATTATAACCCCCATCACTGTGCAGGGGGGTTAGAGTTATTACAGGGTCAGGGTCCCTGGGAAATGTTCCTGGCCCATTCATTTCAAGAGGGGCTGGGAGCCATTTGGCAAGCTCCCGACACCAGTAATATTAATATTAGCCATTAAAGGGACACTACCTTTATTTTTCACTTGTGGGTCTAAAGCAGAAACACAAGTGGAAAGTTAGTTGTTTTTAGTGTGAGGATATACCGGTAGGGTCTTCTGCCAGTTTATCCGGCAGCATGGTCTTGTCTAGTACAGACAGAGAGACCCTCGTTATTGCATGGGATCAGCAGCGGGATCCGTAACCAGGGTCTCCCAAAAACAAGGGGCAATATGTAGACCCTGATCAGACTGGTGGACTGAGCTCCCACTCTGATTGGCTGTGTGCGGGCTGACACTGTCATTGTGCACCAGCTTTCAGACTTACTGTGTCTGTGCAGAGAGTAAACCCACGTGTATCTATTAAGATACAGCAGTACTTTTTATTTAAACCTTGCTTTCCTCAAGGAAGCAAGGGTTAAAAATGTTGTCTTTAAGCAGGTTTCGATTTTCTACACTACACGCCAGTGGAGGTGCTACTATCATCCAAGCAAATTTGGCATCTGCTTTGGTCCCCTCCAGCACCCAGCTAAGGGGAGACAGTTACTTACTGAGCCCCCCGCCATGCTGGACTCACAAAACCATCTTCTTCTTCTACTACAAGACAGACATCATGAGTTCACAAGGAGTCCAGGACACCCATTACCCATGTCACATGAAGGGTTAAATTCACACTCCCACCGTACAGAGAGAGTAGAGGTCACCCCAGTCTGGTTTGCACCCTAAAACTCATCGCTATTAAACGCAGCATCTGATCTATTTTCTGCTCCTTCATTATGGGATTTGTAATTAGTCAGCATCGAACGCTGTAATTTTATACATAAAAACTAATTAGTAATCAGAGAAATCAAATCTAGGGCTGCTATTTAGCTCTCCGTTGGAGTGCAGCAATTCATGTAATTAACGGCTTGCTTAATTCTCTAGATGAGATGCTCGTAATTTATTGTCATAACATTATCACAAGTTTACTTGGTAACTTGTACGAACGTCCATATAAATATATATATATGTATATATACACACCGTATTTACTCGAATATAAGGTGCCTTAATTATACGGCAATACCCCAAGATATTCAGATCTAATGAATGGAAAAAAAAGATTATAGCTGAATATTAGCTGACCCCTATAGCAACAAAAGTTATGCTAGTAAATATTGGTTGACTTGTAAACTGTTATTCATAGTTAACAAAAATGTATTTTTTGTTTTTATTTAATTCCCACAAAATGTTTCACAGACAGGAATTGTCCCTGCACCACATTGCAACCCCCAGTGAACTTGTCCATGCACCACAGTGTAGCAGTCAGCGTACTTGCCCCTACACCCAGAGGACTTTCCCCCACAACACATTGTAGCACACAGTGGACCCAGTGTAGCACCCTCTGAACTTGCTCTTGCACTCAGAGGACTTTCCCCCCACCGCTTTTCAAGACCTACTGGATTTGCCCCTGCACACAGTGGACTTGCCCCTCCATCCAAATGACTTGCCCCAATACCCAGGGGACTTGCCTTGCAAGGGCTGGCCCAAGACTTTGTGCTTCCTGAGTCCAAGGATGAACTGTTGCAGCAGAAAAACTACAACAACTATGAAATAGGGACAAAGTTAGCTGGACTATGATGGTGAAACTGTGTAGCTCATTTTAGCACAAATAATGCTGCACTATTGTTAGCCAGACACAGATGTGTTACAACATAGCCCATTTATACAGAACTAGCCAGGCATGAATAGTTGTACAGCATAGCTCCCATCAGTATATAGTTAGCCAGACAGACATAGTGTAGTAATATAAAGGTAAACCTCTACTCTATAAGTTATAACACCCTTCCCTGTAGAGCACGATGCCCTGATGGAGGCTACTGAGCCACTGATGCACCAGATCTCATTTTAACCTTCACATTAAAGCAGATGTTTAGTGATATCACACAACAGACCTGTGTGACCTGTGCGAGAACACACACCCTTTAAAAAAAAAATAAAGTTTGCAGTAGAGTCACTGGCTGAGGAGATCAGAAGATCTCCCTCACCAGCTCTCTGCACGGCTGCAGTGAATGATCCAGGGAGGGGGAGGACCGCATGCAAAGGTGAAGGTCCGCCCCCACCCTGTGAAGCAGAGCGGCGTCTGTTCCACAGGGGAGCCACGGGCAGCATAAGCTCCATGTGTCAAACATATAGAGCTCAGTAAGTGCTGCCTGCGCTCCCCACATCATCACTAAGCACCAGGAGCATGAGAAGCACTTACTGTGCTCTGTGTGTTTGACATACAGAGCTTATGCTGCCCGCTTCAGGGGGGGAGGGGGGAGAGAACAGAGATAGGGAGGAGGGGAAGATAGATGGAGAGAAGGGGAAGAGAGACCAGAGATGGGAAGAGAGAACATAGATGGGGGAGGAGGGGGAGAGAGAACAGAGATGGGGAGAGGGGGAAAGAGAACAGAGATGGGGAGAGGGGAAGAGAGAACAAATATGGGGAGAGGGGAAGAGAGAACAGAGATGGGGAGAGGGGAAGAGAGAACAGAGATGGGGAGAGGGGAAGAGATAACAGAGATGGGGATAGGGGACGAGAGAACAGAAATGGAGAGAAGGAGGAGAAAGAACAGAGATGGGGGAGGAGGGGAGAGAGACCACAGGATGGGGGAGGAGGGGAGAGAGAACAGAGATGGGGGAGGAGGGGAGAGAGACCACAGGATGGGGGAGGAAAGGAAGAGAGAACAGAGATGGAGGAGGAGGGGAAGAGAGAACAGAGATGGGGAGAGGGGAAGAGAGAACAGAGATGAAGAGAGGGGAAGAGAGATGGAGAGAGCGGAAGAGAGAACAGATATGGGGAGAGGAGAAGAGAGAAGAGAGATGGGGAGAGGGGAAGAGAGAACAGAGATGGAGAGAAGGAGGAGAAAGAACAGAGATGGGGAGGAGGGGAGAGAGACCACAGGATGGGGGAGGAAAGGAAGAGAGAACAGAGATGGAGGAGGAGGGGAAGAGAGAACAGAGATGGGGAGATGGGAACAGAGAACAGAGATGGGGGAGAAGGAGGAGAGAGAACAGAGATGGGGGAGGGTGGGGAGAGAGTCCACAGGACGGGGGAGAAAAGGAAGAGAGAACAGAGATGGGGGAGAAAGAACAGAGATGGGGAGAGAGAGAGAACAGTGATGGGGTAGAGAAAACAGCTATGGGGAGGAGGGGGCGAGAGAACAGAGATGGGGAGGAGGAGGAGAGAGAACAGAGATGGGGAGGAGGGGGAGAGAAAACAAATATGGGAGAGGAGGGGGAAAAATGGATATGGGGAGGAGGGGGAGAGAGAACAGAGATGGGGAGGAGGGGATGAGAACACATATGGGAAGGGGGAGAGAGAACAGAGGAGGGGGAGAGAGAACAGATTTGGGGAGAGGGACAAATATATGTGGAGGGGAAGGAGGGGCAAAAAGATATGGGGAGAGGGAAAGAAAATTGATACCTCATAGGAATGAAATACAGATGGGGGCATCTGTTGTTATCGTTTGCAACACTGAAGATGCTACGGCTTTTCTACCAGCTTTAAATATCTCACCACAGCCGAGCAGACAAGAATCTGATCAGCCATCAGAAGATGGAAGATCTCACTCATCAGCTGCTGAATCACCTCAAAGCCTATAGACTTTTGAGTAACTTCCAGACCACTTGTGGCTCTCCCTCTGGATGACGGAGACTCGGAGAGACAGTACCAGCGACAGGACACATTTCTGTGGACAATAAAGGGAACCGATGAAACTGCCGGCAACTATTCCCTCTTTCCCCTCTCATAATACTTACCATGTTATTGGTTTGTAATACAATTTCACAGTAACTTGAAACCGATATATAGATGATGTTCCTCTGATTTAACCCCTCGATTAAAAGTTACTGAGTAAACCTAGCATTGCACCGGTGTTTTAATCAAACACAAACCACTTAGAATCTCTCAGCATACTTATAATAATTATTTTGTTATATTAATAGCTCCAAAAAAATGCTATTTACAGGACCACTATTAGAAAACTTTAATCGACTCAGATAAACCCCTCAACTCAGAAGCAATGAGCAATAAATGCATGTAAAGGATTTATATGATGATGCCAATGAGCAATAGATATATCTAAATGTTGCATTTGATGCCAGTGAGCAGTAACATTATATGCATGGCTTTATACCAATAGAAATATCTAAATGTTGCATTTGATGCCAGTGAGCAGTAACATTATATGCATGGCTTTATACCAATAGAAATATCTTGATGGTGTATATGATGCCAGTGAGCAGTAACATTATATGCATGGCTTTATACCAATAGAAATATCTTGATGGTGTATATGATGCCAGTGAGCAGTAACATTATATGCATGGCTTTATATCAATAGATATATCTTGATGGTGTATATGATGCCAGTGAGCAGTAACATTATATGCATGGCTTTATACCAATAGATATATCTTGATGGTGTATATGATGCCAGTGAGCAGTAACATTATATGCATGGCTTTATACCAATAGATATATCTTGATGGTGTATATGATGCCAGTGAGCAGTAACATTATATGCATGGCTTTATATCAGTAGAAATATCTTGATGGTGTATATGATGCCAGTGAGCAGTAACATTATATGCATGGCTTTATACCAATAGATATATCTTGATGGTGTATATGATGCCAGTGAGCAGTAACATTATATGCATGGCTTTATACCAATAGATATATCTTGATGGTGTATATGATGCCAGTGAGCAGTAATGTTATATGCATGGCTTTATACCAATAGATATATCTTGATGGTGTATATGATGCCAGTGAGCAGTAATGTTATATGCATGGCTTTATATCAGTAGAAATATCTAAATGATGGATATTATGCCAGCATCCTATTATCTTGCTGTCTATCAATCTCTTCTCTTCTCTGCCTATCAATCTATTGTCTTGCCCATCTATCAATATCTTATCTTGCCCATCTATCAATCTCTTGTCTAGCCTGTCTATCAATCTCTTGCCTTGCCTGTCTATCAATCTCTTGTCTTGCCTGTCTATCAATCTCTTGTCTTGCCTGTCTATCAATCTCTTGTCTTGCCTGCCTATCAATCTCTTGTCTTGCCTGTCTATAAATCTCTTGTCTTGCCTGTCTATAAATCTCTTGTCTTGCCTGTCTATCAATCTCTTGTCTTGCCTGTCTATAAATCTCTTGTCTTGCCTGTCTATCAATCTCGTGTCTAGCCTGTCTATCAATCTCTTGTCTTGCCGGTCTATAAATCTCTTGTCTTGCCGGTCTATAAATCCCTTGTCTTGCCTGTCTATCAATCTCGTGTCTAGCCTGTCTATCAATCTCTTGTCTTGCCGGTCTATAAATCTCTTGTCTTGCCGGTCTATAAATCCCTTGTCTTGCCTGTCTATCAATCTCTTGTCTTGCACATTTATCAATCTCTTGTCTTGCCTGTCTATCAATCCCTTGTCTTGCACATCTATTAATCTCTTGTCTTGTCTGCCTATACATCTCTTGTCTTGCCTGTCTATCAATCTCTTGTCTTGTCTTTCTATCAATCTCTTGTCTTGCCTGTCTATCAATCTCTTGTCTTGCCTGTCTATAAATCTCTTGTCTTGCCTGCCTATCAATCTCTTGTCTTGCCTGTCTATAAATCTCTTGTCTTGCCTGCCTATCAATCTCTTGTCTTGCCTGCCTATCAATCTCTTGTCTTTCTATCAATCTCTTGTCTTGCCTGCCTATCAATCTCTTGTCTTGCCTGCCTATCAATCTCTTGTCTTTCTATCAATCTCTTGTCTTGCCTGCCTATCAATCTCTTGTCTTGCCTTTCTATCAATCTCTTGTCTTTCTATCAATCTCTTGTCTTGCCTGCCTATCAATCTCTTGTCTTGCCTGCCTATCAATCTCTTGTCTTGTCTTTCTATTAATCTCTTGTCTTGCCTGTCTATCAATCTCTTGTCTTGCCTGTCTATCAATCTCGTGTCTTGCCTTTCTATCAATCTCTTGTCTTGCCTGCCTATCAATCTCTTGTCTTGCCTGTCTATCAATCTCGTGTCTAGCCTGTCTATCAATCTCTTGTCTTGCCGGTCTATAAATCTCTTGTCTTGCCGGTCTATAAATCCCTTGTCTTGCCTGTCTATCAATCTCTTGTCTTGCACATCTATCAATCTCTTGTCTTGCCTGTCTATCAATCCCTTGTCTTGCACATCTATTAATCTCTTGTCTTGTCTGCCTATACATCTCTTGTCTTGCCTGTCTATCAATCTCTTGTCTTGTCTTTCTATCAATCTCTTGTCTTGCCTGTCTATAAATCTCTTGTCTTGCCTGCCTATCAATCTCTTGTCTTGCCTGCCTATCAATCTCTTGTCTTGTCTTTCTATCAATCTCTTGTCTTGCCTGTCTATCAATCTCTTGTCTTGCCTGTCTATCAATCTCGTGTCTTGCCTTTCTATCAATCTCTTGTCTTGCCTGTCTATAAATCTCTTGTCTTGCCTGTCTATAAATCTCTTGTCTTGCCTGTCTATCAATCTCTTGTCTTGCCTTTCTATCAATCTCTTGTCTTGCCTGTCTATCAATCTCTTGTCTTGCCTGCCTATCAATCTCTTGTCTTGCCTGTCTATCAATCTCGTGTCTAGCCTGTCTATCAATCTCTTGTCTTGCCGGTCTATAAATCTCTTGTCTTGCCGGTCTATAAATCCCTTGTCTTGCCTAGCCTGTCTATCAATCTCTTGTCTTGCCGGTCTATAAATCTCTTGTCTTGCCGGTCTATAAATCCCTTGTCTTGCCTTGCCTGTCTATCAATCTCTTGTCTTGCCTGCCTATAAATCTCTTGTCTTGCCTGTCTATCAATCTCTTGTCTTGCCTTTCTATCAATCTCTTGTCTTGCCTGTCTATCAATCTCTTGTCTTGCCTGCCTATCAATCTCTTGTCTTGCCTGTCTATCAATCTCTTGTCTTGCCTGTCTATCAATCTCTTGTCTTGCCTGTCTATCAATCTCTTGTCTTGCCTTGGCTTTCTATCAATCTCTTGTCTTGCATGTCTATAAATCTCTTGTCTTGCCTTTCTATCAATCTCTTGTCTTGCCTGTCTAAAAATCTCTTGTCTTGCCTGTCTATAAATCTCTTGTTTTGCCTGTCTATCAATCTCTTGTCTTGCCTTGGCTTTCTATCAATCTCTTCTCTTGCCTTTCTATCAATCTCTTGTCTTGTCTGTCTATCAATCTCTTGTCTTGCACGTCTATTAATCTCTTATCTTGCCTGTCTATCAATCTCTTGTCTTGCCTGTCTATCAATCTCTTGTCTTCCATGTCTATCAATCTCTTGTCTTGTCTCTGTGTCTGTCTCTGATGGGATTGATAAGCTTGCACTGTGGGTCTCTAAATAGTTTTTACCCCTCTGGGAAGATAATTGCTAGCCCTCCCCTGAATCTGGTATAAATAATATAACATTATCATCACAAGCTCCGTTTTCAGATACTCTACAGTAATAAGGTGCGCTATGGGAGGAGCTAAGTCTCAGGGCTTAGAAAAGATTGGTCCTGGAAGAATTGCATGATTCCTGTCAATTTAAAGGAAATGGTTTAATAAATATATTGCAGTTATATGTCTTCATTACCACATGCTAACAAATGTAAATGAATGTAAAGCATTAAACGCAGAGAGTTGGCTGTAAGTTTATACAATAACTGGAATTCATGTGTTTCTTAATATAACTCAGAGAAATGGGACAGCCTGAGATGTGTCCTATCCCTTCATTTCACTCCCACATAAAGAAGATGAATTCAGGCTTCTGAAGGAATCTTTTATCTTCCCCAAGTCAAGTCCGTTATTGCTGCCTGTACAGCACTGAGAATCTCAAGTCTAGACAGACTGTCAGTATATAACAATCCACAAAAAGGACGTCTACAATCATTTAAAGAATAAATTAAATTGAAAAGCAATCTGGTAAATTCTGCTTCTCATTTAAAGGACAACTGCAGGCAGACAGTTACATTATGTTTAATTGAAAGATTGCATCAAGTGCAGAAGTTGGAAATAGAAACGCTTTAATGTAAGAATACAAATAAAGTACCTCATTGAGCCCTCTCTGCTCTGTATAGCTCTATCAGGGGGTGGACCTGTTGTTTAGAATCTTTACTCTGTATAGTTCTATCAGGAGGCTGACATGTTGTTTAAAAGCTTTTCTCTGTATAGCTCTATCAGGGGGCAGACATGTTGTTTAGAATCTTTGCTCTGTATAGTTCTATCAGGGGTGGACATGTTGTTTGGAATCTTTGCTCTGTATAGCTCTATCAGGGGGCAGACATGTTGTTTAGAATCTTTGCTCTATATAGCTTTATCAGGGGGAGGACATGTTGTTTAGAATCGTTGCTGTGTATAGCTCTATGAGAGGGCGGACGTGTTGTTTAGAATCTTTGTCCTGTATAGCTCTATCAGGGGATGGACACATTGTTTAGAATCTTTGCTCTGTATAGCTCTATCAGGGGCGGACATTTTGCTGCTTAGAATCTTTGCTCTGTATAGCTCTATCAGAGGGTGGACGTGTTGTTTAGAATCTTTACTCTGTATAGTTCTATCAGGAGGCGGACATGTTGTTTAAAATCTTTTCTCTGTATAGCTCTATCAGGGGGCGGACATGTTGTTTAGAATCTTTGCTCTGTATAGCTATATCAGGGGGTGGACATGTTGTTTAGAATCTTTACTCTGTATAGTTCTATCAGGAGGCGGACATGTTGTTTAAAATCTTTTCTCTGTATAGCTCTATCAGGGGGCGGACATGTTGTTTAGAATCTTTGCTCTGTATAGCTATATCAGGGGGTGGACATGTTGTTTAGAATCTTTACTCTGTATAGTTCTATCAGGAGGCAGACATGTTGTTTAGAATCTTTACTCTGTATAGCTCTATCAGGGGGCAGACATGTTGTTTAGAATCTTTACTCTGAATAGCTCTATAAGGGGGCGGACATGTTGTTTAGAATCTTTGCTCTGTATAGCTATATCAGGGGCAGACATGTTGTTTAGAATCTTTGCTCTGTACAGCTTTATCAGGGGGCGGACATGTTGTTTAGAATCTTTGCCCTGTATAGCTCTATCAGGGGGCAGACATGTTGTTTAGAATCTTTGCTCTGTATAGTTCTATCAGGGGCAGACATGTTGTTTAGAATCTTTGCTCTGTACAGCTTTATCAGGGGGCGGACAAGTTGTTTAGAATCTTTACTCTGTATAGTTCTATCAGGAGGCTGACATGTTGTTTAAAAGCTTTTCTCTGTATAGATCTATCAGGGGGCGGACATGTTGTTTAGAATCTTTGCCCTGTATAGCTCTATCAGGGGGCAGACATGTTGTTTAGAATCTTTGCTCTGTATAGCTCTATCAGGGGGCAGACATAATGTTTAGAATCTTTGCTCTGTATAGCTCTATCAGGGGCGGACATGTTGCTGTTTAGAATCTTTGCTCTGTATAGCTCTATCAGAGGGTGGACGTGTTGTTTAGAATCTTTACTCTGTATAGTTCTATCAGGAGGCGGACATGTTGTTTAAAATCTTTTCTCTGTATAGCTCTATCAGGGGGCGGACATGTTGTTTAGAATCTTTGCTCTGTATAGCTATATCAGGGGGTGGACATGTTGTTTAGAATCTTTACTCTGTATAGTTCTATCAGGAGGCGGACATGTTGTTTAAAATCTTTTCTCTGTATAGCTCTATCAGGGGGCGGACATGTTGTTTAGAATCTTTGCTCTGTATAGCTATATCAGGGGGTGGACATGTTGTTTAGAATCTTTACTCTGTATAGTTCTATCAGGAGGCAGACATGTTGTTTAGAATCTTTACTCTGTATAGCTCTATCAGGGGGCAGACATGATTTTTAGAATCTTTACTCTGAATAGCTCTATAAGGGGGCGGACATGTTGTTTAGAATCTTTGCTCTGTATAGCTATATCAGGGGCAGACATGTTGTTTAGAATCTTTGCTCTGTACAGCTTTATCAGGGGGCGGACATGTTGTTTAGAATCTTTGCCCTGTATAGCTCTATCAGGGGGCAGACATGTTGTTTAGAATCTTTGCTCTGTATAGTTCTATCAGGGGCAGACATGTTGTTTAGAATCTTTGCTCTGTACAGCTTTATCAGGGGGCGGACATGTTGTTTAGAATCTTTACTCTGTATAGTTCTATCAGGAGGCTGACATGTTGTTTAAAAGCTTTTCTCTGTATAGCTCTATCAGGGGGCGGACATGTTGTTTAGAATCTTTGCTCTGTATAGTTCTATCAGGGGTGGACATGTTGTTTGGAATCTTTGCTCTGTATAGCTCTATCAGGGGGCAGACATGTTGTTTAGAATCTTTGCTCTATATAGCTTTATCAGGGGGAGGACATGTTGTTTAGAATCGTTGCTGTGTATAGCTCTATGAGAGGGCGGACGTGTTGTTTAGAATCTTTGTCCTGTATGGCTCTATCAGGGGATGGACACATTGTTTAGAATCTTTGCTCTGTATAGCTCTATCAGGGGCGGACATTTTGCTGTTTAGAATCTTTGCTCTGTATAGCTCTATCAGAGGGTGGACGTGTTGTTTAGAATCTTTACTCTGTATAGTTCTATCAGGAGGCGGACAGGAGGCGGACATGTTGTTTAAAATCTTTTCTCTGTATAGCTCTATCAGGGGGCGGACATGTTGTTTAGAATCTTTGCTCTGTATAGCTATATCAGGGGGTGGACATGTTGTTTAGAATCTTTACTCTGTATAGTTCTATCAGGAGGCAGACATGTTGTTTAGAATCTTTACTCTGTATAGCTCTATCAGGGGGCAGACATGTTGTTTAGAATCTTTACTCTGAATAGCTCTATAAGGGGGCGGACATGTTGTTTAGAATCTTTGCTCTGTATAGCTATATCAGGGGCAGACATGTTGTTTAGAATCTTTGCTCTGTACAGCTTTATCAGGGGGCGGACATGTTGTTTAGAATCTTTGCCCTGTATAGCTCTATCAGGGGGCAGACATGTTGTTTAGAATCTTTGCTCTGTATAGTTCTATCAGGGGCAGACATGTTGTTTAGAATCTTTGCTCTGTACAGCTTTATCAGGGGGCGGACATGTTGTTTAGAATCTTTGCCCTGTATAGCTCTATCAGGGGGCAGACATGTTGTTTAGAATCTTTGCTCTGTATAGTTCTATCAGGGGTGGACATGTTGTTTGGAATCTTTGCTCTGTATAGCTTTATCAGAGGGAGGACATGTTGTTTAGAATCGTTGCTGTGTATAGCTCTATGAGAGGGCGGACGTGTTGTTTAGAATCGTTGTCCTGTATGGCTCTATCAGGGGATGGACACATTGTTTAGAATCTTTGCTCTGTATAGCTCTATCAGGGGCGGACATTTTGCTGTTTAGAATCTTTGCTCTGTATAGCTCTATCAGAGGGTGGACACATTGTTTAGAATCTTTGCTCTGTATAGCTCTATCAGGGGCGGACATTTTGCTGTTTAGAATCTTTGCTCTGTATAGCTCTATCAGAGGGTGGACGTGTTGTTTAGAATCTTTACTCTGTATAGTTCTATCAGGAGGCGGAAATGTTGTTTAAAATCTTTTCTCTGTATAGCTCTATCAGGGGGTGGACATGTTGTTTAGAATCTTTGCTCTGTATAGCTATATCAGGGGGTGGACATGTTGTTTAGAATCTTTACTCTGTATAGTTCTATCAGGAGGCAGACATGTTGTTTAGAATCTTTGCTCTGTATAGCACTATCAGGGGGCGGACATGTTGTTTAGAATCTTTACTCTGTATAGTTCTATCAGGGGGAAGACATGTTGTTTAGAATCTTTACTCTGTATAGCTCTATCAGGGGTCGGACATGTTGTTTAGAATCTTTACTCTTTATAGCTATATCAGGGGGCAGACATGTTGTTTAGAATCTTTATTCTGAATAGCTCTATCAGGGGCGGACATGTTGTTTAGAATCTTTGCTCTGTATAGCTATATCAGGGGCAGACATGTTGTTTAGAATCTTTGCTCTGTACAGCTTTATCAGGGGGCGGACATGTTGTTTAGAATCTTTGCCCTGTATAGCTCTATCAGGGGGCAGACATGTTGTTTAGAATCTTTGCTCTGTATAGCTCTATCAGGGGGCAGACATAATGTTTAGAATCTTTGCTCTGTATAGCTCTATCAGGGGCGGACATGTTGCTGTTTAGAATCTTTGCTCTGTATAGCTCTATCAGAGGGTGGACGTGTTGTTTAGAATCTTTGCTCTGTACAGCTTTATCAGGGGGCGGACATGTTGTTTAGAATCTTTGCCCTGTATAGCTCTATCAGGGGGCAGACATGTTGTTTAGAATCTTTGCTCTGTATAGCTCTATCAGGGGCGGACATGTTGCTGTTTAGAATCTTTGCTCTGTATAGCTATATCAGGGGCAGACATGTTGTTTAGAATCTTTGCTCTGTACAGCTTTATCAGGGGGCGGACATGTTGTTTAGAATCTTTGCCCTGTATAGCTCTATCAGGGGGCAGACATGTTGTTTAGAATCTTTGCTCTGTATAGCTCTATCAGGGGGCAGACATAATGTTTAGAATCTTTGCTCTGTATAGCTCTATCAGGGGCGGACATGTTGCTGTTTAGAATCTTTGCTCTGTATAGCTCTATCAGAGGGTGGACGTGTTGTTTAGAATCTTTACTCTGTATAGTTCTATCATGAGGCGGACATGTTTAAAATCTTTTCTCTGTATAGCTCTATCAGGGGGCGGACATGTTGTTTAGAATATTTGCTCTGTATAGTTCTATCAGGGGGCAGACATGTTGTTTAGAATCTTTACTCTGTATAGCTCTATCAGGGGGCGGACATGTTGTTTAGAATCTTTACTCTTTATAGCTATATCAGGGGTGGACATGTTGTTTAGCATCTTTACTCTGTATAGTTCTATCAGGAGGCAGACATGTTGTTTAGAATCTTTGCTCTGTATAGCTCTATCAGGGGCAGACATGTTGTTTAGAATCTTTACTCTGTATAGCTCTATCAGGGGGCGGACATGTTGTTTAGAATCTTTGCTCTGTATAGCTATACCAGGGGCAGACATGTTGTTTAGAATCTTTGCTCTGTACAGCTTTATCAGGGGGCGGACATGTTGTTTAGAATCTTTACTCTGTATAGCTCTATCAGGGGGCGGACATGTTGTTTAGAATCTTTGCTCTGTATAGCTATATCAGGGGCAGACATGTTGTTTAGAATCTTTGCTCTGTACAGCTTTATCAGGGGGCGGACATGTTGTTTAGAATCTTTGCTCTGTATAGCTCTATCAGGGGGTGGACATGTTGTTTAGAATCTTTACTCTGTATAGTTCTATCAGGAGGCAGACATGTTGTTTAGAATCTTTGTTCTGTATAGCTCTATCAGGGGGCAGACATGTTGTTAAGAATCTTTGCTCTGTACTGCTCTATCAGGGGGCGGACATGTTGTTTAGAATCTTTGCTCTGTATAGCTCTATGAGAGGGCGGACGTGTTGTTTAGAATCTTTGTCCTGTATGGCTCTATCAGGGGATGGACACATTGCTTAGAATCTTTGCTCTGTATAGCTCTATCAGGGGTGGACACATTGTTTAGAATCTTTGCTCTGTATAGCTCTATCAGGGGCGGACATGTTGCTGTTTAGAATCTTTGCTCTGTATAGCTCTATCAGGGGGTGGACATGTTGTTTAGAATCTTTACTCTGTATAGTTCTATCAGGAGGCAGACATGTTGTTTAGAATCTTTGCTCTGTATAGCTATATCAGGGGCAGACATGTTGTTTAGAATCTTTGCTCTGTATAGCTATATCAGGGGGCGGACATGTTGTTTAGAATCTTTGCTCTGTATAGCTATATCAGGGGCAGACATGTTGTTTAGAATCTTTGCTCTGTACAGCTCTATCAGGGGGCGGACATGTTGTTTAGAATCTTTGCTCTGTATAGCTCTATCAGGGGGCAGACATGTTGTTTAGAATCTTTGCTCTGTATAGCTCTATCAGGGGGCGGACATGTTGTTTAGAATCTTTGCTCTGTATATTGCCTCAACATCCAGGCAATAGACCAGCACCGTCAGAGCAGTTTTCGTGATAATTGATCACGAAAACCGCTCGTTTCACCGCAGGACGTGTCAGACACGTCCTTTGTCGGGAAGAGGTTAAAAAAACATTTTTTGGAAGTGATGGAAATAGAAACATAGAATGTGTCACCGCCAGATAAGAACCATCCGGGCCATCTAGTCTGCACAATTTTCTAAATAATTTTATTAGTCCCCTCTTCCCTGTCTTATATCTAGGATAGCCTTGTGCCTATCCCACGCATGCTTAAACTCCTTCACTGTATTAACCTCTACCACTTCTACTGGAAGACAATTCCATGCACCCACTACCCTCTCAGTAATGTAATACTTTCATTAGTCCCTGGCCTTATCTTATATCTAGGATAGCCTTATACCTATCCCATGCATGCTTAAACTCCTTCACTGTATTACCCTCTACCACTTCTACTGGAAGACTATTCCATGCACCCACTACCCTCTCAGTAATGTAATACTTCCATTAGTCCCTGGCCTTATCTTATATCTAGGATAGCCTTATACCTATCCCACGCATGCTTAAACTCCTTCACTGTATTAACCTCTACCACTTCTACTGGAAGACTATTCCATGCATCCACTACCCTCTCAGTAATGTAATACTATCATTAGTCCCTGACCTTATCTTATATCTAGGATAGCCTTATACCTATACCCACGCATGCTTAAACTCCTTCACTGTATTAACCTCTACCACTTCTACTGGAAGACTATTCCATGCATCCACTACCCTCTCAGTAATGTAATACTTTCATTAGTCCCTGGCCTTATCTTATATCTAGGATAGCCTTATACCTATCCCATGCATGCTTAAACTCCTTCACTGTATTACCCTCTACCACTTCTACTGGAAGACTATTCCATGCACCCACTACCCTCTCAGTAATGTAATACTTCCATTAGTCCCTGGCCTTATCTTATATCTAGGATAGCCTTATACCTATCCCACGCATGCTTAAACTCCTTCACTGTATTAACCTCTACCACTTCTACTGGAAGACTATTCCATGCATCCACTACCCTCTCAGTAATGTAATACTATCATTAGTCCCTGACCTTATCTTATATCTAGGATAGCCTTATACATATCCCATGCATGCTTAAACTCCTTCACTGTATTAACCTCTACCACTTCTACTGGAAGACTATTCCATGCATCCACTACCCTCTCAGTAATGTAATACTTTCATTAGTCCCTGGCCTTATCTTATATCTAGGATAGCCTTATACCTATCCCACGCATGCTTAAACACCTTCACTGTATTAACCTCTACCACTTCTACTGGAAGACTATTCCATACATCCACAACCCTCTCAGTAATGTAATACTTTCATTAGTCCCTGACCTTATCTTATATCTAGGATAGCCTTATACCTATCCCACGCATGCTTAAACTCCTTCACTGTATTAACCTCTACCACTTCTACTGGAAGACTATTCCATGCATCCACTACCCTCTCAGTAATGTAATACTATCATTAGTCCCTGACCTTATCTTATATCTAGGATAGCATTATACCTATACCATGCATGTTTAAACTCCTTCACTGTATTAACCTCTACCACTTCTACTGGAAGACTGGGCAGTAAAGTGGCAAATGAGGTTCAATATAGACAAATGTAAAGTTATACATTATGGGTAAAATAATAACAAAGCAACATATACATTAACCCCTTAGTGACATGACTTTTTTGGCTTGTCCGACGCTTGGTGACATGGGCTGTTTTAACATTTCTGAGCAGTTTGTGTTTTGCTGTAATTTATTTCTGTCTCATTTAGTGTACCCGCACAAACTATATATTGTTTTTATCGTTATAAGAAGGGCTTTCTTTTGATACCATTATTTTGATAATAGCATATAATTTGATGTAAAAAAAATAATAAAATATGGCAAAACAATTGAAAAAATAATTTTTTTATGACTTTTATTTGAAAAATCGTATACTCATGTACAAGAGACAACAAAAAAACACTGCTAAAAAGTTTCTAATATATGTCCTGAGTTCAGAAATAGCCCATGTTTTTGTGCTTTTTTTATTCATGTTACAGGGCCAGAACTATAAGTGGTGCAAAGCTATTTTAAAATCCTTTCTTTCAAAATTAGCGATAGTGACATTGTAACACTGATTTCTGTACTAAATCCATGAATGACCCCCAACATGTACATATTTTTGAAAACTAGACAACTCAGGGCATTTAACTTGGGGTATTTTGACACATTTCATGTAGCCATTTTACCACCAATCTATGCCAAAGTTTGCAGCAAAAAATCTTTTTTTTTAATTTTTCACATATATTGCAATTTAGGTAAACATTACCTTAAAATGTGAAGGGGTATTTCCAAATAACACCTCAATATGTGTTCAGCAACATTTCCTGAGTACAGGGATACCACCCATGCATAGGTTTGTTGGTTTGTTTTGGGGCTAAAAGGCCACATTTAGGGGGTGCGCATTTTGATTTTCCAACTTGGAATTCTGACATGCAGAAAACTTGTGCCCATGTCCCATTTGGGACATTTTTGAAGCCAAAAAGTGTATTCTATCCCACAAAACCATATATTTTTGAAAACTAGACACCCTAGGCTATTTCAAATGGTAGTATTTTAACACTTTCCATGCACTAATTATACTACCAGCCTATGTCAATGTTATGGATAGTAATTTTTTTTCACATACATAGTACTTTGGGCATGAATTCACAGATCCTGTTATATGTCAGTGCCAAACAACACCTCAATATGTGTTCAGCAACATCTCCTGAGTACAGGGATACCCCCCATGTATAGGTTGGTTAGGTTATTTGGGGGTTAAAAGGCCACATTTGAGAGGTGCGCTTTTTGATTTTCCAACTTGGAATTCTGACGTGCAGAAAACCTGCGCCCATGTCCCATTTGGGAAATTTTTTAAGCCAAAAAGTGTATTCTATCCCACAAAACCATATATTTTTGAAAACTAGACACCCTAGGCTATTTCAAATGGTAGTATTTTAACACTTTCCATACACTAATTATACTACCAGCCTATGTCAATGTTATGGATAGTAATTTTTTTTCACATACATAGTACTTTGGGCATGAATTCACAGATCCTGTTATATGTCAGTGCCAAACAACACCTCAATATGTGTTCAGCAACATCTCCTGAGTACAGGGATACCCCACATGTATAGGTTGGTTAGGTTATTTGGGGGTTAAAAGGCCACATTTGAGAGGTGCGCTTTTTGGTTTTCCAACTTGGAATTCTGACGTGCAGAAAACCTGCGCCCATGTCCCATTTGGGACATTTTTGAAGCCAAAAAGTGTATTCTACCCCACAAAACCATATATTTTTGAAAACTAGACACCCTAGGGTATTTCAAATGGTAGTATTTTAACACTTTTCATGCACTAATTCTACCACCAGCCTATGTCAATGTTATGGATAGTAATTTGTTTTTCCCATTCATTGTACATCGGGCATGAATTCACAGATCCTATTATGTGTCAGTGCCAAACAACACCTTAATATGTGTTCAGCAACATCTCCTGAGTACAGGGATACCACCCATGTGTAGGTTAGTTAGATTATTTGGGGGCTAAAAGGCCACGTTTAGGGGGGGTGCATTTCCAACTTGGAATTTTGACATGTAGTCAGCCTGCGCCCATGTTCCATTTGGGACACTTTTGAAGCCTGTCAAAGTATTTTACCCCATAAAACCATATATTTTGGAAAACTAGACATCCTAGGGTATTTAAAATTGTGGTATTTTAACACTTTCCAAGTGCTAATTCTACCACCAACCTATGTCAAATGGTTGGGATGTCATTTTTTCCCCACACACATTGTAGTTCAGGCAGGAATTTTCAGATTCTGGTATTTGCCACTGCCAACCAACACCTCAATATGTGTTCAGCAACATCTCCTGAGTACAGGGATACCCCCCATGCATAGGTTTGTTGGTTTGTATTGGGTCTAAAATTCCACATTTAGGGGGTGCGCAATTCCAACCTGGAATTTTGACATGTAGTCAGCCTGCGCCCATGTTCCATTTGGAACATTTTTGAAGCCGTCCAATGAATTTTACCCCATCAAACCATATATTTTTGGAAAATAGACATCCTAAGGTATTTCAAATGGTGGTATTTTAATACTGTATAGGTACTAATTCTACCACCAGCCTTTGTAAAAGTTTGTGGTAGTACTTTTTTGGGAGATTTTTTTCCACATGCATTGTACTTCAGGCATGAATTCACAGATTCTGGTATATGTCACTGCCAAACAACAACCCAATATGTGTTCAGCAACATCTCCCGAGTACAGGGATAGCACCCATGCATAGGTTTGTTGGTTTGTTTTTGCCTAGAAGGCAACATTTGTGAGATGCGCATCTCAAAATTCCAACTTGGAATTTTGATATGTAGTCAACCTGCGTCCGTGTCCTTTATGGGATATATCTTTGAAGCCAGCCAATGTAATTTACCCCCACCAAACCATATATTTTTTTATCGGTAGACCCCCATCACTACTTGTGGCAAGGGCTCAGCAGCCACCGATACATCGCTAGATGATGTATCAGAAAGCTGAATAGGGTCAAAATCGAACCCTGAGTCCGCGGCCTCAGAATCAGTGCGTAAGCAGTGATCTCGAGCAAAGAAGGGGTTAATAGCTCTTAGAAGAGCCTATCTAGTACTGTAATACATTACAGTACAAAGAAATTAATCCATAAAACAGTGCAGACAGCAAAACATACTGTTGCTGTGCAAGATTACTGCTTACACAGTGATGAATGGCAGGGAAGGGGTTAATACACAGTGAAAGACTTTCATAAAACCTGCCAATTTTATAAAATGTTATTTTATATCACTAATACTGATCTGTCTCTTTCCGTCACAAAAATGTAAGTGAGGAGAGGGAGGCAGATCAATATTTGTGAATATTGATCCGATTAATTTTGATCTGACCAGGGCGAATGGTGAGCTTAATTGAGAAATCACCAAACCGCCTTTGCCACTAATTCGCTGTTACTGATCGCTATGCGCTCAGGCAGCTTAAAAAAAAAAATCTCAAATATTTTTACTTTACATGTAATCCCCTAGCGGGTATGTGTAAAAAAAAATAAAAAAATAAAAATATGCAGACAGATAAAAATTGCTTTGGCGTCAATATCATTGCGTAAGCAGTGATCGACGGCAAATAAGGGGTTAATAACTCTTAGAAGAGCCTTTTTAGTACTGTAATAAATTACAGTACAAAAAAAATTAACCCCTAAAAAATTCACAAACAGCAAAAATAAATGCGCTGCTGTGCACGATCACTGCTTATGCAAGATCAGTGGCAGGGAAGGGGTTAAACGCAGGGAATTGCTTTGATAAAAATTGTTTTATTGTTTTATTATTTGTGTGTTGTGTATTTATTGTTTTTTTTAACTTTTACTTACTTTTAGAACTTTGATCTGTCTCTCTCCCTCACTAAAAAAAATGTGAGGAGAGGGAGGCAGATCATAACTGGTCAGATCAATATAGAGTTAATATTGATCTGACCAGTAAGTGGGGATGTTCAGCAGAACATCCCCACTGCCTGTCAGTGTGCCTGGCAGTCACTGATTGCCTCTGTGAAGAGGCAATCGTGTGACAGCCAGAGAGCACAGGAAGCAGGTACTTCCTGCCTCCTGTGCTCTTGCCCTTAGAAGGGCAGCGCCATCTTGGTCACTCAGTGACCAAGATCGTGCATTTTTTTTGTGTGTTTCTGATTGCCTCGACTTGCGAGGCAATCAGAAACACTTTCTGAGCATAGGAAGCGAAAGATTCGCATCCTATGCTCGTTTTTGAAATGCCCGCGTTTTAAAATACCATCAGAGCACTGAAAGCGGAAAAACTCCGCTTTCAGTGCTCGTTTTGACACAGGACGGACCTAGTCCGTCCTGTGTCGCCAAGGGGTTAAATGGTATCTCCCTGGGAAAAAGTACTAATGAAAAGGATTTAGGAATCATTGTAGATAACAAACTTGGCAACAGTGCCCAATGCCAGTCAGCAGCTGCAAGGGCCAATAAGATATTGGCATGTTTAAACGAGGTATAGATTCACGGGAGGAGGATATCATCTTGCCTCTTTACAAATCAATGGTAAGACCTCACCTTGAATATGCAGTACAATTCTGGGCACCAGTCCTTAAAAAGGATATTATGGAACTAGAAAAAGTGCAAAGGAGAACTACAAAATTAATAAGGGGTTTGGAGGATCTTAGTTATGAAGAGAGACTTAAAAAATTGCATTTATATATGTTAGAAAAAAGGCGTCTCAGAGGGGATATGATAACATTATATAAATATGTGCAGGCCAATATAAAGAGCTCTCCAGGGACCTGTTCATTAACAGAAAGGTACAAAGAACAAGAGGTCACCCCCTCAGACTGGAAGAGCAAAGATTTCATAGACAGCAAAGGAAGGGATTCTTTACGGTTAGGACAATAAAGTTATGGAACTCACTGCCAAGAGAGGTAGTGCTAGCAAACACAATAGATGCATTTAAACATGGTCTGCAGAACATACAGGGCTAATAATAATATAATAAGCATTAATAATAGAGCTTATTGATCGAAGGAGAAATCTAATTGACCCTTTGAGTCAAGAAGGATTTTTTTCCCCCAGGAGGCAAAATTCTAAATTGCTTCCTTAGGGGTTTCTGCTTCTGTTGGATCAAAAGCTGGAATGATGGGTAGATGGGTTGAACATGATGGACTTGTGTCTTTTTTCGACCTAAATTACTATGTTACTATGTTATGTTACTATTCCATACATCCACTACCCTCTCAGTAAAGTAATACTTCCTGATTTTACTTTTAAATCTTTGTCCCTTAACGCAAAGTCCCCCTGACACAAGTCTCTATGCTCCCCATAGAGGGAAGACTATGGGGATTGGGGAGCATATCCACAATTCGGATAAGATAATGTCATCATGAAAATTGCGCATAATGTTCGCTTTCCGTGACAATATGTATGCACTTCACTGATGTCTGAGTGGTCCGAAGTCACGGGTAATCTGGATCACGTTATCCCAAGTCATCCAAAACTGAGAGATTTTATCTTGGAGTTACCCGAGCTGACCCTTTAGAAATTAACAACGAGAAAATATATATATATGTTTTTTGCACCAGAGATTTACCCTGTGCCCCATGTGCAAACTCTACCGCTTCAGACACGTTAAATGTCCCTCCAAATAAGAATCATTGTTATATTGGAGAGAGACCCCACAAGGCAGACGGATGCAGCTAGCTTGCCAGCTGTAACCTCGGTATAAAGTATATGTCATGATAAATGTCACAGACGGGAGTGAAAGGGAGAGAATTATTCTCTCATCTATCTGCACAATCTGCTAGACAACGAAACTGCACCAAATAATATGATCAGGGCGAGGGCGGGATAATAAAAGCTCCCGCAGGTCTCGTCTGCTAACCTTGGCTTAAGGCAGAGCGTCGGCGGCCGCGTATCATTCACACAGGAGCGTATATCAGGAGTTATTCATTCTACGCCGGAGACGGCTTATCATAAACATCCTCTCTCTGTATTTTATCTCCCTGCGTCAGGGTGAAATCCTGATCCTGTCTCTCAGCTCGTCTGGAGTCTGCAGAGAGGACCGTCCATCTCGGATCCCTCTCTTTATTCAATAAAGAGTGACTTGCAGGGAATGGAGAAGAGAATTTCAAAACTTGAGAGACAACACATTTCAAAATGTGTTTTAAATGTGTCTGTGGATCTCCTGCTTATGACATCATGTGTGACACGGTATGCAAATTACCTGCTTTTCAATGGGAAACGTGTAATTTGCATATCAGGCCACAGGTGATGTCATAAGCAGGGGGCACAGACACATTTAAAACACATTTTTCTCCTCATTTAGAGATTTGCTGGCAGTTTTGCTAATACAATGTATGGATCATTTTGAATTATTTGGTATTCTCTAAGGTCACAGTAATAGCTGTTTGTAGGTGCCACAGCCCCTCTCATCTTAAACCCATCACTATGCTAGAAATAGTGGGCCTGAGCCAACATGTGTGAAAATGGATTATTTGTTCTGCAAAGTATAACAGTCAGCAAACAATTGGCGATTTGAGGCCGGTCAGTGGACATACTGTAAGTAATAAAAACATTGTTTTTAAAGTTTTTATTATTTTTTAAAGGTTTGGGAAGACCCTTGCTCAAGGAGGAAGATAGAAATGTATTTGGTAGATGAAATATTATTATTAATACAACTAGTGACTAGTGTTGAGCGAACCCGAACTGCACTGGGTTCGTACCGGACATTACGGTGTCCGTGCCACGAACCCGAAACCCGGACATTTCACTGTACGTCAGTGTTGGAGTTCGAGGTTCGGCTATAAACCGAAAGTCTATAAACCGAACGATATTCGGTTTATAGACTTTCTTTTTATAGAATAGCAATAGCATTACATGTATTCTATAAAACGAAAGTCTATAAACCGAATGTCTTTCGGTTTATAGACTTTCAGTTTATGTAATACATGTAAAGAAAGCCCTGGATTTAAGCATTAACAGGAAGGGCTACATGACTTGTGACCAGATCAGGAGATTTACCTATCAGTTGCATTGTTAGTGGTTAATTATTGCCCAGTCATGGGTCTACCAGATAACCCTGGATATAAGCATTATCAGTAAGGGGCTACATGACTCTGACTCATGATCAGATCATGGGTTTTACCTAACAGTTACATTGTATAGTGATCATGTCCCAAACATGGGTCCTCCAGGAGGCCCTGGATTTAAGCATTATGAGTAAGGGCTACATGTCCCTGACTCATGGTCAGATCAGGGGGTTTTTACCTAACAGTTACACTGTATAGTGGTTGATCATGCCCCAGGCATGTGTCCTCCTGGGAGTGACAGGCTGGGTATCCAGTAAAGTTTCTCCTAAGTGGGTGGGATATAGATTAGTATATAGATGTGGGAGTTTTTTGATGTTCATTACGATCAATTTAACAAAAGAGATTTTCCCTCCCTCCCTCCCTCCCCAGATTTTGGCTTCGTATTCCCGTGTGGTGGCAGGGGTTCCTACGAGAATTGGCTCCTGAGCAGGTGGCCCTCACAGGGAGGGCTACGATGGGTGCACTGTCCAATGGGCGGCAGTGCGCAATCTCCTCAGGGCAGGTTCCTGAGGAGTGGTTCGGGGAATGATACCACCAGCTAGGAGGATGCGGCTGGTGGTTTTTCCTACCACCGGAATACAATGTTACGATTGCGCTTGGGGGCCAATTCTCACGGGATCTCGCCAAGGGAAAGGCTAATAGTTTGTATTATTAGCCTTATGTATATATTTGTTCATATATGTTATTATATGTCAATAATGTTATTAAAGTTTATATTTGTCACAGTGTGGTTTTAAAATAAACGCTGGGGCCTTCGAACTCCAATCTGGTGTGGTGTACTTTATTGGGGGGATATAGGTTTTTTCCAGTGGGGTTCTCTAAGTAGATGGTTCCTTAGTCATGCTATTCTATAAGCCGAAATAGAGTCCCCATTCATAAGAATAGGTCAATTGACCTATTCTTATGAATGGGGACTCTATTTCTGTTTAAAAAAATAGCAATAGCATTACATATATTACATCTGAGAGTCAAATAGAACAGTCCAATACTGTGCTTACAGCGCACTTTGAACAATTCTGGCTACCTCCTCCTCCTCCAGCGCCGCTTCCACCTACACCGCCACGGTCACCGCCTCCTCAACCTATGGGTCACTTAGTATAAGCTGAAAGAGAATACCCTGCACTCCAACCCTCTCTCAAATGGATAATTCTGTTGATCCTCCTGGCAGCCATGCTTTAGATTTAGATTTATGTTCTTCCAAAGCTAAAATCAAAAATTCCATCTAGTGCTATTTTATGGCTCAGCTGTATTTGTAATTTGTCTTTATTTTATGTTATTTTAAGTTATTTCCCTATCCACATTTGTTTGCAGGGCACTTGTCCTACTCTTACCCCCATTTTACTTCCTTTGCAGCCCTCAAGCCCTTTCCAGGACTTTTTTAGAGGCATTTTAGTGGCCAAAAGTTTGTGTCCCCATTGACTTCAATGGGGTTCGGGTTCGGGGTCAAGTTCGAGCACGGACCCAGACTTTTTTCCGAAGTTCGGTCGAACTTCTCGAACCCGAACATCCAGGTGTCCGCTCAACTCTACTAGTGACCAAAGATCTGGGCATATCCCTCATCCAGTTTATATGTGGAGACACAGAGGAACTGGGCATCTCCCTCATCCAGTTTATAAGTGGAGACACAGAGGAACTGGGCATCTCCCTGATCCAGTTTATAAGCGGAGACACAGAGGAACTGGGCATCTCCCTCATCCAGTTTATAAGTGGAGACACAAGGGAACTGGGCATCTCCCTCATCCAGTTTATAAGTGGAGACACAAGGGAACTGGGCATCTCTCTAATCCAGTTTATATGTGGAGACACAAGGGAACTGGGCATCTCTCTAATCCAGTTTATATGTGGAGACACAGAGGAACTTGGCATCTCTCTAATCCAGTTTATATGTGGAGACACAGAGGAACTTGGCATCTCTTTAATACAGTTTATAAGTGGAGACGCAGAGGAACTGGGTATCTCCCTGATCTAGTTGATAAGCAGAGACACAGGGGAACTGGGCATCTCTCTAATTCAGTTTATAAGTGGAGACACATAGGAACTGGGCATCTCCATCATCCACTTTATATGTGGAGACACAGGGGAACTATGCATCTCCCTCATCCAGCTTACAAGTGGAGACACGGGGGAACTGGTCATCTCCCTCATCCAGTTTATATGTGGAGACACAGAGGAACTGGGCATCTCCCTGATACGGTTTATAAGTGGAGACACAGAGGAAGTGGGCATCTCTCTGATCTAGTTTATAAGCAGAGACACAGGGCAACTGGGCATCTCCTTGACCCGGTTTATAAGCAGAGACACAGAGGAACTGGGCATCTCCCTGATACGGTTTATAAGTGGAGACACAGAGGAACTGGGCATCTCCTTGACCCGGTTTATATGTGGAGACACAGAGGAACTGGGCATCTCCCTGATACGGTTTATAAGTGGAGACACAGAGGAACTGGGCATCTCCCTGATACGGTTTATAAGTGGAGACACAGAGGAAGTGGGCATCTCTCTGATCTAGTTTATAAGCAGAGACACAGGGCAACTGGGCATCTCCTTGACCCGGTTTATAAGCAGAGACACAGAGGAACTGGGCATCTCCCTGATACGGTTTATAAGTGGAGACACAGAGGAACTGGGCATCTCCCTGATACGGTTTATATGTGGAGACACAGAGGAACTGGGCATCTCCCTGATATGGTTTATAAGTGGAGACACAGAGGAACTGGGCATCTCCCTGATACGGTTTATATGTGGAGACACAGAGGAACTGGGCATCTCCCTCATCCAGTTTATAAGTGGAGACACAGAGGAACTGGGCATCTCCCTCATCCAGTTTATAAGTGGAGACAGAGGAACTGGGCATCTCCTTGACCCGGTTTATAAGCGGAGACACAGAGGAACTGGGCATCTCCCTCATCCATTTTATATGTGGAGATATGAGGGAACTGGGCATCTCCCTGAACAGGCACAAAGTGGATTGGGCATTTTATCTTATCCAGCATGATGGGAGTTGGAGTTGTCATATAGCAGTCTAATTAGTTAATTATATAAATAGCATGGTGCCTCTGTGCTATATCTGTATGAAATGTGATAACCATTCTCTGTTATTTTTGGGTCCAGTAAACACATATAATAGAGTTACACCCCTGATCCAAAAGCCCCTTTGTTCGGAGTGCAAATATAGTATAGAGTTTCACCCCCCTTTGTTTGGGGTGCACATATAATGCAGAGTTACACCCACCTATGTTTGGGGTGCACATATAATACAGAGTTACACCCCCCTATGTTTGAGGTGCACATATAATACAGAGTTACACCCCCCTATGTTTGGGGTGCACATATAATACAGAGTTACACCCCCCTATATTTGGGGTGCACATATAATACAGAGTTACACCCCCCTATGTTTGGGGTGCACATATAATACAGAGTTACACCCCCCTATGTTTGGGGTGCACATATAATACAGAGTTACACCCCCCTATGTTTGGGGTGCACATATAATACAGAGTTACACCCCCCTATGTTTGGGGTGCACATATAATACAGAGTTACACCCCCCTATGTTTGGGGTGCACATATAATACAGAGTTACACCCCCCTATGTTTGGGGTGCACATATAATACAGAGTTACACCCCCCTATGTTTGGGGTGCACATATAATACAGAGTTACACCCCCCTATGTTTGGGGTGCACATATAATGCAGAGTTATACCCTCCTATGTTTGGGGTGCACATATAATACAGAGTTACACCCCCCTATGTTTGAGGTGCACATATAATACAGAGTTACACCCCCCTATGTTTGGATAGAACCAGTTGCAGGGAGCAGGTCTCTGGTTCCTGTTGTGATGTCTCTGTTTAGCAGACTAATATAATCATTCATCTGCCATCTGTCTTGTCATCTCCAATAAACTAATAAGGATAAAGAAAGCTTGTTATGTACAGAGCCAGCTAGAAAGGAAATTAGCTCTGTTATACATTTAATAGCATGCTGTCTCTCCTCCGATCACTCACTCCCCATTTGGTGGCTTGTTAAACACTGGGCATTGACTCATTTATCACTGGTCTAGGTGGTGCTGGACCCAAACAAAGCATTATAGGGACTCCATCTGCTAAGCTATGTTTGTACGGCCTGGCGTTTGAAATTCAGTGTTTAGTTTAGAAGTAGTTTAGGTTGAAAAAATACTTGCGTCCATCAAGTTCAACCCTCTTCCTATCCAGTGTTTAGCTGCTGATCCAAAAGAAGCCAAATAAAAACCCCTTCAACAATTTTGAATTCTGCTTTCAGTGGGAAAAAATCCCTTCTTGACTCCTAATGGCAATCAGATTTCTCCTGGATCAACAAGCACTCAATAAATATTACTGCCTATACTAACATGCATAGCCCTCTATCTTCTTCAGGCAGTGAATTCCATATCTTTATTGTCCTTACTGTAACAAATCACTTCTGCTGTCGTAGACTAAATCTCCTTTCTTCCAGTCTTAGCAGGTGACCTCTTGTCCCTTCTTCTAGTGTTAGCGGGTGACCTCTTGTCCTTTCTTCCAGTCTTAGCGGGTGACCTTTTTGTCCTTTCTTCCAGTCTCAGCGGGTGACCTCTTGTCCTTTCTTCCAGTCTTAGCGGGTGACCTCTTGTACTTTCTTCCAGTCTTAGCGGGTGACCTCTTGTCCTTTCTTCCAGTCTTAGCGGGTGACCTCTTGTCCTTTCTTCCAGTCTTAGCGGGTGACCTCTTGTCCTTTCTTCCAGTCTTAGCCGGGTGACCTCTTGTCCTTTCTTCCAGTCTTAGTGGTTGACCTCTTGTCCTTTCTTCAAGTCTTAGCGGGTGACCTCTTGCTCTTATTCCAGTCTTAGCGGGTGACCTTTTGTCCTTTCTTCCAGTCTTAGCAGGTGACCTCTTGTCCTTTCTTCCAGTCTTAGCGGGTGACCTCTTGTCCTTTCTTCCAGTCTTAGCGGGTGACCTCTTGTCCTTTCTTCCAGTCTTAGTGGGTGACCTCTTGTCCTTTCTTCCAGTCTTAGCGGGTGACCTCTTGTCCTTTGTTCTGTTAATGAACAGGTCTTTAGAAAGCCCTGTGTTTGGGCCCTGTATTTATTTAACAATTCCATCTGTCATGAATAAAGCTACAACTATTTTAACACTTTTCTAAACGAAACACGAGTAAGAGAAAGACATGAACGTAACCTGGCTGGACTTACCTGAGTCTGAACCGTCAAATGTTCCAATAATCGGAAAAACGGGGGAAAAAACCCAGCAAGATTCTCAGGTGAGTGAAATAACAAAAACAAGCCATCGGGGGTCATGAAATGATCACATTTAATGAACAAACTCTCATTTTATATACATCTATAAAAAATTCAAATACAGCATGTTAACATCATTTTCCCCATTTTTTAAACTTTTTTTTTTTTTTTTTTTAATACTTGGACAAACGGTATTAAATACTGCAAGGTAGAGCTTTTTGTACAAAATATGAGCGTTTCCCAAGATAGAGGAAATAATTAATTAAAGAGGTGTCTGCACGGCTACCTTTCCATTCTGTCTTTCCAGAGACTGTCTACGAGTTTCTCGTTAGAAACGCATCCAGATTATGGCTGAATGCCGAAAAACGTCAGAAATGAAAAAACGAGTTTCCAATGAGGGAACATCACTGTCAGACATTCCCGTTAACGAGCTTCATTAAGGGGTAACATTGTGCATTGAGTCAAACCGAAGCTACGGAGAACATTCCCCATATTCTGTAGCACTGAGATACAATAATTAGACACAAGTTAGCAAACCAGGCTTAGAAATAAACTTTGGCTTCTGTAGTTTTTAACAAACAATGGTAAAACGAAGACGTTTGCACTCCTCTTTATCCGGTAAAAAAGTAGCAAATTTTTATTTTCACTGGATCAACCGATATGGCATAAAAATATATGAAACGTGGAGACACATACAGGACAAGGGAAAAAAAAGAAATCGCCTTACTAAGTACCGATTAGGTACGAAACGCGTAAGGCAATTAATTTTTTTCCCTTGTCCTGTATGTGTCTCCACGTTTAATATATTTTTATGCCATATCGGTTGATCCACTGAAAATAAAAATGTGCTACTTTTTTACCGGATAAAAGGAGTGCAGGCGTCTTCGTTTTACCATTGTTTGTTATTCCTGGCTGTCTCCACTGCAGGACGAAGCACCCACACACCGGATTATAGCACAAAGAAAATACTGCAACTCAACGGGTAGAGACGGCTATTTCTCCCTTTTTTTGGGGAGTTCTCTCTTTTATTTCTGTCGTTTTTACCCTGACAAAGTTCTTTTATTTCTTCCTTTGCCCTCCAAAGTGTTCAATTTCACTTCCAGGTCAAGTAACATTGTGTGTAGTGTGAATGTACGGCCTATAAATACTGATGACAGGTTTGAACTATACATTGTGTTAGTGGAATTGCAGCAAAGGCAGAAATTAAGAGACTATAATACTTCCTATGCGCAGTAACCAAGACTGCCCAGCGCAGAGTGGAACGGCTGAGAGGCACATGATGACTTTATACACACAATTAAATCACATTTTCCTTTAAATCTATACGTTTGCTCCAGCTCTGCCAACACAAAGATCATTCTCCACTATTCTGTATACTCTACAATCATATTATTGACGAGAGATCTTGTAGAGATCTCCTCGAGTGATCATGAGAGGTGAGCCAGCTTTAGATCTCACGCTAAAGACTGTAACAGTTTCTTGTAAGAACTGCTGGTCAACCACAAAGCAAACCTTTAAAACACAAACAAGAAGAGGTTCTAATGTTAATTAAACTGATGTATAAAAGTAGCAACTCTTTGAGTTTCTCAGTTTCAGGAATGGGGGGAGGTGTTTTCGTAGACAAACCTTACTTCCTTAGCAACAACCTTTACTGCCTCTTTAATTTCCATTCAGTGTCTGGATTTATTTACATAGACTGTATATTTATTACTGTTTGAATAAAATCTTCACCACACAGGCGATATCGCAATCTTGGACAGGATTAACCCTCTCTTGAAATTTCCAACGGTTATTGGATTGCAACATCCCATTACCCTTAAGCACAAGATCCTGGCTGGCTAACACTGATCAATATGTGTACATCAGTATGCAACTCCCACCACCTCTATCCAGATAATGTGCCCCATTCTTGTACACGGGCTCACAGCGCCTTCATATATCCCCGGATTGTGTTTATTATAATCCTGAAAAGAGATGTTGAACCTTGTGGGCATACCCCCCCCCTCTAATTTGACTTCTGGTGAGTAGGAATTAATAGAATAAACTGGTTCTTATTAATATGGGTGGACTATTCTTCCCCCCCCCCCCCCTCTTCAGGATGCAGTCTGGATATTTTTACAGCAGTTTTCATTCATTGTCACCTGTGAAAAATGTTTCATTGGTGGGACACTCAGTCGGGGGCCACGTTTTATTGATTAAAATGGCAGTGTACGTTTTTCTCAGTATTCTGGGATATAAAACACAGGTTTCCTCTCTAGTGTTGGATCAGTGGAGATAAAGGCTTTATTTCGGGGTGCTGATAATAAATGTACACTGCAGGGCTGTAATCTGCAGAAGATAGACAAGCCTGTAACAGTAACACCGGTACAATCTGTGTCATCCTTAATTAATACATATACACAGCATGGCTTCAAATGCATCTGCCTTCCCACATAACTCTCCTTAATCAGGAAACATTTCATATGAAAAGATATATTATTTAAATCTCTTACTGAACGTTTAACGTTTGTGCAGAACTGTGCCACACGGAGAGTATACTAGAACTAAGCACATTTATCTGCAGTGCTTCTTACTCCCTTTACACTAGGTGGCGCTGTGGGGCCACAGACATCAATAGCAAACAGCTCCACTGCAGACTAGTGGCTGAAAGTGGTGCTGCATGCCAATAGTGCTGTTCTAGGTTTGATCAATTGGCCAACATTGTAAGTCTGTTTGTTTGATTTTGTAGGAATTTGCTTTAAAAAGGGAGCAATGTCAACACTTTTACACTAACAACGAATTGCCCCTGATTTGCTGACATGATTACACCTGTTGTAAATCATTTATCCTGTTTAGATAGAGTGGGGGAGAGAAACCCAGCACATACTTTGTGGAACATGTGATTGTGGGGTGTGGTCTGTCGAGGCACGGGGTCGGCAAGTTGAAACTTGCCAACGGAACCCCCGTAAAACAACCTCTGGGTAGCAGAGCTCCTCCTCCACAGACCATGCCCCAAAAGCAGACCCTGGAAAAGTAATTGTCCCAGTGCTGATCCATACATAATCACTGATATCCTCTAAACAAATCATAACATAAAGATAACGTACACTCTGATTACATTGGCCCATTTATTACTGGTTTAATAACTCTAGTGTTGCTTTCTTGTGAAGTTATCGGAGTGCAGTCTTGGTTATTTCTGGTGGGGCTTACAGTACGAAATCATGGTGAGTGCTGTAGCCGTAGGGGTTGCTGGTAAAACTCTGTCTACTTGAGTTTTTGGAGTTTCCAGAGGATTTTGTTTAATATAAGATAATTGCTTCAGTCACCTCACCTTCTACATGGGATCTTACTGATCCTTTGGGTGTCGGATGAAGACACCAGGGTGGGTGTAGATTATATGTCCTTCATTTTCCAGCCAGCCTGTTTCCATTACGAAACTGTACTCCACAAAAAGCAAACCGTACATTGAACAAACCCCATAGACCATAAAGGCCTTCCGATCGGCGCCATCTATAATGGAGAGAGGGCACACACCGAATCACTCTATTATTACAGAGAGCAGGGTCTTTGTCCTCAGCCAGAGATGAGGATTTTTCTGTAAGAAAGTTGTGGAATAAGTCTGCTCGATTGTAATGTGTTCATCAAAAAAATGTTTCTCTTCCCAAGATGCTGCCAATAGTGTCTCAGAAATGTTACCCCCCTCCCCCCCATTCCTGGAATAACTGTTGGGGGATTGATTGACTGGAAACACGTTTCGCTGAACAATCCAACAAGTCTCATTAAATTGACCAAGAGAAGAAACTGATTGAGATGTGTATTTCCGCCAATCGGTAGCAAAACGAGTGAAATAACGCCCACCATTCCCCCAAAAAAGGAGAAAAGAAAGCGGAAAACGTAGTCTGTATTGATCGTTAAGAGGGAACGGATGAGAAATAAAGGCGCGTATGGTTAAAAAGAAGGTGCCTTTTATACCACCAAGCAAGAGTTTGGCTCAGAATATACCAGAAGCTTTTGCACTGGGTCTTGCGCTCTGGTTCGCTGTGGCGTGTCTCTGTGGTGTCTTGGGGAGCACAGCAATGTGGGAAAGAAACTAGCAGTTGTCTTTGGCATGACGGTATAGCTGTATGATCCAGTCTTGACGTCCCTCTAAACAGAACTTGTTCCAAAGTCTCCACTAAAGAAAATGACCGTTCGGCCCACCGAGATGCTGTGCAAGCTGTTGATTTGGTTAGCTTTCAATAAAGCTATCCTTGTTTTGGCAGACATGTTTTTTTATTCCCTCTCCAGAATCCAGTTTCAGCATTGTCTGTTTTTTTTGGGGGGGGATATTTTATTTTTCCTTTTTAATACAATTTTATAACTCGATGGGTGTGGCACGTGCTCCATATTTAGGTGGATTTGTCCATTCTAAGAAAAAAATCAACAAAGAGAAAATGAAAAGAAATGGTTTCCTCCATAACATGTGCAAAATAGAGAAAAAAACAACGTATCGAAACCTTGCTTCACCAGGAACGTAAAGAAGGATCTGAAAAACAAAAAAACATCCAGACAGTTATTACCCTAACGTTACTCAAAACAACCAGCAAAACATGATATGTCAACATTAATTTATTTGTTAAATTTGCCTGAAAAAAATCAAAAAATGTTTCCTACTGTGTTATTATCCATCAGTTGTCCCTCTTAATCCCACTTACTGAATTTCTGCCGTTTTATTGCTAGTAATTTGAATAGATCTGACATTAACTCCTCCTACTACTCATTCCACGCATACAGCTGTATGATCTGTTACCTGAATAGATCTGACATTAACTCCTCCTACTTCTCATTCCACGCATACAGCTGTATGATCTGTTACCTGAATAGATCTGACATTAACTCCTCCTACTTCTCATTCCACGCATACAGCTGTATGATCAGCTACCTGAATAGATCTGACATTAATTCCTCCTACTTCCCATTCCACGCATACAGCTGTATGATCAGATACCTGAATAGATCTGACCTTAACTCCTCCTACTTCTCATTCCACGCATACAGCTGTATGATCAGCTACCTGAATAGATCTGACATTAACTCCTCCTACTTCCCATTCCACGCATACAGCTGTATGATCAGCTACCTGAATAGATCTGACCTTAACTCCTCCTACTTCTCATTCCACGCATACAGCTGTACGATCAGCTACCTGAATAGATCTGACATTAACTCCTCCTACTTCCCATTCCACGCATACAGCTGTATGATCAGCTACCTGAATAGATCTGACATTAACTCTTCCTACTTCTCATTCCAGGCATACAGCTGTATGATCAGCTACCTGAATAGATCTGACATTAACTCTTCCTACTTCTCATTCCACGCATACAGCTGTATGATCAGCTACCTGAATAGATCTGACATTAACTCTTCCTACTTCTCAATCCAGGCATACAGCTGTATGATCAGCTACCTGAATAGATCTGACATTAACTCCTCCTACTTCCCATTCCACGCATACAGCTGTATGATCAGATACCTGAATAGATCTGACAATAACTCCTCCTACTTCTCATTCCACGCATACAGCTGTATGATCAGCTACCTGAATAGATCTGACATTAACTCCTCCTACTTCCCATGCCACGCATACAGCTGTATGATCAGATACCTGAATAGATCTGACATTAACTCCTCCTACTTCCCATTCCACGCATACAGCTGTATGATCGGCTACCTGAATAGATCTGACATTAACTCCTCCTACTTCTCATTCCACGCATACAGCTGTATGATCGGCTACCTGAATAGATCTGACATTAACTCCTCCTACTTCCCATTCCACGCATACAGCTGTATGATCAGCTACCTGAATAGATCTGACCTTAACTCCTCCTACTTCTCATTCCACGCATACAGCTGTATGATCAGCTACCTGAATAGATCTGACATTAACTCCTCCTACTTCCCATTCCACGCATACAGCTGTATGATCAGCTACCTGAATAGATCTGACATTAACTCTTCCTACTTCTCATTCCAGGCATACAGCTGTATGATCAGCTACCTGAATAGATCTGACATTAACTCTTACTACTTCTCATTCCAGGCATACAGCTGTATGATCAGCTACCTGAATAGATCTGACATTAACTCCTCCTACTTCTCATTCCACACATACAGCTGTATGATCAGCTACCTGAATAGATCTGACATTAACTCCTCCTACTTCTCATTCCACGCATACAGCTGTTTGATCGGCTAACTGAATAGATCTGACATCAACTCCTCCTACTCCTCATTCCACGCATACAGCTGTATGATCAGCTACCTAAATAGATCTGACATTAACTCCTCCTACTTCTCATTCCACGCATACAGCTGTATGATCGGCTAATTGAATAGATCTGACATTAACTCCCCCTACTTCTCATTCCACGCATACAGCTGTATGATCAGCTACCTGAATAGATCTGACATTAACTCCTCCTACTTCTCATTCCACGCATACAGCTGTATGATCAGCTACCTGAATAGATCTGACAGTAACTCCTCCTACTACTCATTCCACGCATACAGCTGTATGATCAGCTACCTGAATAGATCTGACATTAATTCCTCCTACTTCCCATTCCACGCATACAGCTGTATGATCAGATACCTGAATAGATCTGACCTTAACTCCTCCTACTTCTCATTCCACGCATACAGCTGTATGATGAGCTACCTGAATAGATCTGACATTAACTCCTCCTACTTCCCATTCCACGCATACAGCTGTATGATCAGCTACCTGAATAGATCTGACCTTAACTCCTCCTACTTCTCATTCCACGCATACAGCTGTACGATCAGCTACCTGAATAGATCTGACATTAACTCCTCCTACTTCCCATTCCACGCATACAGTTGTATGATCAGCTACCTGAATAGATCTGACATTAACTCTTCCTACTTCTCATTCCAGGCATACAGCTGTATGATCAGCTACCTGAATAGATCTGACATTAACTCTTCCTACTTCTCATTCCACGCATACAGCTGTATGATCAGCTACCTGAATAGATCTGACATTAACTCTTCCTACTTCTCATTCCAGGCATACAGCTGTATGATCAGCTACCTGAATAGATCTGACATTAACTCCTCCTACTTCCCAATCCACGCATACAGCTGTATGATCAGATACCTGAATAGATCTGACATTAACTCCTCCTACTTCTCATTCCACGCATACAGCTGTATGATCAGCTACCTGAATAGATCTGACATTAACTCCTCCTACTTCCCATTCCACGCATACAGCTGTATGATCAGATACCTGAATAGATCTGACCTTAACTCCTCCTACTTCTCATTCCACGCATACAGCTGTATGATCAGCTACCTGAATAGATCTGACATTAACTCCTCCTACTTCCCATTCCACGCATACAGCTGTATGATCAGCTACCTGAATAGATCTGACCTTAACTCCTCCTACTTCTCATTCCACGCATACAGCTGTATGATCAGCTACCTGAATAGATCTGACATTAACTCTTCCTACTTCTCATTCCAGGCATACAGCTGTATGATCAGCTACCTGAATAGATCTGACATTAACTCCTCCTACTTCTCATTCCACACATACAGCTGTATGATCAGCTACCTGAATAGATCTGACATTAACTCCTCCTACTTCTCATTCCACGCATACAGCTGTATGATCGGCTAACTGAATAGATCTGACATCAACTCCTCCTACTCCTCATTCCACGCATACAGCTGTATGATCAGCTACCTGAATAGATCTGACATTAACTCCTCCTACTTCTCATTCCACGCATACAGCTGTATGATCGGCTAACTGAATAGATCTGACATTAACTCCTCCTACTCCTCATTCCATGCATACAGCTGTATGATCAGCTACCTGAATAAATCTGACACTAACTCCTCCTACTTCTCATTCCACGCATACAGCTGTATGATCAGCTACCTGAATAGATCTGACATTAACTCCTCCTACTTCTCATTCCACGCATACAGCTGTATGATCAGCTACCTGAATAGATCTGACATTAACTCCTCCTACTTCTCATTCCACACATACAGCTGTATGATCAGCTACCTGAATAGATCTGACATTAACTCCCCCTACTTCTCATTCCACGCATACAGCTGTATGATCAGCTACCTGAATAGATCTGACATTAACTCCTCCTACTTCTCATTCCACGCATACAGCTGTATGATCAGCTACCTGAATAGATCTGACAGTAACTCCTCCTACTACTCATTCCACGCATACAGCTGTATGATCAGCTACCTGAATAGATCTGACAGTAACTCCTCCTACTACTCATTCCACGCATACAGCTGTATGATCAGCTACCTGAATAGATCTGACATTAACTCCTCCTACTTCTCATTCCACGCATACAGCTGTATGATCAGCTACCTGAATAGATCTGACATTAACTCCTCCTACTTCTCATTCCCCACGTACAGCTGTATGATCGGCTACCTGAATAGATCTGACATTAACTCCTCCTACTTCTCATTCCACACATACAGCTGTATGATCAGCTACCTGAATAGATCTGACATTAACTCCTCCTACTTCTCATTCCACGTATACAGCTGTATGATCAGCTACCTGAATATATCTGACATTAGCTCCTCCTACTTCTCATTCCACGCATACAGCTGTATGATCAGCTGCCTGGATAGATCTGACATTAACTCCTCCTACTTCTCATTCCACGCGTACAGCTGTATGATCAGCTGCCTGAATAGATCTGACATTAACTCCTCCTACTTCTCATTCAACGCATACAGCTGTATGATCGGCTACCTGAATAGATCTGACACTAACTCCTCCTACTTCTCATTCCACACATACAGCTGTATGATCAGCTACCTGAATATATCTGACATTAACTCCTCCTACTTCTCATTCCACGCATACAGCTGTATGATCAGCTACCTGAATAGATCTGACATTAACTCCTCCTACTTCTCATTCCACGCGTACAGCTGTATGATCAGCTCCCTGAATAGATCTGACATTAACTCCTCCTACTTCTCATTCCACGCATACAGCTGTATGATCAGCTACCTGAATAGATCTACCATTAACTCCTCCTACTTCTCATTCCACGCATACAGCTGTATGATCAGCTACCTGAATAGGTCTGACACTAACTCCTCCTACTTATCATTCCACGCATACAGCTGTATGATCAGCTACCTGAATAGATCTGACACTAACTCCTCCTACTTATCATTCAGTGCATACAGCTGTATGATCAGCTACCTTAATAGATCTGACACTAACTCCTCCTACTTCTCATTCCAGGAATACAGTTGTATGATCGGCTACCTGAATAGATCTGACATTAACTCCTCCTACTTCTCATTCCACACATACAGCTGTATGATCAGCTACCTGAATAGATCTGACACTAACTCCTCCTACTTCTCATTCCACGCATACAGCTGTATGATCAGCTACATGAATAGATCTGACATTAACTCCTCCTACTTCTCATTCCACGCATACAGCTGTATGATCAGCTACCTGAATAGATCTGACATTAACTCCTCCTACTTCTCATTCCCCACGTACAGCTGTATGATCGGCTACCTGAATAGATCTGACATTAACTCCTCCTACTTCTCATTCCACACATACAGCTGTATGATCAGCTACCTGAATAGATCTGACATTAACTCCTCCTACTTCTCATTCCACGTATACAGCTGTATGATCAGCTACCTGAATATATCTGACATTAGCTCCTCCTACTTCTCGTTCCACGCATACAGATGTATGATCAGCTGCCTGGATAGATCTGACATTAACTCCTCCTACTTCTCATTCCACGCGTACAGCTGTATGATCAGCTGCCTGAATAGATCTGACATTAACTCCTCCTACTTCTCATTCAACGCATACAGCTGTATGATCGGCTACCTGAATAGATCTGACACTAACTCCTCCTACTTCTCATTCCACACATACAGCTGTATGATCAGCTACCTGAATATATCTGACATTAACTCCTCCTACTTCTCATTCCACGCATACAGCTGTATGATCAGCTACCTGAATAGATCTGACATTAACTCCTCCTACTTCTCATTCCACGCTTACAGCTGTATGATCAGCTCCCTGAATAGATCTGACATTAACTCCTCCTACTTCTCATTCCACGCATACAGCTGTATGATCAGCTACCTGAATAGATCTACCATTAACTCCTCCTACTTCTCATTCCACGCATACAGCTGTATGATCAGCTACCTGAATAGGTCTGACACTAACTCCTCCTACTTATCATTCCACGCATACAGCTGTATGATCAGCTACCTGAATAGATCTGACACTAACTCCTCCTACTTATCATTCCACACATACAGCTGTATGATCAGCTACCTGAATAGATCTGACATTAACTCCTCCTACTTCTCATTCAGTGCATACAGCTGTATGATCAGCTACCTGAATAGATCTGACACTAACTCCTCCTACTTCTCATTCCAGGAATATTGTTGTATGATCGGCTACCTGAATAGATCTGACATTAACTCCTCCTCCTTCTCATTCCAAGCATACAGCTGTATGATCAGCTACCTGAATAGATCTGACACTAACTCCTCCTACTTCTCATTCCACGCATACAGCTGTATGATCAGCTACCTTAATAGATCTGACATTAACTCCTCCTACTTCTCATTCCACGCATACAGCTGTATGATCGACTACCTGAATAGATCTGACATTAACTCCTCCTACTTCTCATTCCACACATACAGCTGTATGATCGACTACCTGAATAGATCTGACATTAACTCCTCCTACTTCTCATTCCACGCATACAGCTGTATGATCGGCTACCTGAATAGATCTGACACTAACTCCTCCTACTTCTCATTCCACGCATACAGCTGTATGATCAGCTACCTGAATAGATCTGACATTGACTCCTCCTACTTCTCATTCCACGCATACTGCTGTATGATCGGCTACCTTAATAGATCTGACATTAACTCCTCCTACTTCTCATTCCACGCATACAGCTGTATGATCAGCTACCTGAATAGATCTGACATTAACTCCTCCTACTTCCCATTCCACGCATACAGCTGTATGATCAGCTACCTGAATAGATCTGACAGTAACTCCTCCTACTACTCATTCCACGCATACAGCTGTATGATCAGCTACCTGAATAGATCTGACAGTAACTCCTCCTACTACTCATTCCACGCATACAGCTGTATGATCAGCTACCTGAATAGATCTGACATTAACTCCTCCTACTTCTCATTCCACGCATACAGCTGTATGATCAGCTACCTGAATAGATCTGACATTAACTCCTCCTACTTCTCATTCCCCACGTACAGCTGTATGATCGGCTACCTGAATAGATCTGACATTAACTCCTCCTACTTCTCATTCCACACATACAGCTGTATGATCAGCTACCTGAATAGATCTGACATTAACTCCTCCTACTTCTCATTCCACGTATACAGCTGTATGATCAGCTACCTGAATATATCTGACATTAGCTCCTCCTACTTCTCATTCCACGCATACAGCTGTATGATCAGCTGCCTGGATAGATCTGACATTAACTCCTCCTACTTCTCATTCCACGCGTACAGCTGTATGATCAGCTGCCTGAATAGATCTGACATTAACTCCTCCTACTTCTCATTCAACGCATACAGCTGTATGATCGGCTACCTGAATAGATCTGACACTAACTCCTCCTACTTCTCATTCCACACATACAGCTGTATGATCAGCTACCTGAATATATCTGACATTAACTCCTCCTACTTCTCATTCCACGCATACAGCTGTATGATCAGCTACCTGAATAGATCTGACATTAACTCCTCCTACTTCTCATTCCACGCGTACAGCTGTATGATCAGCTCCCTGAATAGATCTGACATTAACTCCTCCTACTTCTCATTCCACGCATACAGCTGTATGATCAGCTACCTGAATAGATCTACCATTAACTCCTCCTACTTCTCATTCCACGCATACAGCTGTATGATCAGCTACCTGAATAGGTCTGACACTAACTCCTCCTACTTATCATTCCACGCATACAGCTGTATGATCAGCTACCTGAATAGATCTGACACTAACTCCTCCTACTTATCATTCAGTGCATACAGCTGTATGATCAGCTACCTTAATAGATCTGACACTAACTCCTCCTACTTCTCATTCCAGGAATACAGTTGTATGATCGGCTACCTGAATAGATCTGACATTAACTCCTCCTACTTCTCATTCCACACATACAGCTGTATGATCAGCTACCTGAATAGATCTGACACTAACTCCTCCTACTTCTCATTCCACGCATACAGCTGTATGATCAGCTACATGAATAGATCTGACATTAACTCCTCCTACTTCTCATTCCACGCATACAGCTGTATGATCAGCTACCTGAATAGATCTGACATTAACTCCTCCTACTTCTCATTCCCCACGTACAGCTGTATGATCGGCTACCTGAATAGATCTGACATTAACTCCTCCTACTTCTCATTCCACACATACAGCTGTATGATCAGCTACCTGAATAGATCTGACATTAACTCCTCCTACTTCTCATTCCACGTATACAGCTGTATGATCAGCTACCTGAATATATCTGACATTAGCTCCTCCTACTTCTCGTTCCACGCATACAGATGTATGATCAGCTGCCTGGATAGATCTGACATTAACTCCTCCTACTTCTCATTCCACGCGTACAGCTGTATGATCAGCTGCCTGAATAGATCTGACATTAACTCCTCCTACTTCTCATTCAACGCATACAGCTGTATGATCGGCTACCTGAATAGATCTGACACTAACTCCTCCTACTTCTCATTCCACACATACAGCTGTATGATCAGCTACCTGAATATATCTGACATTAACTCCTCCTACTTCTCATTCCACGCATACAGCTGTATGATCAGCTACCTGAATAGATCTGACATTAACTCCTCCTACTTCTCATTCCACGCTTACAGCTGTATGATCAGCTCCCTGAATAGATCTGACATTAACTCCTCCTACTTCTCATTCCACGCATACAGCTGTATGATCAGCTACCTGAATAGATCTACCATTAACTCCTCCTACTTCTCATTCCACGCATACAGCTGTATGATCAGCTACCTGAATAGGTCTGACACTAACTCCTCCTACTTATCATTCCACGCATACAGCTGTATGATCAGCTACCTGAATAGATCTGACACTAACTCCTCCTACTTATCATTCCACACATACAGCTGTATGATCAGCTACCTGAATAGATCTGACATTAACTCCTCCTACTTCTCATTCAGTGCATACAGCTGTATGATCAGCTACCTGAATAGATCTGACACTAACTCCTCCTACTTCTCATTCCAGGAATATTGTTGTATGATCGGCTACCTGAATAGATCTGACATTAACTCCTCCTCCTTCTCATTCCAAGCATACAGCTGTATGATCAGCTACCTGAATAGATCTGACACTAACTCCTCCTACTTCTCATTCCACGCATACAGCTGTATGATCAGCTACCTTAATAGATCTGACATTAACTCCTCCTACTTCTCATTCCACGCATACAGCTGTATGATCGACTACCTGAATAGATCTGACATTAACTCCTCCTACTTCTCATTCCACACATACAGCTGTATGATCGACTACCTGAATAGATCTGACATTAACTCCTCCTACTTCTCATTCCACGCATACAGCTGTATGATCGGCTACCTGAATAGATCTGACACTAACTCCTCCTACTTCTCATTCCACGCATACAGCTGTATGATCAGCTACCTGAATAGATCTGACATTGACTCCTCCTACTTCTCATTCCACGCATACTGCTGTATGATCGGCTACCTTAATAGATCTGACATTAACTCCTCCTACTTCTCATTCCACGCATACAGCTGTATGATCAGCTACCTGAATAGATCTGACATTAACTCCTCCTACTTCCCATTCCACGCATACAGCTGTATGATCAGCTACCTGAATAGATCTGACATTAACTCCTCCTACTTCTCATTCCACGCATACAGCTGTATGATCAGCTACCTGAATAGATCTGACATTAACTCCTCCTACTTCTCATTCCACGCATACAGCTGTATGATCAGCTACCTGAATAGATCTGACATTAACTCCTCCTACTTCTCATTCCACGCATACAGCTGTATGATCAGCTACCTGAATAGATCTGACATTAACTCCTCCTACTTCTCATTCCACGCATACAGCTGTATGATCGGCTACCTGAATAGATCTGACATTAACTCCTCCTACTTCCCATTCCACGCATACAGCTGTATGATCTGCTACCTGAATAGATCTAACATTAACTCGTCCTACTTCTCATTCCACGCATACAGCTGTATGATCGGCTACCTGAATAGATCTGACATTAAGTCCTCCTACTTCTCATTCCACGCATACAGCTGTATGATCGGCTACCTGAATAGATCTGACATTAACTCCTCCTACTTCTCATTCCACGCATACAGCTGTATGATCGGCTACCTGAATAGATCTGGCATTAACTCCTCCTACTTCTCATTCCATGCATACAGCTGTATGATCGGCTACCTGAATAGATCTGACATTAACTCCTCCTACTTCTCATTCCACGCATACAGCTGTATGATCAGCTACCTGAATAGATCTGACATTAACTCCTCCTACTTCTCATTCCACGCATACAGCTGTATGATCAGCTACCTGAATAGATCTGACATTAACTCCTCCTACTTCTCATTCCACGCATACAGCTGTATGATCGGCTACCTGAATAGATCTGACATTAACTCCTCCTACTTCCCATTCCACGCATACAGCTGTATGATCTGCTACCTGAATAGATCTAACATTAACTCGTCCTACTTCTCATTCCACGCATACAGCTGTATGATCGGCTACCTGAATAGATCTGACATTAAGTCCTCCTACTTCTCATTCCACGCATACAGCTGTATGATCGGCTACCTGAATAGATCTGACATTAACTCCTCCTACTTCTCATTCCACGCATACAGCTGTATGATCGGCTACCTGAATAGATCTGGCATTAACTCCTCCTACTTCTCATTCCATGCATACAGCTGTATGATCGGCTACCTGAATAGATCTGACATTAACTCCTCCTACTTCTCATTCCACGCATACAGCTGTATGATCAGCTACCTGAATAGATCTGACATTAACTCCTCCTACTTCTCATTCCACGCATACAGCTGTATGATCAGCTACCTGAATAGATCTGACATTAACTCCTCCTACTTCTCATTCCACGCATACAGCTGTATGATCGGCTACCTGAATAGATCTGACATTAACTCCTCCTACTTCCCATTCCACGCATACAGCTGTATGATCTGCTACCTGAATAGATCTAACATTAACTCGTCCTACTTCTCATTCCACGCATACAGCTGTATGATCGGCTACCTGAATAGATCTGACATTAAGTCCTCCTACTTCTCATTCCACGCATACAGCTGTATGATCGGCTACCTGAATAGATCTGACATTAACTCCTCCTACTTCTCATTCCACGCATACAGCTGTATGATCGGCTACCTGAATAGATCTGGCATTAACTCCTCCTACTTCTCATTCCATGCATACAGCTGTATGATCGGCTACCTGAATAGATCTGACATTAACTCCTCCTACTTCTCATTCCACACATACAGCTGTATGATCGACTACCTGAATAGATCTGACATTAACTCCTCCTACTTCTCATTCCACGCATACAGCTGTATGATCGGCTACCTGAATAGATCTGACACTAACTCCTCCTACTTCTCATTCCACGCATACAGCTGTATGATCAGCTACCTGAATAGATCTGACATTGACTCCTCCTACTTCTCATTCCACGCATACTGCTGTATGATCGGCTACCTTAATAGATCTGACATTAACTCCTCCTACTTCTCATTCCACGCATACAGCTGTATGATCAGCTACCTGAATAGATCTGACATTAACTCCTCCTACTTCCCATTCCACGCATACAGCTGTATGATCAGCTACCTGAATAGATCTGACATTAACTCCTCCTACTTCTCATTCCACGTATACAGCTGTATGATCAGCTACCTGAATATATCTGACATTAGCTCCTCCTACTTCTCGTTCCACGCATACAGATGTATGATCAGCTGCCTGGATAGATCTGACATTAACTCCTCCTACTTCTCATTCCACGCGTACAGCTGTATGATCAGCTGCCTGAATAGATCTGACATTAACTCCTCCTACTTCTCATTCAACGCATACAGCTGTATGATCGGCTACCTGAATAGATCTGACACTAACTCCTCCTACTTCTCATTCCACACATACAGCTGTATGATCAGCTACCTGAATATATCTGACATTAACTCCTCCTACTTCTCATTCCACGCATACAGCTGTATGATCAGCTACCTGAATAGATCTGACATTAACTCCTCCTACTTCTCATTCCACGCTTACAGCTGTATGATCAGCTCCCTGAATAGATCTGACATTAACTCCTCCTACTTCTCATTCCACGCATACAGCTGTATGATCAGCTACCTGAATAGATCTACCATTAACTCCTCCTACTTCTCATTCCACGCATACAGCTGTATGATCAGCTACCTGAATAGGTCTGACACTAACTCCTCCTACTTATCATTCCACGCATACAGCTGTATGATCAGCTACCTGAATAGATCTGACACTAACTCCTCCTACTTATCATTCCACACATACAGCTGTATGATCAGCTACCTGAATAGATCTGACATTAACTCCTCCTACTTCTCATTCAGTGCATACAGCTGTATGATCAGCTACCTGAATAGATCTGACACTAACTCCTCCTACTTCTCATTCCAGGAATATTGTTGTATGATCGGCTACCTGAATAGATCTGACATTAACTCCTCCTCCTTCTCATTCCAAGCATACAGCTGTATGATCAGCTACCTGAATAGATCTGACACTAACTCCTCCTACTTCTCATTCCACGCATACAGCTGTATGATCAGCTACCTTAATAGATCTGACATTAACTCCTCCTACTTCTCATTCCACGCATACAGCTGTATGATCGACTACCTGAATAGATCTGACATTAACTCCTCCTACTTCTCATTCCACACATACAGCTGTATGATCGACTACCTGAATAGATCTGACATTAACTCCTCCTACTTCTCATTCCACGCATACAGCTGTATGATCGGCTACCTGAATAGATCTGACACTAACTCCTCCTACTTCTCATTCCACGCATACAGCTGTATGATCAGCTACCTGAATAGATCTGACATTGACTCCTCCTACTTCTCATTCCACGCATACTGCTGTATGATCGGCTACCTTAATAGATCTGACATTAACTCCTCCTACTTCTCATTCCACGCATACAGCTGTATGATCAGCTACCTGAATAGATCTGACATTAACTCCTCCTACTTCCCATTCCACGCATACAGCTGTATGATCAGCTACCTGAATAGATCTGACATTAACTCCTCCTACTTCTCATTCCACGCATACAGCTGTATGATCAGCTACCTGAATAGATCTGACATTAACTCCTCCTACTTCTCATTCCACGCATACAGCTGTATGATCAGCTACCTGAATAGATCTGACATTAACTCCTCCTACTTCTCATTCCACGCATACAGCTGTATGATCAGCTACCTGAATAGATCTGACATTAACTCCTCCTACTTCTCATTCCACGCATACAGCTGTATGATCGGCTACCTGAATAGATCTGACATTAACTCCTCCTACTTCCCATTCCACGCATACAGCTGTATGATCTGCTACCTGAATAGATCTAACATTAACTCGTCCTACTTCTCATTCCACGCATACAGCTGTATGATCGGCTACCTGAATAGATCTGACATTAAGTCCTCCTACTTCTCATTCCACGCATACAGCTGTATGATCGGCTACCTGAATAGATCTGACATTAACTCCTCCTACTTCTCATTCCACGCATACAGCTGTATGATCGGCTACCTGAATAGATCTGGCATTAACTCCTCCTACTTCTCATTCCATGCATACAGCTGTATGATCGGCTACCTGAATAGATCTGACATTAACTCCTCCTACTTCTCATTCCACGCATACAGCTGTATGATCAGCTACCTGAATAGATCTGACATTAACTCCTCCTACTTCTCATTCCACGCATACAGCTGTATGATCAGCTACCTGAATAGATCTGACATTAACTCCTCCTACTTCTCATTCCACGCATACAGCTGTATGATCGGCTACCTGAATAGATCTGACATTAACTCCTCCTACTTCCCATTCCACGCATACAGCTGTATGATCTGCTACCTGAATAGATCTAACATTAACTCGTCCTACTTCTCATTCCACGCATACAGCTGTATGATCGGCTACCTGAATAGATCTGACATTAAGTCCTCCTACTTCTCATTCCACGCATACAGCTGTATGATCGGCTACCTGAATAGATCTGACATTAACTCCTCCTACTTCTCATTCCACGCATACAGCTGTATGATCGGCTACCTGAATAGATCTGGCATTAACTCCTCCTACTTCTCATTCCATGCATACAGCTGTATGATCGGCTACCTGAATAGATCTGACATTAACTCCTCCTACTTCTCATTCCACGCATACAGCTGTATGATCAGCTACCTGAATAGATCTGACATTAACTCCTCCTACTTCTCATTCCACGCATACAGCTGTATGATCAGCTACCTGAATAGATCTGACATTAACTCCTCCTACTTCTCATTCCACGCATACAGCTGTATGATCGGCTACCTGAATAGATCTGACATTAACTCCTCCTACTTCCCATTCCACGCATACAGCTGTATGATCTGCTACCTGAATAGATCTAACATTAACTCGTCCTACTTCTCATTCCACGCATACAGCTGTATGATCGGCTACCTGAATAGATCTGACATTAAGTCCTCCTACTTCTCATTCCACGCATACAGCTGTATGATCGGCTACCTGAATAGATCTGACATTAACTCCTCCTACTTCTCATTCCACGCATACAGCTGTATGATCGGCTACCTGAATAGATCTGGCATTAACTCCTCCTACTTCTCATTCCATGCATACAGCTGTATGATCGGCTACCTGAATAGATCTGACATTAACTCCTCCTACTTCTCATTCCACACATACAGCTGTATGATCGACTACCTGAATAGATCTGACATTAACTCCTCCTACTTCTCATTCCACGCATACAGCTGTATGATCGGCTACCTGAATAGATCTGACACTAACTCCTCCTACTTCTCATTCCACGCATACAGCTGTATGATCAGCTACCTGAATAGATCTGACATTGACTCCTCCTACTTCTCATTCCACGCATACTGCTGTATGATCGGCTACCTTAATAGATCTGACATTAACTCCTCCTACTTCTCATTCCACGCATACAGCTGTATGATCAGCTACCTGAATAGATCTGACATTAACTCCTCCTACTTCCCATTCCACGCATACAGCTGTATGATCAGCTACCTGAATAGATCTGACATTAACTCCTCCTACTTCTCATTCCACGCATACAGCTGTATGATCAGCTACCTGAATAGATCTGACATTAACTCCTCCTACTTCTCATTCCACGCATACAGCTGTATGATCAGCTACCTGAATAGATCTGACATTAACTCCTCCTACTTCTCATTCCACGCATACAGCTGTATGATCAGCTACCTGAATAGATCTGACATTAACTCCTCCTACTTCTCATTCCACGCATACAGCTGTATGATCGGCTACCTGAATAGATCTGACACTAACTCCTCCTACTTCTCATTCCACGCATACAGCTGTATGATCTGCTACCTGAATAGATCTAACATTAACTCGTCCTACTTCTCATTCCACGCATACAGCTGTATGATCGGCTACCTGAATAGATCTGACATTAAGTCCTCCTACTTCTCATTCCACGCATACAGCTGTATGATCGGCTACCTGAATAGATCTGACATTAACTCCTCCTACTTCTCATTCCACGCATACAGCTGTATGATCGGCTACCTGAATAGATCTGGCATTAACTCCTCCTACTTCTCATTCCATGCATACAGCTGTATGATCGGCTACCTGAATAGATCTGACATTAACTCCTCCTACTTCTCATTCCACGCATACAGCTGTATGATCAGCTACCTGAATAGATCTGACATTAACTCCTCCTACTTCTCATTCCACGCATACAGCTGTATGATCAGCTACCTGAATAGATCTGACATTAACTCCTCCTACTTCTCATTCCACGCATACAGCTGTATGATCGGCTACCTGAATAGATCTGACATTAACTCCTCCTACTTCCCATTCCACGCATACAGCTGTATGATCTGCTACCTGAATAGATCTAACATTAACTCGTCCTACTTCTCATTCCACGCATACAGCTGTATGATCGGCTACCTGAATAGATCTGACATTAAGTCCTCCTACTTCTCATTCCACGCATACAGCTGTATGATCTGCTACCTGAATAGATCTAACATTAACTCGTCCTACTTCTCATTCCACGCATACAGCTGTATGATCGGCTACCTGAATAGATCTGACATTAAGTCCTCCTACTTCTCATTCCACGCATACAGCTGTATGATCGGCTACCTGAATAGATCTGACATTAACTCCTCCTACTTCTCATTCCACGCATACAGCTGTATGATCGGCTACCTGAATAGATCTGGCATTAACTCCTCCTACTTCTCATTCCATGCATACAGCTGTATGATCGGCTACCTGAATAGATCTGACATTAACTCCTCCTACTTCTCATTCCACGCATACAGCTGTATGATCAGCTACCTGAATAGATCTGACATTAACTCCTCCTACTTCTCATTCCACGCATACAGCTGTATGATCAGCTACCTGAATAGATCTGACATTAACTCCTCCTACTTCTCATTCCACGCATACAGCTGTATGATCGGCTACCTGAATAGATCTGACATTAACTCCTCCTACTTCCCATTCCACGCATACAGCTGTATGATCTGCTACCTGAATAGATCTAACATTAACTCGTCCTACTTCTCATTCCACTCATACAGCTGTATGATCGGCTACCTGGATAGATCTGACATTAACTCCTCCTACTTCTCATTCCCCGCATACAGCTGTACGATCGGCTACCTGAATAGATCTGACATTAAGTCCTCCTACTTCTCATTCCACGCATACAGCTGTATGATCGGCTACCTGAATAGATCTGACATTAACTCCTCCTACTTCTCATTCCACGCATACAGCTGTATGATCGGCTACCTGAATAGATCTGGCATTAACTCCTCCTACTTCTCATTCCATGCATACAGCTGTATGATCGGCTACCTGAATAGATCTGACATTAACTCCTCCTACTTCTCATTCCACACATACAGCTGTATGATCTGCCAGTCCTGTTAGTGACCCAAGCCTCCTGACAGTTAATGTGGTGGGTGAATACTTCATGCAGAGCTGTATGAAGTGGATTCTTACCAGATTAACAGGACACCAACGAGCACCAAAAACATTGCAGAACGAGACGCCACCCGATCCGCCGAGTTACCAATCACAGACTCCGGCTCGCAGATTTTGGTGGTTGGCGGGGCTACGTAAGTAGTTGTCGTCGTGGTTGTAATTGTGGTTGTTGTTTCTGCAAAGGAGAGAAATACATGTAATTATAATGTACATCTAATGTACATCCACAGACTGAGAGCCCTGGAGATCTGCTGGGTACCTCCTCCCAAAATGATGGGAAATAATCTACACAATGTTTTAGCAAAATTGCCTTGCTTTACTAATCAGAGATCTCAGGGCCCCTTACGGAAAAATACGTCCCCTCTTATATCTCTCTCTCGCCCCACTACCCTCCCAAAGTCATTTTATCCAGGTCTTTATATATCATGCCAATGATTTAAATACACCCCAGGACATGCCCCATCACCTGTATTACACATCCAGGATCTGCTCCGGCCCCCAGGACATGCCCCATCACCTGTATTACACATCCAGGATCTGCTCCGGCCCCCAGGACATGCCCCATCACCTGTATTACACATCCAGGATCTGCTCCGGCCCCCAGGACATGCCCCATCACCTGTATTACACATCCAGGATCTGCTCCGGCCCCCAGGACATGCCCCATCACCTGTATTACACATCCAGGATCTGCTCCGGCCCCCAGGACATGCCCCATCACCTGTATTACACATCCAGGATCTTCTCCGGCCCCCAGGACATGCCCCATCACCTGTATTACACATCCAGGATCTTCTCCGGCCCCCAGGACATGCCCCATCACCTGTATTACACATCCAGGATCTGCTCCGGCCCCCAGGACATGCCCCATCACCTGTATTACACATCCAGGATCTGCTCCGGCCCCCAGGACATGCCCCATCACCTGTATTACACATCCAGGATCTGCTCCGGCCCCCAGGACATGCCCCATCACCTGTATTACACATCCGGGTATTGCTGCTGCCCCCAGGACATGGCCCAATACCTGCATTGCACTTCCAAGACTGAATATGCCACAGCCAGTATTGGTTTATCCATCAATATGCCACTGACAATTTGACCATTAATTTTCTACTGATAATTTGTCCATTAATATGCCACTGATAATTTGAACATTAATATACCACTGATAATGTGCTCATTAATATTCCACTGATAATTTCTCCATTAATAGATACTGATAATTTGCCAATTAATATTCCACTGGTAATTTGTCCATTAATATTCCACTGATAATTTGTCCATTAATAGCCCACTGATAATTTGTCCATTAATATTCCACTGATAATTTGCTGAATAATATTCCACTGATAATTTGTTAATTAATATTCCACTGATAATTTGTCCATTAATATTCTACTGATAATTAGCTACAATTCTGTTAGCACAGTGTACAGATCATGTCATCCTATTTACACAGTGTAAGCAATGTTTAGGTGACGGAGCGAATGAGAAGTAATAGCATTAACCCTTCACGCACCCCAGAGGGCAGCCATGTTTTGGCTACTGTGTGCTGCTGTTGTAAGGGTTAATTCTGCACTTCACTCCTGGATCTAAAGAAACACAATAAGATCAGAGTCCTAACGTCGGACAGAAACGCGTTGTGCAGGTTTCATGCTATATCAAGCGCCATGGCGCTTTATAGATAAAGCCCCTGGCGTCAGACTTGACAGACACAATTTCACTTAGCAAATGCAGTAATTCACTGGCTGTAATGTGCTTTACCAATTAAACGTATGGAACTGTACCGGTCACAGAGCCGGCCGCATCACTCCTCATTCACACGCAGCCTCTCCGTCATCCACATACAGTCGCTTAGCTTTAACTGGACACATTGCACAGAGCATAATTCATGCTCCAAATTCACTTATTCACAATGGAAAGCCTGTAATTCTCATTCCGAAGCGAATAGCAGGATTTTCCCCAATGGCCCTTGAGTCAATTACAGTCCTGGCTGATGATAATTATGATCTATGGCATGTTAGAGGTCTACAAATAGCTTCCTCCCTGCTCAGAACGTGCCGGGAAGGAGGGGGCAGTAATGGATGCTGGGGGAAGGATGTGGGAACCCAGATGCAGGTGCCCCATATCTCTACAGGAAGCGTGCACCACAGTGAATGTAATACAGAGCAGGAACATAGACCTAGATTACTTTAATGCAAAAAATGGATCTGTATAATCTAAATATTTTATCGAGTATACGGATTTTAAATAGAAAAACTTGAAATTCATTGTATTAATGAAAGAATAGAAAAAAAGTAGCTTTCTGAACCTCTTTGCTCTATCAGAGGAGGACATGTTGTTTAGAATCTTTGCTCTGTATAGATCTATCAGGGGTGGACATGTTGTTTAGAATATTTGCTCTGTATAGCTCTATCAGGGGTGGACATGTTGTTTAGAGTCTTTGCTCTGTATAGCTCTATCAGAGGAGGACATATTGTTTAGAATCTTTGCTCTATATAGCTCTATCAGGGGGTGGACATGTTGATTAGAATCATTGCTCTGTATAGCTCTATCAGTGGGCGGACATGTTTAGAATCTTTGCTCTGTATAGCTCTATCAGGAGGTGGACATGTTGTATAGATTCTTTGCTCTCTATAGCTCTATCAGGGGGCAGACATGTTGTTTAGAATCTTTGCTCTGTATAGCTCTATCAGGGGCAGATATGTTGGTTAGAATCTTTGCTCTGTATAGCTCTATCAGGGGCGGACATGTTTAGAATCTTTGCTCTGTATATCTCTATCATGGGGCAGACATGTTATATAGAATCACTGCTGCTGTTAGGGTCTGTAGGGTCTTACACAGTGTAATTAGCTGTATACTGTATAAAAACACCCAAACGCTCTGTGCTTCTCACCCTAATAAAGTTGGCAACAAATGTTTTAACATCATATAAACGAGAGGTTTTGGTTAAAATCCTGCCCCAGGAGGAAGTTCCTAAAGGGCAAACGTCATGTAGAGTTTACACAGTGCTACTACATTCATCTAATTCTCAGTCTTGGCCTGCGATGAATCCATATACACATCATTTTCAGCCTGTTCCCATACGGAGGAATGTCAGTGATCAATCCCTCTTCTGTTCGGACATCATGTGCTTTAACCAGTCCACGGTCAGAACTCAATAGCTTGTTTAATTCCAGCCAGCTAATTCCTGGGCTGCTGCAGGGACACAGTCCACCACTAGAGGCGCTGTCCACCTGCAGGCTGGCTTGGAGCTGTAGTATGAGGATAACCTGGCAGGTACTTTTGACAATACCTCCCTGGGAAGCAAGCAGCCCAGTCACTTGTTTTAAAAGCGTCTCATCCGTCTCCCAGCCTCCCCCCACCAGTTCCCCCACCATATATGTGAGAGTTAGCGAACCCCACCGGGTGTTCTACATATTCTTATTTAAACACACATGGTTAATCCCTAAATCCAGGACTGTTGGGGGTCCTTGACGGAAGGTTTGAGAAGGATGCAAGGGTAAAAAAAAAAATCTTTCGTTGTCCTTTAAGTCAGCTACAAATCCTGGAAAGGAAGACATCATTATCTCCTCGTCAGGGTTTAATTACCATCTAAGGTACAGGTCCTGGAGGCCACCATGCATCCTCGCTCGCAGGCTGGAGGCTTTAATTAGAATTAGCCGGGGAGCTCTGGCTACGGGGCGGGGAGCAGTCTGATATTTGGGAGTTTATCAGACCTGTGTGCGCTCTCCTCGGGATGCAGGGAAGGTCCTTTCTACTGGTAATCGCTTACTAGAACGTTATTCCAATGGCAATGTCCAAAGGATAATGGCAAATGGACACAAAACTGGGTAAATATATATATATATATATGTAAATATGGCAGACTGTGTTAGATGATACAATTCCCAGAAGGAAGCTTTTAAAATTGCTGCCAATTAATTCCCAGTTCAGTTGCTGTGGTCAGACACATAGTGATTTTAAGGGGTCACTTCTCACATGATGAAATATTCAGTGACCCCAGTATGAGTATAAAGTTACTTGTACCCCTAACGGTACATGCAATGGTATCATCTGACGCACACAGACACCATGCTAAATGGTCAGGTATACAGAATGAGTCGGTCACTGACTGTGTCTCTTCTGCTTCTTCTAAAGAGCAACAGTTATAAAAGAAGTCTAGTGCCCATTAATCATCACCCTGGGGGGGAGGCAAGGTTTCTGCATCTGTGGGGTACTTTTATAAGGTCTTCACTTAAGGAGGGATTAAAGGCGCACTCCCACCAAAAAAGCGAAAATGTTTTACATTTGTTTTATTTTGTATTGTTGATTTCAGATATGTCTTTTGTTTTTGTTATATGACTGTATTTAATAAAATATGTAACTAAACAAGTGTGACTGGGCGCCACCATTTTGTGTAATATAGTGTTTTTGGGTGCCATCCCCCCAGTAATTTTACAGCACTAGTATGTCACTTTGGGGCTGGGGACACAGAATGCAGTCTATAAGTCAGAATTCTGACCATAGACTTACATTGAATGGGAGGGTAATGTAACTATGACATCACAAGGGGCGGAGTTATGATCCTGTTTGATCAGGTCACTCTCCTCTCTGTGTGTTGTACACAGCCACCTAGTCCTGCCCACTGTGATACACAGGATCCAGTAAGAGAGCAGAGGTGTATCTTATAACATAATCATGCAGGCTTTGGCCACAATTGTAAAGTGAGACTTCCTGGAAGATTTTGGATGATGTTGCATCATGGGAAATGTTCTCAAAATGGAGCCAGGAGATAAAAACCTAAATTTATTTTTCCTTTTATTTGCAATTAATTCAATCATATTTATATATATATATATATATATATATATAAACAGTCCAAAAAATATGTATCGAGGATGCACTCACAGGTCTTGTAATTTCAAAATGTAATGATTAAAAATGACAACCACCCCGACGTTTCAGGCTAGCAAGCCTTTTGTCAAGTGTCATACTCAGTGTGTATATATATATAAAAACAGTGGCATATGATTTATATATGTGTTTGTTTTACATGACCAGGTTATCGAGTTACATCTTATGTAAGTGGTAGTGTCCCTTTAAACATTAAAGGGCCAATACCCTTTTTTCACGTGTGCTTCTAATACAGCAGGACTTTTCAATGTACAGGACAGTTTATCCTCTGAAGTCAGCTTCCATAGGAGGCATCAGAGCTGCGTCTCTCTCTCTCTCCATAAAGGAAGCCAGGTTTAAAATAAAGTTTAGTTAGCATTTGAAGATAATATTTTGCCATAATAAAAGGTTCCACTAATATTTACCTTTTATTCTGGTCTAATTTGCAAAAACAAATAGTTTCCCTATGAAAATTCATATTGTCCAGTGCTGGGGCATTCAATGTAACTACTCTGAGACCCCCGACTCCCCCCCTTCTTCTCACTGTCTGCCTGCACCCATTTACTTCATTGTTATTGTTCCCATTCTTACATATTTTTCTCCCTCCCACTTTACACAATATAAATGAAAAGGTTTCTCCCAATACTTACCTTCCATCCTGGAACAAACCTATAAATCTTCAGCATGTTCCGTGCGCCTTCTTCTACTACAGTGGCACATTTTGTGTCTGTCTCCCTGTCTACAGTGTTCTACTTAATACTTGTTTATATGAACATTTACATTCACTCCTGATGCACGGTCATCCTTTCTAACTATTCACACATACCTTCCTCCCTCCCATCTTACATGATTGACACACAGACCCACCAGTAGGATCGGCCGTCTCAGTGTAGCAGCCTTTCCATGACGCAAGCTCCGCAGCCTCACCTGTCTTCTGCGCTTCCGTGGTGATGTACTTGGGCTCCTCTGTCCACGGCGTGGCATGCGTAGCCACGCTCCAGTCACTCCACGTTCCTATCTCGGAGTCCTTGGCTGCCACCTGGATGATATATTCTTTCCCTGCGTAGGCATCTGTGATTGTGTGAGATGTGGCATCGGACAGCTCCACCTAGGGGGGGGGGGGGGGGGGTAAAGGAGATATCAGAGTTACAATAAGCACCAGTCACATCATTTACACAGAGCACTGTAAGAGCAAATTGCAGGCACTTAGCAGTAAGCTTTCAATTCCCTCTGTCATGAATAAAGTCTGTAATGATTATTAGCATCTGTATAAAGTGCTACAATATCCTGCAACACAAATATTCAGTTTAAGTGAGGCCCTAGTGCCAAGAGCTTACAGTCTTGCAGGGATGAAGAGACCTGTACATTACTTATTTATATAGCACTAGGTACAGAGCATAAAGGGACATAGCTTTTACTAACAATAACATATTGTGCAGCTCAAAATTCCGATATGACCGCCATGTGCCCCGAATCATTGCGGACCAGTTACTGCCGGCATGAAGATTGGCGTATGTATTTTGTAGAATATAAAGATCATTTTTCTTCATTTTCGATTCTCACAGAGCAAGCGATGTTTAAGTTGACAGACTGTCTTTGCCATCAACCAGGTACACAGGCCAGGGACAAGGATGGCTCCTAGTTCACCCTCCGGTGGGAGTTACTGGGACATTGTGAGGACCCCTCTCTAATTATAAGAATGAGGGAAACATGCGTTCAGACATTCATTTCTCAGGGAAAGGAGGACAGAATGTGCAGCCAAGTACAGCGGCGGGCTGCAGAGACGGGACTGACATTTTTATGTGGAATGGAGAGATTGAGGGATGGAGTGACGGAACTGGCAGATGGGGGGCTCAGAGGATGTAGAAATCCCCTCCAATTCTCCTCTCCGGTCCTCTCGGACGGTGATAGAGAACAGACTTCAGGCTGCCTTACATCCCCAGACCACCCTCCTCCTCCCTCCCCCCCAGCGCAGGTGTGGGTGAGTGATACACAATAAGCTGTGAGGGGTTTCAGAGGGATACCCTTCTGCTTCCATTCTGATCCATAACGCCTGCGTTCAAGCTGACAGCCGCGGCTAACACGCTATCGGGTTTAAAGATCTACTCGCTGCTCTTCGTGTCAGAGCGATGGGGATGAAAGGTATAAACATGTGAGCGTTTGTGAAAATCCTGCACCGGTTTGGAGTCAATGATAATATACAGGCGATTTGCATCAGAATTTCAAACAGCAAATTGAGGATTTACAATTACAATACAAGTTATATTTCATTGAAAGTTGGCATCAAGTGTAGGCATTTTAAATAGAAATGCTTTAATGAAAGAATACAAATAAAGCACCTTATTGAGCGCTCTTTGCTCTGTATAGCTCTATCAGGGGGCGGACGTGTTGTTTAGAATCTTTTCTCTGTATAGCTCTATCAGGGGGCGGACATGTTGTTTAGAATCTTTGCTCTGTATTGCTCTATCAGGGGGTGGACATGTTGTTTAGAATCTTTGCTCTGTATAGCTCTTTCAGGGGGTGGACATGTTGTTTAGAATCTTTGCTCTGTATAACTCTATCAGGGGACGGACATGTTGTTTAGAATCTTTGCTCTGTATAGCTCTATCAGGAGGTGGACATGCTGCTTAGAATCTTTGCTCTCTATAGCTCTATCAGGAGGCGGACATGTTGTTTAGAATCTTTGCTCTGTATAGCTCTATCATGGAGCGGACATGTTGTTTAGAATCTTTGCTTTGTATAGCTCTACCTGGAGGAGGACATGTTGTTTAGAATATTTGCTCTGTATAGCTCTATCAGGGAGCGGACATGTTGTTTAGAATCTTTGCTCTGTATAGCTCTATCAGGGAGCGGACATGTTGTTTAGAATCTTTGATCTGTATAGCTCTATCAGGGAGCGGACATGTTGTTTAGAATCTTTGCTCTGTATAGCTTTATCAGGGGGGACATGTTGTTTAGAATCGTTGCTCTGTATAGCTCTATCAGGGGGACATGTAGTTTAGAATCTTTGCTCTGTATCGCTCTATCAGGGGAGGACATGTTGTTTAGAATCTTTGCTCTGTATAGCTCTATCAGGGGGCGGACATGTTGTTTAGAATCTTTTCTCTGTATCGCTCTACCAGGGGGTGGACATGATGTTTAGAATCTTTGCTCTGTATAGCTCTATCAGGGGGAGGACATGTTGTTTAGAATCTTTTCTCTATATATCTCTATCAGGGGCGGACATGTTGTTTAGAATCTTTGCTCTGTATAGCTCTATCAGGGAGAGGACATGTTGTTTAGAATCTTTGCTCTGTATAGCTCTATCAGGGGCGGACATGTTGTTTAGAATCTTTGCTCTGTATAGCTCTATCAGGGGGCGGACATGTTGTTTAGAATCTTTGCTCTGTATAGCTCAATCAGGGAGCGGACATGTTGTTTAGAATCTTTGCTCTGTATAGCTCTATCAGGGAGCGGACATGTTGTTTAGAATCTTTGATCTGTATAGCTCTATCAGGGAGCGGACATGTTGTTTAGAATCTTTGCTCTGTATAGCTTTATCAGGGGGGACATGTTGTTTAGAATCGTTGCTCTGTATAGCTCTATCAGGGGGACATGTAGTTTAGAATCTTTGCTCTGTATCGCTCTATCAGGGGAGGACATGTTGTTTAGAATCTTTGCTCTGTATAGCTCTATCAGGGGGCGGACATGTTGTTTAGAATCTTTTCTCTGTATCGCTCTATCAGGGGGTGGACATGATGTTTAGAATCTTTGCTCTGTATAGCTCTATCAGGGGGAGGACATGTTGTTTAGAATCTTTTCTCTATATATCTCTATCAGGGGCGGACATGTTGTTTAGAATCTTTGCTCTGTATAGCTCTATCAGGGAGAGGACATGTTGTTTAGAATCTTTGCTCTGTATAGCTCTATCAGGGGCGGACATGTTGTTTAGAATCTTTGCTCTGTATAGCTCTATCAGGGGGCGGACATGTTGTTTAGAATCTTTGCTCTGTATAGCTCAATCAGGGAGCGGACATGTTGTTTAGAATCTTTGCTCTGTATAGCTCTATCAGGGGGCGGACATGTTGTTTAGAATCTTTGCTCTGTATAGCTCAATCAGGGAGCGGACATGTTGTTTAGAATCTTTGCTCTGTATAGCTATATCAGGGGAGGACATGTTGTTTAGAATCTTTGCTCTGTGTAGCTCTATCGGGGTGGACATGTTGTTTAGAATTTTTGTTCTGTGTAGCTCTATCAGGGGGAGGACATGTTGGTTACAATCTTTGCTCTGTATAGATCTATCAGAGGAGGACATGTTGGTTAGAATCTTTGTTCTGTGTAGCTCTATCAGGGGGAGACATGTTGGTTAGAATCTTTGCTCTGTATAGCTCTATCAGGGTGAGGACATGTTGTTTAGAATCTTTGCTCTGTATAGCTCTATCAGGGGGCGGACATGTTGTTTAGAATCTTTGCTCTGTATAGCTCAATCAGGGAGCGGACATGTTGTTTAGAATCTTTGCTCTGTATAGCTCAATCAGGGAGCGGACATGTTGGTTAGAATCTTTGCTCTGTATAGCTCCATCAGGGGGTGGACATGTTGTTTAGAATCTTTGCTCTGTATAGCTCTATCAGGGGTGGACATGTTGTTTAGAATCTTTGCTCTGTATAGCTCTATCAGGGGGCGGACATGTTGTTTAGAATCTTTGCTCTGTATAGCTCTATCAGGGGGAGGACATGTTGTTTAGAATCTTTGCTCTGTATAGCTCAATCAGGGAGCGGACATGTTGTTTAGAATCTTTGCTCTGTATAGCTCAATCAGGGAGCGGACATGTTGGTTAGAATCTTTGCTCTGTATAGCTCCATCAGGGGGTGGACATGTTGTTTAGAATCTTTGCTCTGTATAGCTCTATCAGGGGTGGACATGTTGTTTAGAATCTTTGCTCTGTATAGCTCTATCAGGGGGCGGACATGTTGTTTAGAATCTTTGCTCTGTATAGCTCTATCAGGGGGCGGACATGTTGTTTAGAATCTTTGCTCTGTATAGCTCAATCAGGGGGCGGACATGTTGTTTAGAATCTTTGCTCTGTATAGCTCAATCAGGGGGCGGACATATTGTTTAGAATCTTTGCTCTGTATAGCTCTATCAGGGGTGGACATGTTGTTTAGAATCTTTGCTATGTATAGCTCTATCAGGGGGCGGACATGTTGTTTAGAATCTTTGCTCTGTATAGCTCTATCAGGAGGTGGACATGTTGTTTAGAATCTTTGCTCTGTATAGCTCTATCAGGGAGCGGACATGTTGTTTAGAATCTTTACTCTGTATAGCTCTATCAGGGGGAGGACATGTTGTTTAGAATCTTTGCTCTGTATAGCTCTATCAGGAGGTGGACATGTTGTTTAGAATCTTTGCTCTGTATAGCTCTATCAGGGAGCGGACATGTTGTTTAGAATCTTTGCTCTGTATAGCTCTATCAGGGCGTGGACATGTTGTTTAGAATCTTTGCTCTGTATAGCTATATCAGGGAAGGACATGTTGTTTAGAATCTTTGCTCTGTGTAGCTCTATCGGGGTGGACATGTTGTTTAGAATTTTTGTTCTGTGTAGCTCTATCAGGGGGAGGACATGTTGGTTAGAATCTTTGCTCTGTATAGATCTATCAGAGGAGGACATGTTGGTTAGAATCTTTGTTCTGTGTAGCTCTATCAGGGGGAGACATGTTGGTTAGAATCTTTGCTCTGTATAGCTCTATCAGGGTGAGGACATGTTGTTTAGAATCTTTGCTCTGTATAGCTCTATCAGGGGGTGGACATGTTGTTTAGAATCTTTGCTCTGTATAGCTCAATCAGGGAGCGGACATGTTGTTTAGAATCTTTGCTCTGTATAGCTCAATCAGGGAGCGGACATGTTGGTTAGAATCTTTGCTCTGTATAGCTCCATCAGGGGGTGGACATGTTGTTTAGAATCTTTGCTCTATATATCTCTATCAGGGGCGGACATGTTGTTTAGAATCTTTGCTCTGTATAGCTCTATCAGGGAGAGGACATGTTGTTTAGAATCTTTGCTCTGTATAGCTCTATCAGGGGCGGACATGTTGTTTAGAATCTTTGCTCTGTATAGCTCTATCAGGGGGCGGACATGTTGTTTAGAATCTTTGCTCTGTATAGCTCAATCAGGGAGCGGACATGTTGTTTAGAATCTTTGCTCTGTATAGCTCTATCAGGGAGCGGACATGTTGTTTAGAATCTTTGATCTGTATAGCTCTATCAGGGAGCGGACATGTTGTTTAGAATCTTTGCTCTGTATAGCTTTATCAGGGGGGACATGTTGTTTAGAATCGTTGCTCTGTATAGCTCTATCAGGGGGACATGTAGTTTAGAATCTTTGCTCTGTATCGCTCTATCAGGGGAGGACATGTTGTTTAGAATCTTTGCTCTGTATAGCTCTATCAGGGGGCGGACATGTTGTTTAGAATCTTTTCTCTGTATCGCTCTATCAGGGGGTGGACATGATGTTTAGAATCTTTGCTCTGTATAGCTCTATCAGGGGGAGGACATGTTGTTTAGAATCTTTTCTCTATATATCTCTATCAGGGGCGGACATGTTGTTTAGAATCTTTGCTCTGTATAGCTCTATCAGGGAGAGGACATGTTGTTTAGAATCTTTGCTCTGTATAGCTCTATCAGGGGCGGACATGTTGTTTAGAATCTTTGCTCTGTATAGCTCTATCAGGGGGCGGACATGTTGTTTAGAATCTTTGCTCTGTATAGCTCAATCAGGGAGCGGACATGTTGTTTAGAATCTTTGCTCTGTATAGCTCTATCAGGGGGCGGACATGTTGTTTAGAATCTTTGCTCTGTATAGCTCAATCAGGGAGCGGACATGTTGTTTAGAATCTTTGCTCTGTATAGCTCTATCAGGGAGCGGACATGTTGTTTAGAATCTTTGATCTGTATAGCTCTATCAGGGAGCGGACATGTTGTTTAGAATCTTTGCTCTGTATAGCTTTATCAGGGGGGACATGTTGTTTAGAATCGTTGCTCTGTATAGCTCTATCAGGGGGACATGTAGTTTAGAATCTTTGCTCTGTATCGCTCTATCAGGGGAGGACATGTTGTTTAGAATCTTTGCTCTGTATAGCTCTATCAGGGGGCGGACATGTTGTTTAGAATCTTTTCTCTGTATCGCTCTATCAGGGGGTGGACATGATGTTTAGAATCTTTGCTCTGTATAGCTCTATCAGGGGGAGGACATGTTGTTTAGAATCTTTTCTCTATATATCTCTATCAGGGGCGGACATGTTGTTTAGAATCTTTGCTCTGTATAGCTCTATCAGGGAGAGGACATGTTGTTTAGAATCTTTGCTCTGTATAGCTCTATCAGGGGCGGACATGTTGTTTAGAATCTTTGCTCTGTATAGCTCTATCAGGGGGCGGACATGTTGTTTAGAATCTTTGCTCTGTATAGCTCAATCAGGGAGCGGACATGTTGTTTAGAATCTTTGCTCTGTATAGCTCTATCAGGGGGCGGACATGTTGTTTAGAATCTTTGCTCTGTATAGCTCAATCAGGGAGCGGACATGTTGTTTAGAATCTTTGCTCTGTATAGCTATATCAGGGGAGGACATGTTGTTTAGAATCTTTGCTCTGTGTAGCTCTATCGGGGTGGACATGTTGTTTAGAATTTTTGTTCTGTGTAGCTCTATCAGGGGGAGGACATGTTGGTTACAATCTTTGCTCTGTATAGATCTATCAGAGGAGGACATGTTGGTTAGAATCTTTGTTCTGTGTAGCTCTATCAGGGGGAGACATGTTGGTTAGAATCTTTGCTCTGTATAGCTCTATCAGGGTGAGGACATGTTGTTTAGAATCTTTGCTCTGTATAGCTCTATCAGGGGGCGGACATGTTGTTTAGAATCTTTGCTCTGTATAGCTCAATCAGGGAGCGGACATGTTGTTTAGAATCTTTGCTCTGTGTAGCTCAATCAGGGAGCGGACATGTTGGTTAGAATCTTTGCTCTGTATAGCTCCATCAGGGGGTGGACATGTTGTTTAGAATCTTTGCTCTGTATAGCTCTATCAGGGGTGGACATGTTGTTTAGAATCTTTGCTCTGTATAGCTCTATCAGGGGGCGGACATGTTGTTTAGAATCTTTGCTCTGTATAGCTCTATCAGGGGGAGGACATGTTGTTTAGAATCTTTGCTCTGTATAGCTCAATCAGGGAGCGGACATGTTGTTTAGAATCTTTGCTCTGTATAGCTCAATCAGGGAGCGGACATGTTGGTTAGAATCTTTGCTCTGTATAGCTCCATCAGGGGGTGGACATGTTGTTTAGAATCTTTGCTCTGTATAGCTCTATCAGGGGTGGACATGTTGTTTAGAATCTTTGCTCTGTATAGCTCTATCAGGGGGCGGACATGTTGTTTAGAATCTTTGCTCTGTATAGCTCTATCAGGGGGCGGACATGTTGTTTAGAATCTTTGCTCTGTATAGCTCAATCAGGGGGCGGACATGTTGTTTAGAATCTTTGCTCTGTATAGCTCAATCAGGGGGCGGACATATTGTTTAGAATCTTTGCTCTGTATAGCTCTATCAGGGGTGGACATGTTGTTTAGAATCTTTGCTATGTATAGCTCTATCAGGGGGCGGACATGTTGTTTAGAATCTTTGCTCTGTATAGCTCTATCAGGAGGTGGACATGTTGTTTAGAATCTTTGCTCTGTATAGCTCTATCAGGGAGCGGACATGTTGTTTAGAATCTTTACTCTGTATAGCTCTATCAGGGGGAGGACATGTTGGTTAGAATCTTTGCTCTGTATAGCTCTATCAGGGGTGGACATGTTGTTTAGAATCTTTGCTCTGTATAGCTCTATCAGGAGGTGGACATGTTGTTTAGAATCTTTGCTCTGTATAGCTCTATCAGGGAGCGGACATGTTGTTTAGAATCTTTGCTCTGTATAGCTCTATCAGGGCATGGACATGTTGTTTAGAATCTTTGCTCTGTATAGCTATATCAGGGAAGGACATGTTGTTTAGAATCTTTGCTCTGTGTAGCTCTATCGGGGTGGACATGTTGTTTAGAATTTTTGTTCTGTGTAGCTCTATCAGGGGGAGGACATGTTGGTTAGAATCTTTGCTCTGTATAGATCTATCAGAGGAGGACATGTTGGTTAGAATCTTTGTTCTGTGTAGCTCTATCAGGGGGAGACATGTTGGTTAGAATCTTTGCTCTGTATAGCTCTATCAGGGTGAGGACATGTTGTTTAGAATCTTTGCTCTGTATAGCTCTATCAGGGGGTGGACATGTTGTTTAGAATCTTTGCTCTGTATAGCTCAATCAGGGAGCGGACATGTTGTTTAGAATCTTTGCTCTGTATAGCTCAATCAGGGAGCGGACATGTTGGTTAGAATCTTTGCTCTGTATAGCTCCATCAGGGGGTGGACATGTTGTTTAGAATCTTTGCTCTGTATAGCTCAATCAGGGAGCGGACATGTTGTTTAGAATCTTTGCTCTGTATAGCTCTATCAGGGGGCGGACATGTTGTTTAGAATCTTTGCTCTGTATAGCTCAATCAGGGAGCGGACATGTTGTTTAGAATCTTTGCTCTGTATAGCTCTATCAGGGAGCGGACATGTTGTTTAGAATCTTTGATCTGTATAGCTCTATCAGGGAGCGGACATGTTGTTTAGAATCTTTGCTCTGTATAGCTTTATCAGGGGGGACATGTTGTTTAGAATCGTTGCTCTGTATAGCTCTATCAGGGGGACATGTAGTTTAGAATCTTTGCTCTGTATCGCTCTATCAGGGGAGGACATGTTGTTTAGAATCTTTGCTCTGTATAGCTCTATCAGGGGGCGGACATGTTGTTTAGAATCTTTTCTCTGTATCGCTCTATCAGGGGGTGGACATGATGTTTAGAATCTTTGCTCTGTATAGCTCTATCAGGGGGAGGACATGTTGTTTAGAATCTTTTCTCTATATATCTCTATCAGGGGCGGACATGTTGTTTAGAATCTTTGCTCTGTATAGCTCTATCAGGGAGAGGACATGTTGTTTAGAATCTTTGCTCTGTATAGCTCTATCAGGGGCGGACATGTTGTTTAGAATCTTTGCTCTGTATAGCTCTATCAGGGGGCGGACATGTTGTTTAGAATCTTTGCTCTGTATAGCTCAATCAGGGAGCGGACATGTTGTTTAGAATCTTTGCTCTGTATAGCTCTATCAGGGGGCGGACATGTTGTTTAGAATCTTTGCTCTGTATAGCTCAATCAGGGAGCGGACATGTTGTTTAGAATCTTTGCTCTGTATAGCTATATCAGGGGAGGACATGTTGTTTAGAATCTTTGCTCTGTGTAGCTCTATCGGGGTGGACATGTTGTTTAGAATTTTTGTTCTGTGTAGCTCTATCAGGGGGAGGACATGTTGGTTACAATCTTTGCTCTGTATAGATCTATCAGAGGAGGACATGTTGGTTAGAATCTTTGTTCTGTGTAGCTCTATCAGGGGGAGACATGTTGGTTAGAATCTTTGCTCTGTATAGCTCTATCAGGGTGAGGACATGTTGTTTAGAATCTTTGCTCTGTATAGCTCTATCAGGGGGCGGACATGTTGTTTAGAATCTTTGCTCTGTATAGCTCAATCAGGGAGCGGACATGTTGTTTAGAATCTTTGCTCTGTATAGCTCAATCAGGGAGCGGACATGTTGGTTAGAATCTTTGCTCTGTATAGCTCCATCAGGGGGTGGACATGTTGTTTAGAATCTTTGCTCTGTATAGCTCTATCAGGGGTGGACATGTTGTTTAGAATCTTTGCTCTGTATAGCTCTATCAGGGGGCGGACATGTTGTTTAGAATCTTTGCTCTGTATAGCTCTATCAGGGGGAGGACATGTTGTTTAGAATCTTTGCTCTGTATAGCTCAATCAGGGAGCGGACATGTTGTTTAGAATCTTTGCTCTGTATAGCTCAATCAGGGAGCGGACATGTTGGTTAGAATCTTTGCTCTGTATAGCTCCATCAGGGGGTGGACATGTTGTTTAGAATCTTTGCTCTGTATAGCTCTATCAGGGGTGGACATGTTGTTTAGAATCTTTGCTCTGTATAGCTCTATCAGGGGGCGGACATGTTGTTTAGAATCTTTGCTCTGTATAGCTCTATCAGGGGGCGGACATGTTGTTTAGAATCTTTGCTCTGTATAGCTCAATCAGGGGGCGGACATGTTGTTTAGAATCTTTGCTCTGTATAGCTCAATCAGGGGGCGGACATATTGTTTAGAATCTTTGCTCTGTATAGCTCTATCAGGGGTGGACATGTTGTTTAGAATCTTTGCTATGTATAGCTCTATCAGGGGGCGGACATGTTGTTTAGAATCTTTGCTCTGTATAGCTCTATCAGGAGGTGGACATGTTGTTTAGAATCTTTGCTCTGTATAGCTCTATCAGGGAGCGGACATGTTGTTTAGAATCTTTACTCTGTATAGCTCTATCAGGGGGAGGACATGTTGGTTAGAATCTTTGCTCTGTATAGCTCTATCAGGGGTGGACATGTTGTTTAGAATCTTTGCTCTGTATAGCTCTATCAGGAGGTGGACATGTTGTTTAGAATCTTTGCTCTGTATAGCTCTATCAGGGAGCGGACATGTTGTTTAGAATCTTTGCTCTGTATAGCTCTATCAGGGCGTGGACATGTTGTTTAGAATCTTTGCTCTGTATAGCTATATCAGGGAAGGACATGTTGTTTAGAATCTTTGCTCTGTGTAGCTCTATCGGGGTGGACATGTTGTTTAGAATTTTTGTTCTGTGTAGCTCTATCAGGGGGAGGACATGTTGGTTAGAATCTTTGCTCTGTATAGATCTATCAGAGGAGGACATGTTGGTTAGAATCTTTGTTCTGTGTAGCTCTATCAGGGGGAGACATGTTGGTTAGAATCTTTGCTCTGTATAGCTCTATCAGGGTGAGGACATGTTGTTTAGAATCTTTGCTCTGTATAGCTCTATCAGGGGGTGGACATGTTGTTTAGAATCTTTGCTCTGTATAGCTCAATCAGGGAGCGGACATGTTGTTTAGAATCTTTGCTCTGTATAGCTCAATCAGGGAGCGGACATGTTGGTTAGAATCTTTGCTCTGTATAGCTCCATCAGGGGGTGGACATGTTGTTTAGAATCTTTGCTCTGTATAGCTCTATCAGGGGGCGGACATGTTGTTTAGAATTTTTGCTCTGTATAGCTCTATCAGGGGGCGGACATGTTGTTTAGAATCTTTGCTCTGTATAGCTCAATCAGGGGGCGGACATGTTGTTTAGAATCTTTGCTATGTATAGCTCAATCAGGGGGCGGACATATTGTTTAGAATCTTTGCTCTGTATAGCTCTATCAGGGGTGGACATGTTGTTTAGAATCTTTGCTCTGTATAGCTCTATCAGGGGGCGGACATGTTGTTTTGAATCTTTGCTCTGTATAGCTCAATCAGGGAGCGGACATGTTGTTTAGAATCTTTGCTCTGTATAGCTCAATCAGGGAGCGGACATGTTGGTTAGAATCTTTGCTCTGTATAGCTCCATCAGGGGGTGGACATGTTGTTTAGAATCTTTGCTCTGTATAGCTCTATCAGGGGTGGACATGTTGTTTAGAATCTTTGCTCTGTATAGCTCTATCAGGGGGCGGACATGTTGTTTAGAATCTTTGCTCTGTATAGCTCTATCAGGGGGCGGACATGTTGTTTAGAATCTTTGCTCTGTATAGCTCAATCAGGGGGCGGACATGTTGTTTAGAATCTTTGCTCTGCATAGCTCAATCAGGGGGCGGACATATTGTTTAGAATCTTTGCTCTGTATAGCTCTATCAGGGGTGGACATGTTGTTTAGAATCTTTGCTCTGTATAGCTCTATCAGGGGGCGGACATGTTGTTTAGAATCTTTGCTCTGTATAGCTCTATCAGGAGGTGGACATGTTGTTTAGAATCTTTGCTCTGTATAGCTCTATCAGGGAGCGGACATGTTGTTTAGAATCTTTACTCTGTATAGCTCTATAAGGGGGAGGACATGTTGGTTAGAATCTTTGCTCTGTATAGCTCTATCAGGGGTGGACATGTTGTTTAGAATCTTTGCTCTGTATAGCTCTATCAGGAGGTGGACATGTTGTTTAGAATCTTTGCTCTGTATAGCTCTATCAGGGAGCGGACATGTTGTTTAGAATCTTTGCTCTGTATAGCTCTATCAGGGCGTGGACATGTTGTTTAGAATCTTTGCTCTGTATAGCACTATCAGGGGGGGACATGTTGTTTAGAATCTTTGCTCTGTATAGCACTATCAGGGGGGACATGTTGTTTAGAATCTTTGCTCTGTATAGCTCTATCAGGGAGCGGACATGTTGTTTAGAATCTTTGCTCTGTATAGCTCTATTAGGGGACGGACATGTTGTTTAGAATGTTTTCTATAGACCTAGTAATATAACATTATATAAAGGGGTATCCTAGGGAAAGCAGTCCCTAAAGATGGTCTATTTGCATTGGCGTCCGTGAAACGAGAACTGCATCAAGTATGCAAAATAGATAACAGGGACAGTGTGAGCAACATGTAGCGTGACTGACAGAGACCCTTAATGTATAGTGTGACAGAGACCCTTAATGTATAGTGTGACAGAGACCCTTAATGTATAGTGTGACAGAGACCCTTAATGTATAGTGTGACAGAGACCCTTAATGAATAAGGTGACAGAGACCCTTAATGTGTAGGGTGACAGACAAAGACCCTTAATGTGTAGGGTGACAGAGACCCTTAATGTGTAGGGTGACAGAGACCCTTAATGTATAGTGTGACAGAGACCCTTAATGTATAAGGTGACAGAGACCCTTAATGTATAGTGTGACAGAGACCCTTAATGTATAGTGTGACAGAGACCCTTAATGTATAGTGTGACAGAGACCTTTAATGAATAAGGTGACAGAGACCCTTAATGTGTAGGGTGACAGACAAAGACCCTTAATGTGTAGGGTGACAGAGACCCTTAATGTGTAGGGTGACAGAGACCCTTAATGTATAGTGTGACAGAGACCCTTAATGTATAAGGTGACAGAGACCCTTAATGTATAGTGTGACAGAGACCCTTAATGTATAGTGTGACAGAGACCCTTTATGTATAGTGTGACAGAGACCCTTAATGTATAAGGTGACAGAGACCCTTAATGTGTAGGGTGACAGAGACCCTTAATGTGTAGGGTGACAGAGACCCTTAATGTTAAGGGTGACAGAGACCCTTAATGTATAGTGTGACAGAGACCCTTAATGTGTAGGGTGACAGAGACCCTTAATGTGTAGGGTGACAGAGACCCTTAATGTGTAGGGTGACAGACAGAGACCCTTAATGTGTAGGGTGACAGAGACCCTTAATGTGTAGGGTGACAGAGACCCTTAATGTGTAGGGTGACAGACAGAGACCCTTAATGTGTAGGGTGACAAAGACCCTTAATGTATAGGGTGACAGACAGAGACCCTTAATGTGTAGGGTGACAGAGTCCCTTAATGTGTAGGGTGACAGAGACCCCTAATGTGTAGGGTGACAGAGACCCTTAATGCGTAGGGTGAAAGACAGAGACCCTTAATGTTAAGGGTGACAGAGACCCTTAATGTTAAGGGTGACAGAGACCCTTAATGTTAAGGGTGACAGAGACCCTTAATGTTAAGGGTGACAGAGACCCTTAATGTGTAGGGTGACAGAGACCCTTAATGTGTAGGGTGACAGAGACCCTTAATGTGTAGGGTGACAGACAGAGACCCTTAATGTGAAGGGTGACAGAGACCCTTAATGTGTAGGGTGACAGACAGAGACCCTGGAAGGACAAACACCATAAACAGAAATCACTAATTTTTTTTATTCATGAAAATGAGAATTGCAGGGATTTGAGAAGGGAATTTCAGACTTAAGAGTTATAAGGAAATGGCCAGTAGGCATCAATGCTAAACTCAATAAGAACATTCTTTGCTAATGTATAAAATTGTGGCAGCAATACCCAGTATAAACCACAAGGTGGCGGTAGAGCCTCACAGTCAGCAAGATGGCTTCATTACCTGCACAATGTTATACTTTTAAAGTCAGGTTGAATATTGACTACACACCATATAAATGAAAGAATATATAGATGGTACATATAATACACTGGTTTATAAACCCATTGTAAACACCATACAATGAACAGAAAGAACTAAACTGTCTGGCGCTTGCCTCCAGCTGCATTGTGCACCTAACTTGCCTACCTGATCAGCTTGGTCGCTCTGACTGCCAATCAATTCACCTTACTAGCCATTCTTCATTACATAATGGATGGTGGCCACGGTGCCTTATCTTACAGATCACCTTGTATGTGGATTAGTCTGGCAGATGCCCTCAAATCACTGAAATTCCTAAAAAATACATTGTACAACTATTGCTAGAATGTGCCTGATAGTCCACCTCTCTCCTCATCCTAGTGACTGTCCACCTCTCTCCTCATCCTAGTGACTGTCCACCTCTCTCCTCATCCTAGTGACTGTCCACCTCTCTCCTCATCCTAGTGACTGTCCATCTCTCTCCTCATCCTAGTGACTGTCCACCTCTCTCCTCATCCTAGTGACTGTCCACCTCTCTCCTCATCCTAGTGACTGTCCACCTCTCTCCTCATCCTAGTGACTGTCCATCTCTCTCATCATCCTAGTGACTGTCCACCTCTCTCGCCCATCCTAGTGACTGTCCATCTCTCTCCTCATCCTAGTGACTGTCCACCTCTCTCCTCATCCTAGTGACTGTCCATCTCTCTCCTCATCCTAGTGACTGTCCATCTCTCTCCTCATCCTAGTGACTGTCCATCTCTCTCGCCCATCCTAGTGACTGTCCACCTCTCTCCTCATCCTAGTGACTGTCCACCTCTCTCGCCCATCCTAGTGACTGTCCATCTCTCTCCTCATCCTAGTGACTGTCCATCTCTCTCCTCATCCTAGTGACTGTCCATCTCTCTCCTCATCCTAGTGACTGTCCACCTTTCTCCTCATCCTAGTGACTGTCCACCTCTCTCCTCATCCTAGTGACTGTCCACCTCTCTCCTCATCCTAGTGACTGTCCACCTCTCTCCTCATCCTAGTGACTGTCCACCTCTATCCTCATCCTAGTGACTGTCCATCTCTCTCCTCATCCTAGTGACTGTCCACCTCTCTCCTCATCCTAGTGACTGTCCACCTCTCTCCTCATCCTAGTGACTGTCCACCTCTATCCTCATCCTAGTGACTGTCCACCTCTCTCCTCATCCTAGTGACTGTCCATCTCTCTCCTCATCCTAGTGACTGTCCATCTCTCTCCTCATCCTAGTGACTGTCCACCTCTCTCCTCATCCTAGTGACTGTCCACCTCTCTCCTCATCCTAGTGACTGTCCAGCTCTCTCCTCATCCTAGTGACTGTCCATCTCTCTCATCATCCTCGTGACTGTCCACCTCTCTCCTCATCCTCGTGACTGTCCACCTCTCTCCTCATCCTAGTGACTGTCCATATCTCTCCTCATCCTAGTGACTGTCCACTTCTCTCCTCATCCTAGTGACTGTCCATCTCTCTCCTCATCCTAGTGACTGTCCATCTCTCTCCTCATCCTAGTGAATGTCCATCTCTCTCCTCATCCTAGTGACTGTCCATCTCTCTCCTCATCCTAGTGACTGTCCATCTCTCTCCTCATCCTAGTGACTGTCCATCTCTCTCATCATCCTAGTGACTGTCCATCTCTCTCCTCATCCTAGTGACTGTCCATCTCTCTCGCCCATCCTAGTGACTGTCCATCTCTCTCCTCATCCTAGTGACTGTCCAGCTCTCTCCTCATCGTAGTGACTGTCCACTTCTCTCCTCATCCTAGTGACTGACCATCTCTCTCGCCCATCCTAGTGACTGTCCATCTCTCTCCTCATCCTAGTGACTGTCCAGCTCTCTCCTCATCCTAGTGACTGTCCACCTCTCTCCTCATCCTAGTGACTGTACAGCTCTCTCCTCATCCTAGTGACTGTCCACCTCTCTCCTCATCCTAGTGACTGTACATCTCTCTCGCCCATCCTAGTGACTGTCCACCTCTCTCCTCATCCTAGTGACTGTCCATCTCTCTCCTCATCCTAGTGACTGTCCATCTCTCTCCTCATCCTAGTGACTGTCCAGCTCTCTCCTCATCCTAGTGACTGTCCACCTCTCTCCTCATCCTAGTGACTGTCCACCTCTCTCCTCATCGTAGTGACTGTCCACTTCTCTCCTCATCCTAGTGACTGACCATCTCTCTCGCCCATCCTAGTGACTGTCCATCTCTCTCCTCATCCTAGTGACTGTCCAGCTCTCTCCTCATCCTAGTGACTGTCCACCTCTCTCCTCATCCTAGTGACTGTACAGCTCTCTCCTCATCCTAGTGACTGTCCACCTCTCTCCTCATCCTAGTGACTGTACATCTCTCTCGCCCATCCTAGTGACTGTCCACCTCTCTCCTCATCCTAGTGACTGTCCATCTCTCTCCTCATCCTAGTGACTGTCCATCTCTCTCCTCATCCTAGTGACTGTCCAGCTCTCTCCTCATCCTAGTGACTGTCCACCTCTCTCCTCATCCTAGTGACTGTCCAGCTCTCTCCTCATCCTAGTGACTGTCCACCTCTCTCCTCATCCTAGCGACTGTCCATCTCTCTCGCCCATCCTCGTGACTGTCCATCTCTCTCGCCCATCCTAGTGACTGTCCATCTCTCTCGCCCATCCTAGTGACTGTCCATCTCTCTCGCCCATCCTCGTGACTGTCCATCTCTCTCCTCATCCTAGTGACTGTCCATCTCTCTCCTCATCCTTGTGAGTGTCCATCTCTCTTTCTAATCCTAGTGGCTATTTGTTGTATTGTTATTATTACCATGGTATTCATTAGAGAGATGTGTCTACACAGGGTGCCACATAATAATAACCTTTTAAAAGCAGGACTCCTGCTGTTTAGATTTCTCTTTCATGGCCACAGCGTACCTCTACCCATCACCCCTTATTATAACAATCCTGCTTTTTTATCCTATTTATTAATTCCCCCCCCCCCCCCCCCCCGTGCTGAGACACTGAGCTTCTTTATTCCTGTCTCCTAAATTGGCAGAACCCCCTCACCCTTCCTGAACACGTTCAAAGGGAATGGGAGTTATCAGTACAAGACAAGCGAACAGTGATCATGACTGAAACTGAATGCTTACAGACAACGCAGCGAGCGCAATACTCTCTCACTGCGCCTAAATAACCGCAACTGGGCCATAACCTGCCTCATCATGAAACACTCTCTCACTGCGCCTAAATAACCGCACCTGGGCCATAACCTGCCTCAACATGAAACACTCTCTCACTGCGCATAAAATAACTGCGCCAGAACCTGCCACTTCCGTCATCCGTCACTCAGTATCCAGGATTCATCTTTACTCAAGACGCGAGCTACATCTCCTGCTACAGTGCCAACTTCTCTTATCACGCCACATTCTCATACCGCGCCACATTCTCTTATCACGTCACATTCTCTTACCACGTCACATTCTCTTACCACGTCACATTCTCTTACCACGGCACATTCTTATCACACCACATTCTCTTATCACGCCACATTCTCTCATCACGCCACATTCTCTCATCACGCCACATTCTCTTACCACGCCACGCTCTCTTGTCATGCTGTATTACTACTCCATGTGCCCTTATTGCACTGGGCCATTTTACCGCCCCGCCTCCTCTTACAGCAACATTATCTAGTCTCTATTGCTCTATATAGCTCTATCAGGGGGCGGACATGTTGTTAAGAATCTTTGCTCTGTATATCTCTATCAGGGGTGGACATGTTGTTTAGAATCTTTGCTCTGTATATCTCTATCAGGAGTGGACATGTTGTTTAGAATATTTGCTCTGAACAGCTCTATCAGGGCGCGGACATGTTGTTTAGAATCTTTGCTCTGTATATCTCTATCAGGAGTGGACATGTTGTTTAGAATATTTGCTCTGAACAGCTCTATCAGGGGGGCAGGCATGTTGTTTAGAATGTTTGCTCTGTATAGCTCTATCAGGGGGGCAGCCATGTTGTTTAGAATCTTTTCTCTGTATAACTATCAGTGGGCAGACATGTTGTTTAGCATCTTTGCTCTGTATAGTTCTATTAGGGGGCAGACATGTTATTTAGAATCTTTGCTCTGTATAGTTCTATTAGGGGGCAGACATGTTATTTAGAATCTTTGCTCTGTATAGTTCTATTAGGGGGCAGACATGTTATTTAGAATGCTCTCTGATAAAGCTCTATAGAGCAAAGATTCTAAACAACATGTCCACCCCCTGATAGAGCTATACAGAGCAAAGATTCTATACAACATATCCTCCCCCTGATAGAGCTATACAGAGCAAAGATTCTATACAACATGTCCTCCCCCTGATAGAGCTATACAGAGCAAAGATTCTATACAACATGTCCTGCCCCTGATAGAGCTATACAGAACAAAGCCCCAGAATCACCATGGAAACCAATGGAATGTCCCTTCTGATGACATCACTTTTAGAACTCTGCCCCAGACATTCCTTTTACATGAGTGTTTCACATGAACAGAGCTGAATTCAGAGTCTGCTGTGTGTTTATAAAACGTATGATAAGGGTCCCTGCCACCTTAATACTCTGTATTTAAAGGAAATAATCTCCTCCCACCCAGCAGCCACTCATTAAATGGGACCTGATATAATCCTTTTTGGTATGTAGATGGGACCCCCTGCTTGGACATGAATTCCTTGGATACATTCCTTCTGTCTGGTAGCCGAGGGTTACTGCACTCCCCTTTCCCAAATTATCTCCCAGATTCTGATGTATTAATGGGAAAAGATAATGCTGCCCACTCAGTAGTGAGTGAGACACTCAGAGTATCTGTGGTTATGATGATTGAAAATATGACAACATCTCCAGAAGGATTTTAGTACTTTGGAGAGGGTTCAGAGAAGGGCTACAAAACTGGTTCATGGGTTGAAGGATAAAACTTACCAGGAAAGGTTAAAGCATCTTAACATGTATAGCTTGGAGGAAAGACGTAACAGGGGGATATGATAGAAACATTTATATACATAAAGGGAATCAACACAGTAAGGAGGAGAGTATATTTATAGGAAGAAAAACTACCACAACTAGAGAACATAAGGCTCTACATTTGTGGGCAGACTAGTGGGGCCAAATGGTTCTCCTCTGCCGACACATTCTATGTTACTCAATAAAGAGAGAATTTCGATGGGGATTTCAAATGTTGGGAGAATTTGGCCAAATCAGCTACTTGGGCCGTAAGTTTAACATTCCCGTCTCTTTTCCACGCAATTCTCTCTTTATTGAGTAGACCGTCTAGTCGTAAATTAGAGGGGCAACCGGTTACAAGTATCCTACAGATGAGATAAGGTCCAGGAACTAACACAAGTATTACGATTTTTACTAGGCAGAAATTGGGAAGATAGATGGGCCAAATCTGAGGCAGAGCCGCGATTAAATCCACGGGTCTCAAGATACATCAGGTTTACGTAGGAGAAGGAGGACATTGTGTACAAACCTTGCTTTCTGCAAAGAACAAGGGTTACAAAAACGTGTAATTGTCCTATAATTGTCTCCTCTCTCTTGGTATCAGAGGAAAACCAGGACCTCTCACTGCACAGAGACTGGCGTCAGCGGCCTCCAAGGGAAGCGTCATGGCTGCCGGTTACAAAGTGGCGGTTTCTCCTCATGTGATATTGGGAATCTCACTTGTACATTTAAAGTGGAAGTAAAGTTTTGTATCTCTGTATCATTTCACCGGTGTTCACGGTTTAGTGAATAGGTTCGAGTGTGGTCAGGTGGGTTTGCGGCGAGTGTTGAACGCGCGATGGATACGTGCACTGATGGCGTGAGATTATAATATGAGTTGTTCTGTAAAATAAAATATAAAAATTGGAGTAATTCACGGCAAACTGATCCTAGAACTAAGGGAAGAAATGAAACTTCTGATTATAATGGACAAGATGTCAGCTCCAGATTGTATGTAGCTGGAAGGGATCTGGAGTCACGGAAAGAAACATATGCATCAAACAGATGGAACTACATATTGTCATCTCACTCCGCAGTATTCAACTGATAGAGCCATGTACCATGTTAACCCTGTGGCTCCCACATCCAGCCATGAAGCACAGCACTAGGAGATGTAGTCCCTGGGGCACCTCTTGGAGTCCATTTTGCACCTTGGTTTGCTCTGTGCTCTGCATGTATCACTGGATTATTATGCATGTGTTGCTGGGATTGTTTGAGTGTATTGAATGTATCTATCCTATTTTGTAGACATTGCTATTGTTGATCTTTTGCTGGTTTATGGATATTATGTCTCAGGTTAGGTCTAGACATGTTTCATATGTAGTTTTAACATGGATATATTAGATGTGATTGTTTTATGCTATGTATGTTATTTGTGTATGTTTCTACACATGTGGTCTTGGGATAAGACAGTAAATATTTTGGGGTTGTGTCTGTCATACAAGGGTTATTCGCTGACCAACACATTCCACCGTTCACACAATATCCAGGGTAAGGGCAGCTACCCTCCCCAACTTGACCACAATTCCTGGCATTTTGCTTTCCTAAGAATGACTGAGGATGATAGGTGTTGGAGAGTTTGCCCCGGACCAGGATGTTTTCATCTTGTATTATGGATCTGAATTTTTAATTTGCAAGTATTGTTTATGATAACAGTATTAAATGATTATAGTATGATAAGTTACATTTAATAAAACAGAGTGACCTTTATAGGATGGGACTCCTAAAGGGTTAAATCCAACCCATCAACATCTTAGCATGAGGTTTAAAACTGGCTGTAAGAAAAATACCTATTCTGTTCTAACAAAATAGAAAAACAATGATATTTATCTTTTATAAAAAAAAAGACAATTCTGCAGATCAGTATATGACAGGACAAAGCCTTCTATAGGGTGTAAGTGGTAAACAAGAGTAATGAATAAAGATTATTTGAATATTAATCGCCATGATGAATCCAGAGCGCTTTACAGGGAATTTTTCTTACGCCATATGGTGCATATGCTGCTCATATTAATACCAAGAGATCACATGTTACATATTAAACGAAGAGTAAAGAAAAAAAGGATTATGTCAAAATAATCATTGTGTGAACTCCATTCCTCAGATCAAATATACAGGACTTACTGATACAATAGCCAGCATTGTGTGTATTTCTTTTTAGAAGTAAAAAGTTAAATGTTATAACAACTGTGAATATGTTCAAGTTATCCTCAATAAACTCTATTTACAGTGTTAAAACATTCTTTAATTGTGTATAAAAAAAAAAACTAACATTGTCTGCTCTTCGTTTTTGTACAAGCTGTACCTGCAGTGCTCACACCAGTTTGGGGGGCTTCATTTAAACGTGTATATTAATTGGAGCTGAATACAAACAAGGGGGTTACCTATAAAGAGAATATCTACAGTCACCATGGAAACCAATGGAACATTCCTGCTGATTACATCACTTTTAGAACTTTGCCCCAGTATCACCGTAGAAACCAATGGAATGTTCTACATTATAGAATATTGACCCAGAAAGTGTGATCCTCGTGGACCCTGAACCTTGCAGTTCAAAAGTGAGGGGTTAATTCACGAAAGGGGGAATTGAGAAAGAAATTTCAAAGGAAAAATTTGGAAAAATTCTCCCACTCAGATGGACAATTTTTCCAACTCTGCTACTTTGGCCTTCTGTTTGAAATTCACTTCTCAATTCCCCGCAATCCTCTCTTTCATGAATCCAGCCGTGTGTTGACTGCACTAGCTTGCTGTGAAATGAAGGCAGTTGCATCACTCAGGATTGAAACCTCAGAAGATTCTCAGACCGCTAAGTGCTGCAAGTCAGGGAGACTTCAGCCTGTCTGTACGGCTGGGTTGAGAGCGATGGCCGGGCATAGTAATTAGCTGGCACTGTGCTTGGAATCAGCATTCATATGGACAATGTGCAGCATGCAGGGAATCCATAGTATGTTTGGCTCGGACAAAGAGATGGGTCAAACAAGAGTCAACGAGTCTCCATTAGAGAGAAGAGCAGGGGGTCCTGGGAGGTTAGGGTTGGAAGGGGCGCTATCCAGTCACAGAATGAGGATCAAACCTCCACTGAAAACAATAAGGTCAGAGCCACGTGAGATCATGTCATGTTCTCTCTACAAATAGGTCTATTCTCAGTGTCCTGGCAAACTGACCACAAACACAGCTCTGTGCATGAGGCGGCCGTACCGGGGGCAAAGTCTGTGTGTTTCTAATTAGGAATTACACTGGAGCTTCACAGGCCGTCTGCGATAGAAAGACTATAAATGGTTAATTAATAATTATCAGAATCTATCACAAGCCGGACATTGATGGTGATACAGCATAACCATTGACTGTGGTTGAGGATAACTCCCATCAGTATACAGTTAGCAAGACACTGATGGTGATACAACATAACCATTGACTGGGGTAGAGGATAACTCCCATCAGTATATAGTTAGCCAGACATTAATGGTGATACAGCATAACCATTGACTGTGGTTGAGGATAACTCCCATCAGTATATAGTTAGCCAGACATTAATGGTGATACAGCATAACCATTGACTGTGGTTGAGGATAACTCCCATCAGTATACAGCTAGCCAGACATTGATGGTGATACAACATAACCATTGACTGGGGTAGAGGATAACTCCCATCAGTATACAGCTAGCCAGACATTGATGGTGATACAACATAACCATTGACTGGGGTAGAGGATAACTCCCATCAGTATACAGCTAGCCAGACATTGATGGTGATACAACATAACCATTGACTGGGGTAGAGGATAACTCCCATCAGTATACAGCTAGCCAGACATTGATGGTGATACAACATAACCATTGACTGGGGTAGAGGATAACTCCCATCAGTATACAGCTAGCCAGACATTGATGGTGATACAACATAACCATTGACTGGGGTAGAGGATAACTCCCATCAGTATACAGCTAGCCAGATATTGATGGTGATACAACATAACCATTGACTGGGGTAGAGGATAACTCCCATCAGTATACAGCTAGCCAGATATATAAGTATGTATTTAGCAATACATAGAGGGTGGAAGCGTGGAGTTCCTTCCTAATCAATATATATTGTATTTTTTCAAATACAAGACAAACCTGAATATAAGACGACCCCCCAACACTTTGGATATTCATTTCGAAAAAAAGAAAAGGCCTAAATATAAGACGACCCTATAGGAAAAAATATTTACTTGTAAATATCAATTCAGATGTACTTTTTTCATTTTTATTATAGTTTGGGGGGGAAAAGGCATTTCTTGTTTTTATTTCCTTTTATTAGCCACTCTGGTTCCCAAATTTAGCCAATACATCCCCACACACAACCAACTGCCCCCAAACTTAGCCAATTCATCCCCCACACAGCTATCTGCCCCCCCAAGACTCAGCCAATGCATTCCGCCCCAGACTTTCAGTGCTCGAGACTCCATGGTGGCTAGTGGGGGCCGCCGGTGGATGTTTGCCCGATAAGTGCAGACATCCTCCGATGCTGCCCGATACTTCCGCTGGGGCTTATATGGCGGAACACCAGGCAGTCACATGATTCCGGAGAAAGTGCCGGGCTGCACAGGAGGAAGTCAGCAGCACAAGTGAAAAAAAGGTTTAGTGTCCCTTTAATGACGTTAGCTGTGCATCATGGGAACTGAAGTTAACAGTTAATATCTTCATCTACTGATGACTACAGTTCCCACAAGACTCAGCTGCTGCTCCTGCAGGGGCCGAGCGGCCCTTGTAAAGGGGGTTTCGCAGATGGTCCACGGTCCACCCATAGACACAATTCGATCCGTGCCGGATTTGACCCCAGGGGTAGCAGCGTGACCACGCAGCAAGTGTCTGGTGGGAAATATGATTGAGAAGTTTGTCTTTTATGTTTGATAAAAACTCTTTTTACTGTCACAGCCTGGAGACGTGGACCAGTGTAGATTAGTTCAAAGGCCCTCGTGTCACTTTTTAAGCATTTCTCACCTAACTGGATCCTTTCCATGTTTACTCCACACACTTTCTACAGGTTGTATTTTTTGTACTGTACGCAGATGATCCACTATGAAAAAGCAATTGATCAACAGAATAACATAACAGAGATTTAAATGGTTTTTTTTATTGCCAGACTTCTCGGGTCATTTCCAATAAACCTGATATTATCAAAAAAACAAAACTAATTCTAATTTATAAAACAAAACAAATGTCTTTATCTGAAAACGGTCTGAAATAAGGGAATCTGCTTTTCATACATAACAAGAGCAGGGATTTTCCAGGCTGGGATTAGAAGATTAAGGACCTTGACATGTTTGGCCTGTGCTCAGAGACAGACATGGGAGTTATTTGTCTCGAGTTAGCATTTATAACAGCCGGATTCCTGTCGTGTGTTCCTTCCGGCAGATCAAGCGGTTTGTATGGAGAGCTTTCTCTTTGTACCCTGCTGAAAAGGATTGCTAATCGGACATGGAATGCCAATTAATAAATGAAGAGGGGGGAGGGGGGTCTTAAAGGAAAAAATAATACAGTTATGTTTAATTAGATTGCATCAAGTGTAGGCATTATAAAAATGTGTAAATAAAATAATATAATTAAAGTACTGTATTTCTCTGTATAGGTCTATCAGGAGGTGGACATGTTGTTAGAATCTTTGCTCTGTATAGCTCCATCAGGGGGCAGACATGTTGTTTAGAATCTTTGCTCTGTATAGCTCTAACAGGGGGCAGACATGTTGTTTAGAAACTTTGCTCTGTATAGCTCTATCATGGGCGGACATTTTGTTTAGAGTCTTGGGTCAGATGAAGCGAGATCTGACCCAGGATTCTAAACAACATGTCCGCCCCCTGATAGAGCTATACAGAGCAAAGATTCTAAACAACATTTCCATCCCCTGATAGAGCTATACAGAGCAAAGATTCTAAGCAACATGTCCTCCCCCTGATAGAGCTATACAGAGCAAAGATTCTAAGCAACATGTCCTCCCCCTGATAGAGCTATAGAGAGCAAAGATTCTAATCGACATGTCCTCCCCTGATAGAGCTATACAGAGCAAAGATTCTAAGCAACATGTCCGCCCCCTGATAGAGCTATACAGAGCAAATATTCTAAACACCATGTCCTCCCCTGATAGAGCTATACAGAGCAAAGATTCTAAGCAACATGTCTGCCCCCTGATGGAGCTATACAGAGCAAAGATTCTAAACAACATGTCCGCCCCCTGATAGAGCTATACAGAGCAAAGATTCTAAACAACATGTCCACCCCCTGATAGAGCTATACAGAGCAAATATTCTAAACACCATGTCCTCCCCTGATAGAGCTATACAGAGCAAAGATTCTAAGCAACATGTCTGCCCCCTGATGGAGCTATACAGAGCAAAGATTCTAAACAACATGTCCGCCCCTGATAATAAGATATACTGTATTTGTTCACTAAAACATTTCTTTTAAAGTGCCTGCAGTTATAAAATGATGCAATATTTAAATAAAACAGAAGTCATTTTTCTGTTATGGGTCTCTCACGCTGTACCACCTCCAACCCAGTCATTCCCAGGCATTAGCTAAGAGATTTGAAACATGCAAGTCCTTAATGGCTTCTTCTCCATTCCGTTCAGCTAATCAGATATTTGTGGCCCTGAAAGAGAAGTTATAACCGGCTAATTATCTGGAGCTGAAGGATGGTGGAGGGGGTGACCCATTTAGGACTGGGCTGTATATTATTCCTGCGACCATTCTCTGCTCCACATTCTGCCAGTATGTGGGATTGTCTCACTTGTGTACTGGCCAGTATATTGTACGCCATATGATTCTGTTGCACTGGTACTTTATCCATTTTACTCTGTTTTCCGCTGTTTTTGGGGAATTCTCTCTCGTTCCATAATATGACTGGACTGAGATATCAGTGACCTCTTCTTCCTCTTCCAATAATCTCTTAAGGCATGTCTTGCAATTCTGTGGTCCGGGGTGTCTGTGATGACATCACCTCATGGACTGATATGCAAATTATATGTTTTGCATTAAAAGCAGTTGATTTGCGTATGAAGTCACAGGTGATGTCATAAGCAGGAGACTCCATGGATTCATTTAAATCTCTTATTGTTTGCCTTTGCTAACAATCCTGCTCACACAATGTATATTTCATTTTTTTCTATCATTTTTTATTTTCAAACCAATGTTTAGCTGACAGGGCCCCTTCAACATTCAACCAAAGCAGGGATTTCAATCCCAACCAATTGTTTTTTGTTGTTTGTTTTTTTTTTTGCAAAAATACACAAGTTGCCCAGACTTTCTGATGGTTGGAAGAGACAGAGGGGAAAAAACAACTTATAACCGTAGAATTATACGTACATATGGCGTCTGAAACACACTATGTCGCCTGCTTAGAAGCTGGAGTACGAAGCACGAGCACATTGACTGAAATCCTCCTCCTGTACGCAAGAGCGGGGAAAGGAGCGCGTCAAATATATGTTTCACAGACAGGCCAACAGGCGTCAGGTACATATAGACTGAGCTGTCGGGAATTACTCAGTTACCAAGTGCCACATAGAAGAATTTAAAGAATGACTGTCAGCAAAACAATAATCATATCTAACTGAAAGATTGTGTCAAGTGTAGTCATTTTGCATCAAATTATTTTAATGAAAGAATATAAATAACATATTTAATGAGCCTTCTTTTCTCCGTAAAACTTTATCAGGGGGCAGCAGAGCCACCCCCAGGAATTTCAGGGCCCTTTACTGAACACATTTTCTGTCCCCCCCCCCCCCCCCCAACAATATCTCCACCACTCGCCCCACCTACCCTCACAAGCATGTTATCCAGGTCGAGCATAATATGGAGGGTGGTTGGGAGCAGTTGGTCAGTATGCCAGTATTTAGCCACTCTATATGCCAGTATTTAGCCACTCTATATGCCAGTATTTAGCCACTCAATATGCCAGTATTTAGCCACTCAATATGCCAGGATTTTGCCACTCAATATGCCAGGATTTTGCCACTCAATATGCCAGTATTTAGCCACTCATTATGCCAGGATTTAGCCACTCAATATGCCAGGATTTTGCCACTCAATATGCCTGGATTTTGCCACTCAATATGCCAGGATTTTGCCACTCAATATGCCAGGATTTTGCCACTCTATATGCCAGTATTTAGCCACTCAATATGCCAGTATTTAGCCACTCAATATGCCAGTATTTAGCCACTCAATATGCCAGTATTTAGCCACTCAATATGCCAGTATTTAGCCACTCAATATGCCAGTATTTAGCCACTCAATATGCCAGGATTTAGCCACTCAATATGACAGGATTTTGCTCGTTTTATGATAGGGCTATACAGAGCAAAGATTCTAAACAACATGTACACCCCCTGATAGAGCTATACAGAGCAAAGATTCTAAACAACTTGTCCGGCTCCCTGATAGAGCTATACAGAGCAAAGATTCTAAACAACATGTCCGCCCCCTGATAGAGCTATACAGAGCAAAGATTCTAAACAACATGTCCGCCTCAATGATAGAGCTATATAGAGCAAAGATTCTAAACAACATGTCCAGCCCCTGATAGAGCTATACAGAGCAAAGATTCTAAACAACATGTCTGCCCCCTGATAGAGCTATATAGAGCAAAGATTCTAAACAACATGTCCTCCCCCTGATAGACCTTTACAGAGCAAAGATTCTACACAACATGTCCACCCCTGATAGAGCTATACAGAGCAAAGATTATAAACAACATGTCCACCCCTGATAGAGCTATACAGACCAAAGATTATAAACAACATGTCCACCCCTTGATAGAGCTATACAAAACAATGATTCTAAATAACATGTCCACCCCATGATAGAGCTATACAGAGCAACGATTCTAAACAACATGCCCGCCCCGATAGACCTACACAGAGCAAAGATTCTAAACAACATGTCTGCCCCCTGATAGAGCTATACAGAGCAAAGATTCTAAACAACTTGTCCGCCCCCTGATAGAGCTATACAGAGCAAAGAGGGCTCAATATGGTCCTTTTCTTTGTATTATTCCATTAAAAATTCTATTTAAAATATCTAAACATGATCCAAACGTGAAATTAAACATGACTAATTGTTTGTAACAGTTGTCTTTAAACACTCACTTGCTTTACAGCAATGTATCGGAATTCATTTGTATTGTGAACTTGTGCACTTAGGGTTAGTCTGGGATGTTCAGAAGTAGAACGAGGATTTGTCATATCGACGCTGCCTATAAACATCTTGTTTAATCCAATAATTCCCCTGGCTCTGAGCAGACAACATTTCCTGTGAGGTCTGAGGTGAGTTTGATCGGAACGTCTGGGGTTTGACAAGTGGAGAACTTTAATATACACACATACTGCTACAGAGTGCACACATACTGCTATAGAGTGCACACATACTGCTATAGAGTGCACACACACTACTAGAGTGCACACATACTGCTAGAGTGCACACATACTGCTAGAGTGCACACATACTGCTAGAGTGCGCGCACACACTGCTAGAGAGTGCACACATACTGCTAGAGTGCACACATACTGTTACAGAGTGCACACACACTGCTAGAGTGCACACACACTGCTAGAGTGCACACACACTGCTAGAGTGCACACATACTGCTAGAGTGCACACACACTACTACAGAGTGCACACATACTGCTAGAGTGCACACATACTGCTAGAGTGCGCACACACTACTAGAGAGTGCACACATACTTCTAGAGTGCACACATACTGTTACAGAGTGCACACATACTGCTAGAGTGCACACACACTGCTAGAGTGCACACACACTGCTAGAGTGCACACATACTGCTAGAGTGCACACATACTGCTACAGAGTGCACACATACTGCTAGAGTGCACACACACTACTACAGAGTGCACACATACTGCTAGAGTGCACACACACTCCTAGAGATAACACGTACTGCTAGAGATAACACGTACTGCTAGAGATAACACGTACTGCTAGAGATAACACGTACTGCTAGAGTGCACACACACTGCTAGAGATAACACACACTGCTAGAGATAACACATACTGCTAGAGTGCACACATACTGCTAGAGTGCACACATACTGCTAGAGTGCACACACACTAATACGGAGTGCACACATACTGCTAGAGTGCACACACACTGCTACAGAGTGCACACATACTGCTAGAGTACACAAATACTGCTAGAGTGCACACACACTACTACAGAGTGCACACATACTGCTAGAGTGCACACACACTACTACAGAGTGCACACATACTGCTAGAGTGCACACATACTGCTAGAGATAACACATACTGCTAGAGATAACACATACTGCTAGAGTGCACACACACTGCTACAAAGTGCACACATACTGCTAGAGTGAACACACACTACTACAAAGTGCACACATACTGCTAGAGTGCACACATACTGCTAGAGTGCACACATACTGCTACAGAGTGCACACATACTGCTAGAGTGCACTCACACTGCTAGAGATAACACATACTGCTAGAGTGCACACATACTGCTACGGAGTGCACACACACTGCTAGAGTGCACACACACTGCTACAGAGTGCACACATACTGCTAGAGTGCACACACACTAGTACAAAGTGCACACATACTGCTAGAGTGAACACACACTACTACAAAGTGCACACATACTGCTAGAGTGCACACATACTGCTAGAGTGCACACATACTGCTACAGAGTGCACACATACTGCTAGAGTGCACACACACTGCTAGAGATAACACATACTGCTAGAGTGCACACATACTGCTAGAGTGCACACACACTGCTACGGAGTGCACACATACTGCTAGAGTGCACACACACTGCTACAGAGTGCACACATACTGCTGGAGTACACAAATACTGCTAGAGTGCACACACACTACTACAGAGTACACACACACTACTACAGAGTGCACACACAATGATACAGAGTGCACACACACTGCTACAGAGTGCACACACACTGCTAGAGTGCACACATACTGCTAGAGTGCACACATACTGCTAGAGTGCACACACACTGCTACAAAGTGCACACATACTGCTAGAGTGAACACACACTACTACAAAGTGCACACATACTACTAGAGTGCACACATACTGCTAGAGTGCACACATACTGCTACAGAGTGCACACATACTGCTAGAGTGCACACATACTGCTAGAGATAACACATACTGCTAGAGTGCACACATACTGCTAGAGTGCACACATACTGCTAGAGTACACACACACACTGCTACAGAGTGCACACACACTGCTACAGAGTGCACACACACTGCTACAGAGTGCACACGCACTGCTACAGAGTGCACACACACTGCTAGAGTGCACACACACTGCTAGAGTGCACACACACTACTAGAGTGCACACACACTGCTAGAGTGCACACACACTGCTACAGAGTGCACACATACTGCTAGAGTGCACACACACTGCTACAGAGTGCACACATACTGCTAGAGTGCACACACACTGCTACAGAGTGCACACATACTGCTTGAGTGCACACATACTGCTAGAGATAACACATACTGCTACAGAGTGCACACATACTGCTAGAGATAACACATACTGCTACAGAGCACACATACTGCTACAGAGCACACATACTGATAGAGAGTGCACATATTGCTAGAGAGCACACATACTGCTAGAGAGAACACATACTGCTACAGAGCACACATACTGCTAGAGAGAACACATACTGCTACAGAGCACACATACTGCTACAGAGCACATATACTGCTACAGAGCACAGATACTGCTAGAGTGAACACATACTACTACAGAGCACACATACTGCTACAGAGTGCACATACTGCTAGAGAAAAGACATACTGCTAGAGAAAACACATACTGCTAGAGAGTGCACATATTGCTAGAGAGAACACATACTGCTACAGAGCGCACATACTGCTACAGAGTGCACATACTGCTACAGAGAACACATACTGCTACAGAGCACATATACTGCTACAGAGCACATATACTGCTACAGAGCACAGATACTGCTAGAGTGAACACATACTGCTACAGAGTGCACATACTGCTAGAGAAAACACATACTGCTAGAGAAAACACATACTGCTAGAGAGTGCACATATTGCTAGAGAGCACATATACTGCTACAAAGCACAGATACTGCTAGAGTGAACACATACTACTACAGAGCGCACATATTGCTAGAGATAACACACACTGCTGGAGACAACGATGGTACAATGTTTAATGTGGGCCCCTGCCACGGTCTAGCCTGTAAATTAGAGGTTTGATTCACCCAAGAGTGTTTAACCTGTAGATTGTACAGGTTGTAATGTTTTAAATACGGTACATGCAGGGAATCCTTATGAATCTTTTGAAAATGCTCTTGTATACTCCTGAAAAAAGAAAGAAACTGGAACAAATAAATGCATGTTTATTTGTAAAATGTAACTTTTAAAACTTATTTGCATTTACTTGTCCAATTTATATATTTTTTCAGACCCCACCGATATGTTCAGGGTTAAACAGAAGGTGAAGATCATGAGAATAGATGAGTGGCATTTGGATTTTGGGTTTAGAATATCATAGTTCCCAACAGTCCTGAATTTACTGGGACAGTCCTGCTCCATGTTGCGTGACGTCACACAGCATCACTTCGCTCCGCCACTTCATTTCTCAGGACACAGAAGAGCACTGCTGGCGGGGATGGAATATGTTTACATGGGTGGGAGTTATGGGATGAGGGGAACATGATGCCACTATAGGAACCTTCTCCCTCGTTCGGCAGTGCAAGGGTTAAAGCTCGTGCCGGTTGTCAGGTCACACTGATCTCTCCTCTTCCTTCACCCGGTTTCCCAACCAGATGTTCACCTCACACCATCTCCAATTTCTTCCCTTCCTTTTAAACTTACCTGCCGAAATCGGAGCTGCTATTGTGTGAGCGCTAACAGACCCCGCGTTGACAGCCTCAGAGGTTAATGTTACAGCTGTGGGCAATCCTGGCGGTCACACCCCCCATGATTTACCATCCTGCTCGGAAAGAGGTCACATTAAACCGTGGGCAAAAAGAAAGATTGCTTTAATGAAAGGATACACATAAAGTACCTTATTAAGCCCGCTTTGCTCTGTATAGCTCTATCAGGGTGCGGACATGGTGTTTAGAATCTTTGCTCTGTATAGCTCTATCAGGGGGCGGGCATGTTGTTTAGAATCTTTGCTCTGTATAGCTCTATCAGGGTGCAGGCATGTTGTTTAGAATCTTTGCTCTGTATAGCTCTATCAGGGGGCGGACATGTTGTTTAGAATCTTTGCTCTGTATAGCTCTATCAGGGGTGGACATGTTGTTTAGAATCTTTGCTCTGTATAGCTCTATCAGAAGGGAGGCATGTTGTTTAGAATCTTTGCTCTGTATAACTCTATCAGGGGAGGACATGTTGCTTAGAATCTTTGCTCTGTATAGCTCTATCAGGGGGCAGACATGTTGTTTAGAATCTTTGCTCTGTATAGCTCTATCAGGGGGTGGACATGTTGTTAGAATCTTTGGTCTGTATAGCTCTATCAGGGGGCAGACTTGTTGTTTAGAATCTTTGCTCTGTATAGCTCTATCAGGAGACGGACATGTTGTTTATAATCTTTGCTCTGTATAGCTCTATCAGGGGTTGGACATGTTGTTTAGAATCTTTGCTCGGTATAGCTCTATCAGGAGACGGACATGTTGTTTATAATCTTTGCTCTGTATAGCTCTATCAGGGGTTGGACATGTTGTTTAGAATCTTTGCTCGGTATAGCTCTATCAGGGGGTGGACATGTTTAGAATATTTGCTCTGTATAGCTCTAACAGGGGTGGACATGTTGTTTATAATCTTTGCTCTGTATACCTCTATCAGGGGGACATTTTTTTTTAGAATCTTTGCTCTGTATCGCTCTATCGGGGCAGACATGATGTTTAGAATCTTTGCTCTGTTGTTTAGAATGTTTTCTCTGTATAGCTCTATCAGGGTGGACATGTTTAGAATCGTTGCTCTGTATAGCTATATCAGGAGGTGGACATGTTTAGAATCTTTGGCCTGTTATAGCTCTATCAGGAGGCGGACATGTTTAGAATATTTGGCCTGTATAGCTCTATCAGGAAATGGACATGTTGTTTAGAATCTTTGCTCTGTATAGCTCTATCAGGGGCCGGACATGTTGTTTGGAATCGTTGCTCTGTATAGCTCTATCAGGGGGGAACATGCTGTTTAGAATCTTTGGTCAGATTCCCTGATAGAGCTATACAGAGCAACGATTCTAAACAACATGTCCAGCCCCTGATAGAGCTATACAGAGCAATGATTCTAAACAACACGTCCATCCCCTGATAGAGCTATACAGGCCAAAGATTCTAAACATGTCCGCCTCCTGATAGAGCTATACAGGCCATAGATTCTAAACATGTCCACCTCCTGATAGAGCTATACAGAGCACACAAGGCTCAATAAGGTCCTTTGTTTATATTATTTCTATATAAATAGCCTGCACGTAATGTAATCTTTCAGTTTAATCCAGCTTCATTTTGTGCCAATCGCTGCCCTCTAAATTATCGTCTCTGACTGCAAAGCGGGGGTCTGCGTCCACTTTAAACACTGAAATCCCAATAAAACAATGGGTTTTGTGCCGTTCCCTCTGGTCCTCACTGATTCCAGAGAGGGTCACCCCCCCTCCCCGCTGCCTGGTGACAGGAGATGGCTTCTCACCGCGAGGAAGGTGACCCCACTTGTGCAGAGAGCTCATGTCTATTGACACTGCTGCCCTTGTCATCGGGATGCTCTGTTCCGCTCTCCCCCCAATGAACATGTGTTGGATTTGGCAGCCGGTACTATCCAGGGTCCCAGCCCTGATGCTGAGTCCTTTTATCACAATGAAAAGCCTTGGGAATGATAAATACTCACTGTCAGCTATAACAGGCAGGCGAGCCCTAATACAGAGGGAAAATTTCAGGAAAGACCAACTAGAGCAGCTGAACTTTATTTGGGGTTAATCAGAGGCACTTTAAATGATGGCAGGTGTATGCTGACTCCTATTTAACATGATTTGGAATGTGATTGCTTAATTCTGAACACAGCTACATCCCCAGTTATAAGAGGGTGTGCACACTTATGCAACCATATATATATATATATATATATTTTTATATTTTTTCTTCCCTCTATCTAAAAGATTTCAGTTTGTTTTTCAATTGAGTTGTACAGTTTATAGGTCACATGAAAGGTGGAAAAAGTTCTGAAATTATTAATCTTTGTCTCATTTTTTTACAGCACAGAAACCTGACATTTTACCAGGGGTGTGTAGACTTTTTATATCCACTGTACATGATTTGGCAGCTCATCCAGTACCGGGATCTCTAATATTTTTTCCCCTTTTGGAGGTGTGGAAACCTGCCCCTTTAAAGCCAGAAGTTATCTGTTTTATGCCAGTAGTTGTCCTGTAAGGCCCTCGACAGCCCCTGTACTAGCAGCATGGCAGTGTAATGAGCACCTCCCTTGTATACTTTATGCCAGTAGTTGTCCTGTAAGGCCCTGGATAGCCCCTGTACTAGCAGGGCGGCAGTGTAATGAGCACCTCCCTTGTATACTTTATGCCAGTAGTTGTCCTGTAAAGCCCTGGATAGCCCCTGTACTAGCAGGGCGGAGGTGTAATGAGCACCTCCCTTGCATGTTTTATGCCAGTAGTTGTCCTGTAAGGCCCTGGATAGCCCCTGTACTAGCAGGGCGGAGGTGTAATGAGCACCTCCCTTGCATGTTTTATGCCAGTAGTTGTCCTGTAAGGCCCTGGATAGCCCCTGTACTAGCAGGGCGGCAGTGTAATGAGCACCTCCCTTGTATACTTTATGCCAGTAGTTGTCCTGTAAGGCCCTGGATAGCCCCTGTACTAGCAGGGCGGCAGTGTAATGAGCACCTCCCTTGTATACTTTATGCCAGTAGTTGTCCTGTAAGACCCTGGATAGCCCCTGTACTAGCAGGGCGGCAGTGTAATGAGCACCTCCCTTGTATACTTTATGCCAGTAGTTGTCCTGTAAGACCCTGGATAGCCCCTGTACTAGCAGGGCGGAGGTGTAATGAGCACCTCCCTTGCATGTTTTATGCCAGTAGTTGTCCTGTAAGGCCCTGGATAGCCCCTGTACTAGCAGGGCGGAGGTGTAATGAGCACCTCCCTTGTATACTTTATGCCAGTAGTTGTCCTGTAAGACCCTGGATAGCCCCTGTACTAGCAGGCCGGCAGTGTAATGAGCACCTCCCTTGTATACTTTATGCCAGTAGTTGTCCTGTAAGACCCTGGATAGCCCCTGTACTAGCAGGGCGGCAGTGTAATGAGCACCTCCCTTGTATACTTTATGCCAGTAGTTGTCCTGTAAGACCCTGGATAGCCCCTGTACTAGCAGGGCGGAGGTGTAATGAGCACCTCCTTTGTATACTTTATGCCAGTAGTTGTCCTGTAAGACCTTGGATAGCCCCTGTACTAGCAGGGCGGCAGTGTAATGAGCACCTCCCTTGTTTGCTATATGCCAGTAGTTGTCCTGTAAGACCCTGGATAGCCCCTGTACTAGCAGGGCGGAGGTGTAATGAGCACCTCCCTTGCATTTTTTATGCCAGTAGTTGTCCTGTAAGGCCCTGGATAGCCCCTGTACTAGCAGGGCGGCAGTGTAATGAGCACCTCCCTTGTATACTTTATGCCAGTAGTTGTCCTGTAAGACCCTGGATAGCCCCTGTACTAGCAGGGCGGCAGTGTAATGAGCACCTCCCTTGTATACTTTATGCCAGTAGTTGTCCTGTAAGGCCCTGGATAGCCCCTGTACTAGCAGGGCGGAGGTGTAATGAGCACCTCCTTTGTAAACTTTATGCTAGTAGTTGTCCTGTAAGACCCTGGATAGCCCCTGTACTAGCAGGGCGGAGGTGTAATGAGCACCTCCCTTGCATTTTTTATGCCAGTAGTTGTCCTGTAAGGCCCTGGATAGCCCCTGTACTAGCAGGGCGGCAGTGTAATGAGCACCTCCCTTGTATACTTTATGCCAGTAGTTGTCCTGTAAGACCCTGGATAGCCCCTGTACTAGCAGGGCGGCAGTGTAATGAGCACCTCCCTTGTATACTTTATGCCAGTAGTTGTCCTGTAAGGCCCTGGATAGCCCCTGTACTAGCAGGGCGGAGGTGTAATGAGCACCTCCTTTGTAAACTTTATGCTAGTAGTTGTCCTGTAAGACCCTGGATAGCCCCTGTACTAGTAGGGCGGCAGTGTAATGAGCACCTCCCTTGTTTGCTATATGCCAGTAGTTGTCCTGTAAGACCCTGTATAGCCCCTGTACTAGCAGGGCGGAGGTGTAATGAGCACCTCCCTTGCATTTTTTATGCCAGTAGTTGTCCTGTAAGGCCCTGGATAGCCCCTGTACTAGCAGGGCGGCAGTGTAATGAGCACCTCCCTTGTATACTTTATGCCAGTAGTTGTCCTGTAAGACCCTGGATAGCCCCTGTACTAGCAGGGCGGAGGTGTAATGAGCACCTCCCTTGCATGTTTTATGCCAGTAGTTGTCCTGTAAGGCCCTGGATAGCCCCTGTACTAGCAGGGCGGAGGTGTAATGAGCACCTCCCTTGCATGTTTTATGCCAGTAGTTGTCCTGTAAGACCCTGGATAGCCCCTGTACTAGCAGGGCGGCAGTGTAATGAGCACCTCCCTTGTATACTTTATGCCAGTAGTTGTCCTGTAAGACCCTGGATAGCCCCTGTACTAGCAGGGCGGAGGTGTAATGAGCACCTCCTTTGTATACTTTATGCCAGTAGTTGTCCTGTAAGACCCTGGATAGCCCCTGTACTAGCAGGGCGGCAGTGTAATGAGCACCTCCCTTGTTTGCTATATGCCAGTAGTTGTCCTGTAAGACCCTGGATAGCCCCTGTACTAGCAGGGCGGCAGTGTAATGAGCACCTCCCTTGTATACTTTATGCCAGTAGTTGTCCTGTAAGACCCTGGATAGCCCCTGTACTAGCAGGGCGGCAGTGTAATGAGCACCTCCCTTGTATACTTTATGCCAGTAGTTGTCCTGTAAGACCCTGGATAGCCCCTGTACTAGCAGGGCGGCAGTGTAATGAGCACCTCCCTTGTATACTTTATGCCAGTAGTTGTCCTGTAAGGCCCTGGATAGCCCCTGTACTAGCAGGGCGGAGGTGTAATGAGCACCTCCTTTGTAAACTTTATGCTAGTAGTTGTCCTGTAAGACCCTGGATAGCCCCTGTACTAGCAGGGCGGAGGTGTAATGAGCACCTCCCTTGCATTTTTTATGCCAGTAGTTGTCCTGTAAGGCCCTGGATAGCCCCTGTACTAGCAGGGCGGCAGTGTAAT